>CM076414.1:3266752-3537545 GCA_038363315.1 Mugilogobius chulae
CTTGAAAGGTGAAAGCGCTATCTAAATAGAGACCAAACAGAGAGCATCATCAGTGGTCGGCTCGGGTCCTAAGTGTTGGGTAGAATACTTTGAAAATGTATTTCGTTACAGAATACTGAATACTTGGTCTGAAAAGTATTTTGTATTGTATTCCGTTACTTGGCAAATTTTTGTACTGTATTCTGAATACTTTTTATAGTGAAATGCAATTAGGTGTTAATTTTTAACCTGAAATTACAAATTTCGTGTTTCTTCCTTAGTATTTAGTTCTGTTAGTAATGCTAGTAATGCATCTCACTCGCACTCACCGGTCGAGAGGAGGAGTTTACTTCAGATTTACACTTGTGGCTCATCGTGGGTTTAGTCCAACAACAGTTCATTCATCGTGTCGTCCGTGAGCTTCAGAGCAGGTTCCAGTGTCACAAATCCTTTGCTAACAGTCTGGTGCACTTGTTGTGAATGTTTTGTCAAAATTTTCATCGCAAAAACAAACTGTTCCTCTTTTGAAAAACGAATCTCATCCGTAGTTAAAATGAACAATCCAAACGCAGGAGTCTTCCATTTGTTTATCTTGAATAAAGTCCTGAAAAAGTTTAACAGATCAGCTAGCCATCAACAAACTTCTAATGTACCTGTCCATAAAGGGACAATCTGAATGGTCAGTGTATCTGCAAGCAATGAATGGCCCCTACACAACGCCAGATCTGATTGGACAGTGTTATTTCTGTGCCCCTGAAGAGCTGTGAAGTAGTGCGGGCGGCACAGACTGACAGCGCAACAAGCTTCTGCTGTGAAAACATTACGCATTGGTTTTCTGTGGTGATTTTAACAACAGGTCTACATTTATTTTAATGTATTCCATTGATTTTATAAAAGTAACTGTATTCTGAATACCTCGTTTGAAAGCCGTACTGTAACGGAATACTAGTACTCATAAAATGTATTCAGAATACGTAACGGCGGTACATGTATTCCGTTACTCCCCAACACTGTCGGGTCTAGAATCTAAACTCTAATACTCAATACATTGGGATAATTGTGGCTACTAAGGAGGCCTAAAGTAGAACAAAGTTAGATTGTGACCTTGTTAAATGTCTTTGTAAGTCTTCGTGATGATGGTTACATGTGTCATTTGGGACATTTGAAGCATGTGTCCATTAAGTACAGCAAATGCAACTTGTCTGTGTGCTAACTTATGTTTTTGCTGCCCTATTTCAATCCCTAAGTTACGCAAAAATTTGAAAATCAATTCAAAATGTACGTTTGGTTTGAGTTGGCTAGTTTAATTACACAAGAGAGCTGTGGTGGAAGCACTATCGCTGAAGTGGCTTAGTTCTGCTTTAAATAGTAGCTTAGAGAGGCAAAAGAACTGCTGTGAGTGCCCATCATAGTTACAGATCCCCACACAGTAATATCAACAATGATCAAACTGCAGTGGCCTTGTCAAGACTTGGCTCGAGATGCACATTTCTACTACAGAGCCTCTACACAACAGACTCTGCTCCGGTTTATGTTGTGGATGTGACCTTTGAAATTGTAAAATACAGGCAACAAAAATGATTAGGACAAAAAAAGTACCCACCCCATCCTATTTCTCAGCCCAACCCGTGCATCTCGACTATGTACACATGTTTCCTCTTTGTTTCTGCAGGGCAAGTTTTACCGCTGCACAGATGAAGCCAAGTCCAGCCCAGAAGAATGCAAGTACGTATATATAACAGTAGTTTGTTTACCACACATCTTTTATTTGTATTCTTTATAAACAAGTCACATACAGTAGTTCATCTTTCATACAAGAGGGATCCTTAGTAGAAAAGACTTCAAAAGTAGTCATGGTTTATAGGAAGAGTTTTTCCTACAAACCTTGTACACATGACGTCCTTTGAAGCCTTTTCTACTATTGTTCTACTGTTTTAAATCTTTATGTTGATATAACTCGATAATATGAGTCAAAGATTTTCAACGTAGATTTTTAAGTTAGGAGAGAGAGAGAAGAGGAGAAAGGGAGAGAAAGAGGAAGAGAAAGAGAGGAGCGAGAGTAAATGAGAGAGTGAGAAAGGTGAGAAGAAGAGAGAGAGAGTGAAAGAGGGGAGAGGGAGAGAGAGAAAGAGCGTAGAGAGAAAGGAGGAGAGAGGAAGAGACAGAAAAGGATGAGAGAGACAGAAAGGACAGAGAGAGGAAAGAGAGGAGAGAGAGAACAAGAGAGAGATAGACAGTGAAAGAAGAGCAAGAGAGGGAGAGAAATTAAGAGAAAGAGAAAGGTGAGGAAGAAGAGAGAGAATAACAGACAACTCACATACATGACTTTAATTGACATAAAACTTTGAGGCAGAAACTGCTTTATATTTTACAGTGTTTTTACATCCTCTTGTTCTGATGTAGTTTGGTGTGATCTGTGTGATGTTCCAGAGACACATACATCCTGTACTTGTATCATGTCCTCTTGTTCTGATGTAGTTTTGTGTGATCTGTGTGATGTTCCAGAGACACATACATCCTGTACTTGTATCATGTCCACTTGTTCTGATGTAGTTTTGTGTGATACGTGTGATGTTCCAGAGGCACATACATCCTGTACACCACCGGGGACACGGCTCTGCCCATGGTCCGAGAGCGTCTCTGGTACAACAGTGACTTTAACTTCGACAATGTGCTCATGGCCATGATGGCTCTGTTCACTGTGTCCACCTTCGAGGGCTGGCCCACGTGAGTCTCTGTTACTTCATTTCATTTGTCAGTATGGCAAATAATGTAAGGAGTGATTGGACAATTAAAACATTTAATCTCTTTCTCTCTATATATATAGAGAAAGAGATATCATGATGTAAATGTTTTATTCTGTGGGTGTCAGGTCTGCGAATGGGAATGAACAGCTGTGGAATTGTTGATTCCTCTTATGTGCTCTTTTTATCTTGTTTTGTAAACCTGATTTAGTAATTCTGATACATTAAATCAAACATTTGGATGATGTTATGAATTAAATGTAGGCTAAGTATGAACCAGAAATAAATGCACAGGAACCAAACTGTTCTAGTGCAAAGACAGTAAGGCCTGTTTCAAATTAACAGAGAAGCCTTGTGTTTTACCGTTGCTGTGATCTGGTCACGGCGCTAACGTGGAACATTTTTGTCTCCTCCTGCACCATGCATAAAAGTGTTTTTATCCACACAGGTGAGGTAAAGAGCGCAGGACGGGGTCAAAGTTGACCTTTTGTAGTAAAGCTCGTTTGGGCTGCTGTACCTATACCTATACGGTAGGAGACATGATTCCAACAGGTTTCTAGAAATAGAACCAGTTCTCAAGTAGAACCAGGATTCTATTTTCTATTCCAAACTGGCAAATCAACTTGAATTTTTTCCTAATTAAAGTTGATGTACCTGATTTTCAGATCTTAAATCTGCACTGTAAACCAGCTCCCACCTTTCACAAACCCCGTGGCTCATGATTGTTAATCTCCACCTTAAGTTTTTGCTTTAATCATTGCTTTAGAACAGCTTTTTACAGACACCAAAGTGAAATCTGAGGTGGCTCGCAGCCAATCAAAGCATTATGTTCAGCTCTATGAGAAATAAAATATTTTACTATTACATTCAGACAGGACACAGCAGTTTGAGTTTTGTGATAAAGTGCTTCTTTTGCAGTATACTACTTGGTGAAAATAATGTGTATTTATTTAAACACTAAAAACTTAGGGACCCCAGCTTTAAGCAGGAGAAAGTGAAGTTAAAAAGAACCTCCACTGACGGTTAAAAAGCTGAGGGGCTAAAATCAAACCCTGGGGAACTCCACATGTGATTTAAGTGACTTCAGAGAAACACAGATTTATTCTCTTAACTGGTCTTCCTGTTTGTCTCTCCTGCAGTCTGCTGTACAAGGCCATCGACTCCAACCGAGAGAACATGGGCCCCATCTACAACTACAGAGTGGAGATCTCCATCTTCTTCATCATCTACATCATCATCATCGCCTTCTTCATGATGAACATCTTTGTGGGTTTTGTCATCGTCACGTTTCAGGAGCAGGGAGAGAAAGAGTACAAGAACTGTGAGCTGGACAAGAACCAGGTACCGCCCACGTTCATGTCCACGTGCGCCGCCTTCTCTAAGCCGTGTGTGTGTGTGTTCTGCAGCGTCAGTGTGTGGAGTACGCTCTGAAGGCCCGGCCCGTGCGCAGGTACATCCCCAAGAACCCTTACCAGTACAAGTTCTGGTACGTGGTCAACTCGACGGGCTTCGAGTACGTCATGTTTGTGCTGATCATCCTCAACACGCTCTGCCTCGCCATCCAGGTCAGTACTGAGGTCCGCCGCGAAGAACGGAACAGAGCAGGACCACCTCTCTAATAAACTGAGCTTACAATCTGTCAAGTAATGAATAGAGTTTTGAAAATGTAGATTATGGGACTCATTTATCACGTGCAAAATAGGTTAGGGCAGGGTTGTTTAATTATACATACCAACAGGCCAGATTATTCAGAGGGCATCTGGAAACAACTTAATAACATAAATACTAGTTCACATGAATAAGTCAAATCAAATTGCTCTTTCACATTAAACAAGCGTAAAACAGGACCAAGCACTGACAAATCCAGTGTCGTTCAATAACCAGATCATATGTCCAGTCATTCTATAGCTTCAGATTCTTTCTAAATAAAACAATGTGACCCACCCGCAAAGTCTCACGTCAACTTTTCTTTCCATGAATCCCAAAGTTGACGCAGGAAACCACGCGCGTACTTTTGACCCAATTTTTTATGTCCGCAGGCTTTATAAATGAGACCCCTGAGCAGCCGATAAAGGACTAAGTCTAGTGCTGCTAAACCAATTCTATATGTAGGTCTACATTCGAGTTAAGGTCGTTCCCAAAGAGGGGGGGCAAGAAACAAGTCAGGAGAAAAACTTAGACAAGACAAAAAGTGTTTGATAAAGATGGGAGCAGCTCAGAAACACATCCACACTCAACAGATTTAGGAAAAAAAAAAGATACAACTTTGCAAATATATATACAGTATACAATGTATTTTTCTCATACAGTATAACTGTATAATAAACTGCTACATGAATCCACTCAAACACAGTTTAGAATGGTTTTACAACGTTAATCATTGCAATTATTTTATTCATATTGCTGTTAGGCTCTAGTCATGGTTATTTTGGGAACCCTTGACTTCAGGTGCACACAATCTAAACCAGCGCCAACAACTAACCAAGAAATGTGGTCCAGCCCACTTTCCCCTGATGGGCCAGTACTTATTGGTAGATTGGGCTTGTGGAAGATCCAATTATAAAGTGTAAAATTGTCACAAAAAGCACACTTTTTCTTTAGTTTATACTTGTAATTTAACAGCTGTGTGTACTGATGCTTCTGCAGCACCACGGCCAGTCACACCTGTTCAACTACGCCATGGACATCCTCAACATGGTCTTCACCGGGGTCTTCACTGTGGAGATGGTCCTGAAGCTGGTGGCCTTCAAACCCAGGGTAAGACATTAGTCAGGTCCTTCAGTCCTCCTCCTCAGCTCTCTGTGACCCTTCAGGGCTTGGCATTAGCACCACGTGGCTGGTTTGGTCTGCTCGTAGGATTTATGCCAGTGTACTGTGTAACTTTGCACATGTTAGTTTGTCCCTGTCAGCTGTGTCAGATAATCCAGAAGTCGACTATTTTGATAGATAAAGCATTCAAAAATGTTGTACTAGCTGAATGAGACTGAACATTTCTGCGAGATGGGCTCTGGGATTGTGATTTGTCATATTTTTGTATATTTTCTTTCCACTAAAGAAACTCTATGTGCATTCATTTAAAGTCTTTATTATACTATTAAAACACTGTGCATATTCTCAGCACATGGTCTGCAGCAACACAATGTTTAAGTCATGGCTTAGGTATTTTATTCACTTATTTTTATTGAAGTGTGGTCTGTTTAGGACTTTTTTTCCCAGGCTTAGTCACTCTGAAAATCTGGCAACCGCAGTCCCAGCCTTTGCAGAGTTTACAAACGTTTCACATCCTCTTGTTGTGGCTACTCAAGTCTTCTTTAAATGCAGTGTTTTAGGAGAAGTTTTTTGGTTTGCTGCTCATCTCTTTGCGAGTGACAAAAATCCAGATGCCTGAATCATTCGCAGCACATAGCGCAGAAACAGAAACCTTAGAAACACTTTTGACAAAACAATAATGTTCCTCACATCATGAGACATTGAACAGTCTTTAATTCATGTCAATCCATTCCATCATCCGAACTAATGCAGATCAATCAGGAAATTACTGTGACGAAACACATTTCTGTTAAGTAGGTCTACTTTTAGAAACCACGCAAAACATGAGTGTCATGACAAAAACACTTTAGTATTTCTGTCGAGAAAGTCCACTACGAGGCGAAGTGGGAAGTCAACTGTGCACAGAAGGAGCGCGTAGGGGCCAACAGCCCGATCTCACAAGAAAGCGTACATATATGTAAATTGCGTATGATTAGCACGAGTTCACGGCTCTTTTGCGTAATTATAGTACGTGTCACAGTCCCCGTTCATTTCAATGGTGGTTGTTAAGACGTGTTCTTATGTGACCGGTGTGGGTTTTTGCCTCTCTGCGTTGTGCTGTGTCCTGAGCGGGAGTTGAACCCGGGTCTCCCGCGGGGCAGTCGACCGACAAACTCATTGAGCTAAAGGGAACGCTCCCCTTAGCTCAGTTTGTTTGTGGCTTCTTATACCTGAGGGGAGTGAGTTTATCCCATACCACCACACACTTCTCCATACTGGTCCCTCGTGTGGGCCTACACCGGTTACACTTATTTATGAATTTATAATGAAATCCTGATTCTAATCTTAACCTACCCCAAGACCCAGACCTAATGTTAACCATTTTAGTAACTTTATGCCTAAACTTACCCGTTTCACCTGAAGAAAACGTCTCCACGTGGACAAGACCAAAACTCGTCCTATTTTGACGCTGTGAAATCTCGTGTCATTTTTACGCTTTTTCATATCGTGCTAAATATACGGCGTAACATAAGTACGCAAAAAAGAACTGATATCGTGCTAAAAATACGCAATTTTTGTGTCGTGCTAAATGTACGCCTTCTTGTGAGACTGTGTTGGGGCCAAACACATCGAGACGGCAAGCGAAAAGCCTTGCACAGGCCCCAAGGCGCAGCAAAAGCCGCTTGTCAACCCAAAATGTGCTCCCACTGTATTTTTCCCGTTTGAGGCTTGAGGCTCGTGCAGTGAAGCTGTTTTCAATCTAATTGCACAGAAAATGTCTGTATTGAAGCATTTTAAAGACTCCAGCAGCACTACATCCTCTCTCACACTGTTTGGGGCGTAATGTGGATGTGTAGCCTGGTAATGACGTACAGCATGAATCTGCGAGGTGCCTGTCGGGGCTAAGCTGAGTTTCAGGACATGTGGGACAGGATCTGGGACACATGCGTGAATTTCGGGATGTCTGGTCACCTTATTGTGCAGCCCTGTTCCTGTCACTCGATTCACATGACCAAACCACCAGTGTTTCAAACCAATCAAAAGATGTTTCTCTCAACTGGATGCAGAAAAATGTGTTGGTTCAGGTGCTTTTTGATCAGCTTCACATGTTTGTTATAACGCTCCTATCTAAATCTAACATATAAGACTCTTAATTGTACTAATGCCAGGCCCTGTAGCTTGTGCTTGTGTCCCAGCCCTGATAGACCTGTTCTCCTCTGCCCTCTGACCCCTGACCTCTCCCCTCCTCCCCCCGGTGGGCTGCATCAGGGCTACGTGGGCGACGCCTGGAACGTGTTCGATGCCCTGGTGGTGATCGGCAGCGTGGTCGACATCATCCTCAGCCAGGTACACCTCCGACCTGTCCCGCGGCCTTCCTCTGCACACGCCTCTGTCCTGTCCTCTACTAAACCAGACTGTGTAAACGCAGTGACGTGTGGTCCTCTAGCTCATGAGTCTTCCCCGGTGCTACTGCTGTTGACATTCTCTGCTTTCCTGTTTGTTCTTCTCTAAAACACACACTCTTGTTCATGTGCTTTCTGTGGTTCTAACGTCATCTCTCTGCCTCTCTCTGTTCCTTTCTTTTTCTCACTTTCTTTCTCTGCCTATCTCTCTTTGTCTCTCCTCTCTTTCCTCTTTGTATCACCTTTTTCTCTCTTGTCTTACCCTTCTCTGTCTGTCTCTCCTCTCTCTTTGTTTCTACTCTCTCTCCTTTTTCTCTCTTTCTCTCCTTTCTTTGTCTTTCCTTTCTATCTCTCCCCTTTGCCTTTCTCTGTCTCTCTTCTCTGTTTTTATCTTTTCTCTTTGTCCCTCTTCTCTCCTCTCTCCCTTCTTCTTTCTTACCTCTTTGTATCTAATTTCTGTCTCTTGTCTTACATTTCTGTCTGTCTCTCCTCTCTCTTCTTTCCTCTCTCTTTGTATCTCCGTTCTCTCTGTCTCTCTCTCTCCTTTTTCTGTCTCTTTTCTCTCTCCCTCTCCCTTCTTTCCTCTTTTATTTTTTTCTCTCTCTTGTAATACCTTTCTCTGTTTATCTCTCCCCCTCTCCCTCTCTCTCTCTCTCCCTCTCTCTCCTCTTTCTCTCTCGCTCTCTCTCTTTCTCTCTCTCTCTCTCTCCCTCTCCCCTCTCTCTTCCCTCTCTCTCTCCTCTCTCTCTCTCCTCTTTCCCTCCCTCCCCCTCTCTCTCCTTCCCCCTCTCTCTCCCTTCTCTCCCTCTCTCTCCTCGCTCTCTCTCTCCCTCTCTCCTCCCCCCCTCCTTCCCCTTCTCTCTCCCTCTCTCTCCCCTCTCTCCCTCTCTCTCTCCCTCTCTTCCTCTCCCTCTCTCTCTCCCTCCCTCTCTCTATCTCTCTCCCTCTCTCCCTCCCTCTCTCTCTCCTCTCTCTCTCTCCTCTCTCTCTCTTCCTCTCTCTCTCCCTCTCTCTCTCCCTCTCTCTCTCCCTCTCTTCCTCTCCCTCTCTCTCTCTCTCCCTCCTCTCTCTGTCTCCCCCTCTCTCTCTCTCTCTCCCTCTCGCTCCTCTTTCTCTCTCGCTCTCTCTCCCTCCCTCCCTCTCTCTCTCTCCTCTCTCTCTCTCCTTCCCCTTCTCTCTCCCTCTCTCTCATCTCTCTCCTTCTTGTCCCCCCCCCTCCTCCTCTCCCCCCCCCCTCTCCCCCTCTCTCTCTGTCTCTCCTCTCTCTCTCCCTCCCTCTCTCTCCCTCCCTCCTCCCTCTCTCTCTCCCCCTCTCTCTCTCTCTCTCTCTCTCTCTCTCTCTCTCTCTCTCTCTATGTCTACTGCTGCTGCTGCTGCTGTTGCTTCAGAACTATTTTGCTGATGCATGGAACACGTTTGATGCGTTGATTGTTGTGGGTAGCGTGGTTGACATTGCCATCACTGAGATCAATGTAAGTAGCACTCGCACACGCGTGTCTGAAGTCTGCAGGTCGGGTGTCGCATTCAAACGCTCTCACGTGCTCTTCTGTCCATCCTCCTGACTTCTTTTATCAGTCACAAAACAGTCCTTCATATGGACAGGTGCTGTTTTTAGACTAACTAGACTTGCGTAGATGTTAAATTAGGCAAACACAACGTACAGAAGAATTGTATTTTCACACTGCTCTAAATGTTAGTTACAAGTTTCCTATAAATAAGTCCCTTTCAGCTGAGCAGTTTTAGCTCATACGTCTGACCAAAATATGTAAAGTCAAACTGTTTCTGATCCAGAGCACAAGCAAATGGTTTGAGTCTTTTAAAACTGTATCCCTGTACTTTTAGCTTTTGATGACTGACTGATCAGAAGTGAGAACTTTCTCCACGCAAAAGAAAAACAGAATCAAATTTGCGCCTACATTTTTTTGGGGTAAATATAAAGATAATGATAAAGCTGCTTTGGCAGATTCAGGGTTTTGACCATTCCTCTGTAAAAGCTGAAGGTAATTGAGGTCAAAATGAGTTTTAGGACCTAAAATTACCGTAATTTCTGCCCTATTGAGCGCACCTGAATATAAGCCGCACCCACTAGATTTAAGTAAGAAAAATGATAAAGTACATATACAGGCCGCACTTGTTAACACTAAGTCTGAGAATCGATAATTTTGCTGCATTGCCTTATAAGCCGCATACTTCAAAGCTCATGAAAAAAGTAGCGGCTTATAATCCAGAAGGTACAGTACTCAAAACAATTTTGTGGAATTTTTTTTCGAGAGGCTGATTTGACTCTATATAGGAGTCACTCAATACGGCGCTCCATTGTACTCACAAAAAAAATAAATATTTATCTCGAGATCATTTAAATGGCTTTTCCCACATTCTGTATTCCCACACGCTTCGTATAGGCTAAGCTAGTGACTTTATCCACAACACGAGTAGTCTTTTCTGTGCTAGCTTGATGTTTCTAAATAGCTAAGATGTACTTGTGGATTTCGTTATGTTAAATTAAGTGCCTTTGGTCTTCACTGCAATGTTTATGGTCGACAAAAAGTATGAAAATAGCTAATAACGTGACTGTGGACTCAAGCTACAGTTAGCAGGCTATTCTAAAGACGGCCAGTGTGTGGAGCTGTTCACCCACCAGAAAGAAGCTAGCGGTAATCGGCAGGTTTTTAAATAACTTCTTGACTGTTGGCAGTTAATCTCACTCATCCTTAGAAATGTGCCGCTGTTTTTCTGTGGCTCCAGCGTCTGGTTTATGATTATATAATTATGAGATAAATATTTATTTTTTTGCGAGTACAATGGAGTGCCGTAACTCAATGGGAGTTTTATCTTTAATATTTCCAGGTGCTTCGTAGTTAGTTTTTATATGATATTGAACAAAAATTAATTCATCAAAAAAAAGTGGGACGGCCCTTTGAAGGCACGCCAGAATGAGAAGCGGTTTTAAACGACATTTGAACAGACTGCGAGAGCTGAGCACTTGTTTGAATGCTGCACTCTGCCTTTTCTCTGTACATGATTTGTTCTGTACATGATTTGTTCTTCACTGTTGGAACACTTCTGAACTCCTGGGACATCTTTTAAAAACACATTCATTCACAAACACTTTCTCACACATTCTCATGTCACTAGTGTTTGATTTACGTCGTAACATCTCTCCAACCTTCTACAGAGGAGATTTTTTTGTCTTTCTTTTAAATGCTTTTGTTTAGTGTGATGTCAACGTTTAATGCTTCTTTTTATTCTGGAAACATGACTAGAAATGTGCTGAGAACATGAGTTGAAATGACTACTTTGAACAGAAGCTTTTACTTGTCACACATAATACATTTATCATATTTGTTCTTTTAATCTCTTCTGTAACTGTGCTAATGCTTATACATGTTAGACAACTTTAATGCCATATGGAGAACAAGCAAATAGGCCTAATTTTGTGTCCATTCTAAAATTTATTGAGTGACATAAACCATATTCATTCTAATAACTTGAATATTAAAAAGTCATTCCAGCTCATGTACGTACTGACTCTTCACAGTGTTGCTAGTTTAACTCCAGATTAACTTGTGATTTCAAGTCGACAGCGCTCCCGGTCGTCAAGGTGATAGTGGAGCCGGGGGTAAGAAGCCCCTCCCTCTCTGCATCAGCCCTCCCACTCCATCGTTTCACCCAATCATCTGTCAGTCACACAAACTCTGAATGCTCTGTGTTCTGATCCGTTCTCTTTGTGTGGGCGGGGTTTGGAGTGGGCGGAGTCTGAGTCTGCTGTGTGGGCGGGGTTTGGAGTAGGCGGGGTTTGAACCTGCTGTGTGGGCGGGGTTTGGAGCAGGCGGAGTCTGAGCCTGCGGTGTGGGCGGGGTTTGGAGTGGGCGGGGTCTAAGCCTGCTGTGTGGGCGGGGTTTGGAGTAGGCGGGGTTTGAACCTGCTGTGTGGGCGGGGCACTATGTTTACATGCACTATACTCCGTAGAGTTTTATGTTTGTAATAGACTTTTTACAGGTGAAAATGTGACAAAAACTGAACAAAAATGACTTCATAATGACAAAAACAAACAAAGATGAGACCAAAGTAGGACTGCAACAAACTATTATTTTGCTAATTGATTAGTTCCATTAGTCCCGGCGATTATTCTTTTGATTATTCAATTAGTTGTTTAGAACGCAACAGTTAAGTGACTACAAGATTTTTACACATTTCAATCCAGATAAAACCTAAAATTAGATAAGACCATGAATTTGTAAATGACCTTAAAAGATTTGCCAATGGAACAATAACAAATGTATTGTTTTGCGAAAAAAAAAAAAAATTAATAGCAAAAAGGGCTACTGTACTTAAACTAATCACATAGGTATATACAGGGTTCCATTTGTCAAAAAAACAGAAGGGGGGATGGAACGTTATAAGTCATTCTACACGATGTGCCATCTACACCACGTACACGCGCGCTACCACAGTCACGTCTCTTCAGTTCATTCCGTTTCTTTTCCACTCACAACAAACAGACTTCTGGCGCGTTTCCTCCCAAAATGAACAGATTCTATTCAGTATATAAAGCTCCGCAGAGCCCCGGGTTTGTCCTGCCTCTCAGCGCAGCTCTCGCGGCACCGAGTTCTACAAACAAGAGCAGTGCAGTTACGTGTCTTGTCCAGTTTTGAATCGCATCGCACCTCAACATTCTCGTCTCTCTCACTTTGTTCCTGACTTGATCTTCCCGCTCTGCTTTACACACAGTCGTGGATTAAACCCTGATCTCACAGGGCAGAGGACAGAGCAGCAGCACAGCGGCTCAGAGTGATCAAACCCGAGTCTAAATGACAGCGCTGAGAGAGGGAGAGAGAGAGAGAAAGACAGATCAGCGCCTATGTTCTATTTAAACTATGCTAAAAAGTTAGAGAAATAGCCAATCAGAAAAAGACTGTATGTGAAAGTGTTATTGGCTGTTATAAGAGCTGACTGTTGAGCGAGGAGCAGCAGCAGGAGAAGGGAAAAACATCAATGAGACTACGCTGGGATTGATGGAACACTCTGAAAATTAGGATATGAAACACAGTCTTTGTTATTTTATATCCCCCCTACAAATAATACAAGATAAAAGCAGGAGGGGTGGGGAAAGTATGAGCAGAGAGAGGGACGGACAAACCAGAGGTAGGGAAAATTGGATTAATTGACTAACTTAATTAAGACCAAAGCAAAAGCAATGATGAAAGAGAGGAAAGAGACGAGCCCATGTAAAAATCAAACAAAAAGGCATAATGAGGCAAATGACATGAAGCTAACAGGAGAAGGACTCTGAACTAACGTGTAGCTCTAAAAAAATGAAAACGTTTTATCACTCATAAGCTTTTAGGCAGTTTTATTTTGTGTCAACAGGACATATTCATTAAGTTGTGATCACAAAAACCTAGTAAACTTAAAGGACTGCAGATTTAATCGCACAAACTACTGTTGTGGTAGAAGCAGACGTTGTGTCTGTAGAGTTGAAGAGAGCCCTGCTTGATACCATTTTCCAGACGTGCATGTAAACATAGTGAGTAGGTCAGATATGATGTTTTGTCTTGTTGTTCATGCATATACAGTATATGCACATGTCGCTGTCTGTGCAGGAGCAGTTTGACCACAGCTGTGCTCAGTTTGATAAAAACACACAGACTTTTACTCAAAACTCTACTTAAAGTGCACATCACAGACTGGGTGGGGATAGGTGGTAGGTGAAACAGGCCTTTTCTCAGCCCTGGAGCATCAGATACAGGACAATATAAGATGACACAAACATGCATGAATCAATCCAAATAGAAGTGTGAATAGGCTCATCTGTCCTGGGCATAATCTCACTCAAATAAAGTCCAAAGAGTTCTTCATTGATAAACATCAGTTTCATTGCACAGAGTGAATTGTTTTAGCTCATGGAACATGGTGGCACAGCAGTTAGTGCTTTAACCTCACCGCAACAAGGTCCTAGACCCCTGGACTTTTCTATGTGGAGTTTGCATGTTCTTCTCATGTCCGTGTAGGTTTTCTCCGAGTGCTTCAGCTTCCCCTTCCACCAAAAACATGTCCGGGAGTGTAGATGGAAATCAGCGGTAAAGTTAGAATTTGGAAGAGGGTCTCTATACCTTTGTGTTTTAAGTAATTATCCTGATAAACAGAACCTCAACCTCGAACCTGAACCTAGAGCATGGGTTCTTAAACTTTTTCTGTCCAGGGACCCCTTATCGGCTCAAAAATCTTCCAAGGACCCCTATCACTTTTTGCTCTGGTATCACATTAGAATTCAAAAGTTAAAGCTAAGTTTTATATCAAATTTGGATAAATTGTTCATTTCCTACGGTCATGTTTACTGGTTTGCATGTTTCTATTCAAAGCTATCTATCTTTTCAATCCAAAATTCTATGTTTAGGATGGTAAATGGTGGATGGTAAAAACCAATGTTTCAAAAAAAAAAAAAAAAAATTAGGGGAGCTCCAACACACTGACTTCGAGAGATGCTCAGAGTAAAGACACACATTTTTGTTTTTTAGTCCAACAAAAACATTCAAGTAAAAAAAAAGCCTTTGCTCAAGTTGTTTTTTTTAGCCAAAAAGTTACCTAGAGTATTTTTAAAGAGGACCTGTTCTGTAAAAGTTTCATCTTTGTTCTACCAGTGACTCTCATCATTAGCTGACTCTGAGTTGTATTTGGATCGATTCCTACATGTTTGACTAATCTTGTTTTGTCCTGCAGCTGATGCTCCAGTGCTCAGAAAATCCCTGTCTTCACCTACCACCTATCCCCGCCCTGATTATGCAAATCAGTCAGGTTCCAAGTACAACATATGGGTTTAAAATGGTCATGTGCTCACACTTCTCCCCAAAACAAAATGAGCAGCCTGTTAAAGTTATTAAAGCTAAACTCCAGCCACAAACACATTTCAAACACAGAAAAACTCCCTGTGCAAAGTGAAAGGAGGAGCTCAGAGGAGAACAGCAGTGTGATTAGTGTGACTGCAGATGTGTGTAATCAGTGCTCAGGTTTGAGTGGACAACACACGCTGATGTCACAGAGAGTTTATAAATGACCGTGGCCTTTGCAGTGAGAGATGTTGCATTCATGTGCACCAGGAAACTCTGAGGTTCCTACGTAATGATCAGACTTCCCAAAACCAGAGCGTTCATGAAGCAGCTGTAAAACACACGTGGAGCAGTGACACTAACAAACATTTGCATCACTTCATCTTGATTTTCTTTGTTGATTCGTAAAAAAGACACGTGGAAACTCTTATTGTTGTAACTCATGAACTTATAGGAGCTGTATCTTTTCTTGTCGGTAAAAGGCTGATAATTAAATGATTTCAGACTTTACCATGAATGAAACACAAGGTGAGGTACCAGGGCTTTGGGAAACAGCCTCTTGGTGCAGAGCAGAGCACTGACTCAAAATGACAGGGGTTTAGTTTTATCTCACACTGAGAGTTCTGCTTCACCAGTAAAACACATTTAAAACCTTAACACAGACTAAATGAGTTTACATCAATACAACTTTACATGTAATCTCCGAAATCTTTTATTTATCAACCTTTTACCAACAAGAAAAGACACAGGTCCTCAGTAAGTTCATGAGTTACAACAGTAAGAGTTTCCTTATGACTTTTTCACAAATCTGCAAAGAAAATCAAGATGCAGTTATGCAAATGTTTGTTAGTGTCACTGCTCCACGTGTGTTTTACAGCTGCTTCATGAACGTTCTGATTTTGAGAAGTCCCATCATTACGTAGGAACCTCTGAGTTTCCTGGTGCACGTGAATGCAGCATATGAGCTAGGTGTGTTCAAGATGTGAAAATCTCTGCCTGGATTGCAGACGGCAAAGAGGAGGAGATTCAACTTGGACACTTGTTGAGCCCGAGAGCAGCGAGGCAGCCTCAGATCTCACAGACTCACGAAGAAAACACAGCTCTGTGTTTGTTTGAAGTGTTGCACTGGATAAAACTACCTACAACTTTGTAAACGCATTTCTGCTTCACTCACACATCACAGACTCACTCACACATCACCAGAGCAAAGAAGAAAGAGCTCATGATAAAGTTTACACACTTGAGTTCTGTCTGTGAGAAAAAGACTAACTTCCTGGTTCTTCATGTTATAAAAGTTCACAAATACGATAAAGACAGAGGAGGATCAGGTTTGATCAAAGCGAATCAGCGGTCAGTCACTGCACTACATTTCCCATCGTCAGGGCTACGTAGGCCTCGGTAATCTCCAGAGATCAGTCCGGCTCGAGTCGACTTGACAAATCGTCGAGGCAAGAAAAAGCTACTGCAGCCCGACTTCACCGCCTCGATGATGCATGATGGGACATGTAGTGCAGTAAGTGACCGCTGATTCGCTTTGATCAAACGTGACACACAGCACTTCCTCCTCCTCTGTCTTGATCGTATTTGTGGACTTTTATAACATCACACGTGTTTATCATGAGTCAGAAAAGACCCAGACTGTTGGACATTACACACAACAACATTAATACATGATCCTGATGAGCTGAATGTCACTTTTACAAAGGCAAATCTAAAGTGTGCCAACTTTATCATAAGCTCTTTATTCTTTGTTCTGGTGATGTGTGAGTGAGTTTGTGATGTGTGAGAGAAACAAAAATGCATTTTTAAAGTTGTAGGTAGTTTATTCAGTGCAACACTTCAAACTAATGTTTTTAGATGCCTTTTTACACCTTGGGCCAGGGGCATACCGATGAAAAGTAGCCTTTTGGCTAATGCTGGCTTTTTTTACTCATGTTTTGTCATGTGTTTTATTAAATTGCACTGTCCCCTATGGAAAAATAAAGTAAAAGAACAAACACAGAGTTGTGTTTTCTCCGTGAGTCTGTGAGATCTGAGGCTGCCTTGCTGCTCTCGGGCTCAACAAGTGTCCAAGTTGAATCTCCTCCTCTTTGCCTCAGCCGCCTGGCAGAGATTTTCACATCTTGAACACACCTATTGTATTAGCGTGTATTGTCCACTCAGACCTGAGCGCTGATTACAAACACCTGCTGTCAATCAAACCACACTGCTGCTCTCCTCTCTGAGCTCCTCCTTTTCTCTCTCCATAATGCTTTTGAATGAGTTTGCGTGTTTGAAATGTGTTACTCAAGTAAAGCAGTTTCAGCAGGACTTTGACTTTTACAGTCCTTTTGTCATCTCTGACAGAAGTCTGTGATGGTGTTTGAGCTTCTGAACCTTCTCCAGTAGAGGACACTGTTTACTTTAGGATCGCTAAGTCAAGCTCAAGTCCTTTTAAACAAACACGTGACTCAAAACACAGGCCTATGTTTGACTTAAAATGATAATAGTGGTTGTTTTGTGAGACATTTTGTGACATTTACATTTTGTCCACATTATAAAGAACAAACAATGAAGTCTGTTGTAGTTTTATCATCGATTATTATTTCGTACACGATTCTAAAAGCACTGCTGTGTCAAACTGTCATCGACGACTCATCTGTGTGTTGCATCCACAGAGTCACACATGTTCTGTCACATAAATAATCTTTTACTTTGTCTGTTTTGTAGCTCTGCATGCTCTGTGACGTGTGAGATGACTTGTGCAGGTTTTTTTCTTCTGTCGTGTTGTGGTAATCTGATGAGATGTTTTTTTACGACCGCAGAACACAGAAGACAGCGCACGCATCTCCATCACGTTCTTCCGCCTGTTCAGAGTCATGCGTCTGGTCAAACTGCTGAGCCGAGGGGAGGGCATCCGGACGCTGCTGTGGACGTTCATCAAGTCTTTCCAGGTACGACGACGGTACTGGCAACAATGGAAAGGTTAAGTCTCGTTGAGTCATGTCCCAAAGCTGTGGACGTCCCTCTCCACAGATCAGAAGCTCCTGGACAATAAGAATAATTTAAACATTATTTTAAGCTGGCTTTTAATGAATTGCATGATTCATATTTTATTTTCTATAATGAGAGGTGATTTCTATTGTAATATTGTTTAGGCACTTTGAATAACAGCTTTTCTATGCAAAGGCCTCTAATTTCATTACAAGTCTCTAAATCTCATTTTTATTAGACTAAGATTCAAACTAGAATCATGCAGGCCCAAAGTGCAAGCCCCATCTGTACTGCCACCCAGTATCTGGAGAAAACGTAGATATTAGGGCTGGGTATCGCCAAGAGCCTTCCAATACGATACGTATCCTGATACCATCTAAAAAACATTGCCAAAATCAAAAGTATAGTGTCAAAGCCCGACTTGGAGAGACTTATCCATGCATTTGTCTCCAGTAGTTTAGACTATTATAACGGCCTGCTCACCGGCCTATCCAAACGAGCTGTAAAACAGCTGCAGTACATCCAGAACGCTGCTGCTCGAGTCCTGACCAGAACCAGGAAGTACCATCACATTAGTCCTGACCAGAACCAGGAAGTACCATCACATTAGTCCTGACCAGAACCAGGAAGTACCATCACATTAGTCCTGACCAGAACCAGGAAGTACCATCACATTAGTCCTGACCAGAACCAGGAAGTACCTCACATTAGTCCTGACCAGAACAGAAGGATTGTCACATTAGTCCTGACCAGAACCAGGAAGTACCATCACATTAGTCCTGACCAGAACCAGGAAGTACCATCACATTAGTCCTGACCAGAACCAGGAAGTACCATCACATTAGTCCTGACCAGAACCAGGAAGTACCATCACATTAGTCCTGTGCTTAGGTCTTTGCACTGGCTTCCAGTGGCTCAGAGAATAGACTTTAAAACAGATCTGCTTGTGTTTAAGTCTCTCCATGGACTAGCCCCGAAGTACATCTCTGACATGTTAGTGCGTTATGAACCATCTCACACTCTGAGGACCTCAGGGACCGGCCTCCTGCTGGTGCCCAGAGTCAGGACTAAACATGGACCAGAGTCAGGACTAAACATGGACCAGAGTCAGGACTAAACATGGACCAGAGTCAGGACTAAACACGGACCAGAGTCAGGACTAAACATGGACCAGAGTCAGGACTAAACATGACAGGTCGGATAAACATGGACCAGAGTCAGGACTAAACATGGGGAATCAGCGTTTCAGTTTTATGCAGCTGATGATGTAAGACAGGCTTCTACTGTGACAATGTTTAAATCTCGGCTCAAAACATGTCTTTTTATCTGTGCATATGACTGAAATACTTTGTCTGCACTCTTTAATTCTTTTCTTCTTTTAAAGTAAAGTTTATGCTGATTATTTATGTTTTTTAATAATGTTGTATTGTAAGTTTGATGCATTTTCCTGCCTTGTAAAGCACTTTGAATTGCTGTATGAATTGTGCTATACAAATAAATTTGCCTTGCCTTGCCTTGATACAGAGGTCACGATACGACACGTATTCCAATACATGTAAATCCCGATATAATTTCCTCTATATGTCACGTATCAAGATATATTTTAGAAAAAAAAAAAAAAATTTATTATTTTATTTTTTATCCACAATGTAGAAAAAACTTAATGTACTGTATCAGCTGTAAAAAACATGTTTTGGAGTATAACCGTCCCTTAACCAGTGTCAAAAATGTAAATTTCATTATGTAGAATAACAAAATGCAGAGGAATTGTATTTTTAAACTGCTCTTTATGTTAGATATACTATAAGTGTCCTACAAATAAGTCATTGTTCAGCTCAACAGTTTCAGCCTTAAAGCTGCAGTCCAGGTTCAGAAGTGTAAATTATATAAGTTTAAGTATGCCGATACGTATCCCGATACATCCTGATACTGTAACGATACACGTATTGCCGTAGAGCTTGTCACGATATATCCTCGTATCGATACATTGAGTACAGCCCTTGTAGATGTACAACGAAACGTCAAAAACTTATGATAAGCACGTTTTCACACCGTTTTTACGTCAACATGCTATGAAAAGCTAACCTGGCTCACTCCAGATGGATCTGTGTTGAACTCTGATTTGAGTTCTTCCACAGTCTCCATCTGGAACTTCCCTCGCTCGCAGAAAGGGTTTGGGAAAAGTAGGAGCGTTTAGTGAAATACACTGAGCTGATTGAGTGTGGAGCAGACCTTGTTAGTGCTTAACTAATCACAGCAACCAATCGTAATGTTGTATCCAATGTCTGTGTGAGATAGAACAAGTGTCACACACACCTCGGCTCTTCTTTCAAAAATAAAACCCTCTGTATTTCTGCTTAAACAGAATCAAACGCAGCAGAAACACGTACATCCACAGGAGCAGCCATCTTTGTCTTGTTTGAATAAAGCGATACTTCCAACCCCCCTCAATGTGATTGGCTGAGACACAGCGCTGTGATTGAACCTTTGTGTTTGAACGATGCTTGTGTCGAAATTTCAGCTGGGAAAATCAGGGGGAAGTGTTGGAGGCTGAGTTCCAGAGTTTACGTCAAATGACAATCATATAATATCACACTGAGAGTTCTGCTCCACAAGTAAAACACTTTTAAAACCTTAACGTAGACTAAATGAAATGACATCAGTACAATTTAGCATGTAAAATGCTAATTCATTTATTTATCAACCTTTTACCAACAAGAAAAGACACAGCTTCTCAAAAAGTTCATGAGTTTCAAGATGAAGTGATGCAAATGTTTGTTGGTGTCACTGCTGTCATGAACGCTCTGGTTTTACCAGCGATGTGCGCTCAGGGGAGGCAGGGGAGGCAGTGCCTCAGTCCAAATGGGGAAAAAATACTTGATGTCAATAAGACTAAATATTATATTTTTGTATGTAAAATGTTTCGTATTTGTCAAATTTAGTTGATTTCTTATGATTTTCACTGAGTTTTGTGTTTAAAAACCCCAAAATCTCCAGGACTTGCAAATATAACGCAGGTCTACAGCGCAGAGGCTCGCCTCACTCAGACCTGCACAGACACATACACAATGAACAGGGCGCGTTCATGCAGCGCGTTCACCCACTGTTTTTCCTTAAAAAGTGATAAAATATGTCTGTAGACGTAGTTTTTTCGAGTGCTTTGTCTTCTAATTGTCAAGAAAGAGAATATTATATGAAAGTGAGCACTTTTAGTGACTTAATTTGACAGTAAACGGAGTTTGTACAAAGCCGAGTTGAGGCAAATCAGAAAGTGCCTCATGCTCCAGCTCTGGCGGCTTTCTACGGCCAAAATGCGATACGTTTAAATGTGTCTGTGTTACACTTCACAGTGCGGTTAAATAAAGCCTCAAGCAACTGTATAAATCCTCATGAGCAAATATTTAACAGCAAAGGTCCAAAAAACCGTAATAATCTGTCCCCAACTATTGAACAGTAGCAGTCATTAGGTCTCTCGCACCACGGCGATGTCATCAGTTACTTAGCTCAGATGGATGAGTGAGAGAGTTGCGGTGCAAAGGGTCTGGGGATCGAAACTCGCGTCATCATATATATATATATATTTTTTTTTTTTTAATCTTTAATTTTGCGAGTGGAGACAAAATAGTTACATGAGACTATATGCTTCTCTTTGATATACATGTCTGCAAAGTGAATAAAAGGCATCTTGAATTGAAAATAACCAACTAGACCTGTGTGGTCCACAGTGCCTCACCAGTTGGAAATCTCACCACACGTCACTGGGTTTTACATAGAACCTCCGAGTGTCCCAGAGCACATCACGTTGTGATTGGGTCGACACACCGCTGTGTCAAACTCCAAACCAGTTGAGCTGCTGGAAGGCCAGATGGATTATCTTGAGTTTGTGAATTCAAAAATAGGACAGGTTGACGAAAAGCCAAAAGGGAAAATGACCACAATTTTAGGTTGAAGCCACGTGAAACTGTCGCCACGTTTCTTCAACCAAAACTTGTATTTATTTTACATTTTGGCTTTTTGTAATATACTGACGTACAAAAGGAGTGAAAACGTGCTTATCATACATTTTAGACATTCTGTTGTAGATCTGCGTTTTCTCAGGAGACTGTGTTGCTTCACTGCTCTGTATGTTTGCGTTTATAAGTTATAAACACAGGTCTCCTTTAATCTGTGTATACAGTATGTGTGTATATTAAACCACTGCTGCTTTCCACTCTCACACCCTCCTTCTACCTTCTCCTCTTGCTTTTCCAGCAGCCTGTTTAGTTTGAAATGTGTTTGTGGGAGCAGTTTAGGAGGCTGGCTTCATTTATTTCATCATGAGCTTTGTTTAACCAGGAAAGTCCCACTGTGATTGGAATCTCTCTTTGAAAGCAAACCTGCCTCAAATCACACATTTAGTTTGACCAAAAACACTAAAAGAGGAGAGTGGAGGTGTTAATGAACCAATAAGATGTGTGCACTCTGTTCTGACTAGTGCTTAACACCTCGTTAAGAGTAATCTCCCTGTGTGTGTGTGTGTGTGTGTACAGGCTCTGCCCTATGTGGCTCTACTCATAGCCATGCTGTTCTTCATCTACGCTGTCATCGGGATGCAGGTACTCTCACACACACACTCACAGTCTCACAGTGTGAAACAGCTACATCTGTGCTCATGTGTCTGCAGGTGTTTGGGAAAATCGCCATGGTGGACGGGACTCAGATCAACCGCAACAACAACTTCCAGACGTTCCCACAGGCCGTGCTCATGCTCTTCAGGTGGGACAGTCACTGACAGGACACAAAGCCTTAGAGATGAAAGTCAGAGAAAACATGAGATCAGGATTTACTCAAGTAGAGTAGAGTTTATAGGTTCTGCTCACATGACATCATAACATTCCACAGGTCAATAAGCTCAACAGTGTTCAATCGCCCTGGTTCTGGAAGTAAATGCCCCATTGTAAAGTGCCATAGACTGTTTGAAAATTCTGTAAAATGTCTCTTAAACTTTAAGTTGCAGAAATGGATTTTAAACAAAAATGTAGGTCTTACTCACACAGAGCTGATTAGGACGTTTTCAAACTTTTAATATAGAGAGACAGGAAGATTTAACATTGGAGCCCACGCTTGTTGAACCAGGAAGTGGGTCATATCTTTTTTCTTGTAAAGTATTTTGATAATTTGTCGTAATTTGAAAAAGTTTAGAGCGTGAAATAGGATACTCTAATCACATTAAGCTAAGATAAATAAACTTGTTTTGTCTTGGTCCATAACTCATGTAGGAGTTTGTTGTCACTTCAGTTGCGTTTTTAGTGATTATAAACAATAGTTTGAACACAATACGCCTCTAAAAGTGATCAGTATACCACTAACAAAGACCATTAGAAGGAGGAGAAGGAGAAGGATTGGCAGGAGATCATGTGTGTATTATAACGTGTATTAGAAGGACGGCTCATGTTCTTCCTGCTGCTGTGTTCAGGTGTGCCACAGGAGAAGCGTGGCAGGAGATCATGTGTGTATTATAACGTGTATTAGGTGGACGGCTCATGTTCTTCCTGCTGCTGTGTTCAGGTGTGCCACAGGAGAAGCGTGGCAGGAGATCATGTGTGTATTATAACGTGTATTAGATGGACGGCTCACGTTCTTCCTGCTGCTGTGTTCAGGTGTGCCACAGGAGAAGCGTGGCAGGAGATCATGTGTGTATTATAACGTGTATTAGACGGACCTCTCATGTTCTTCCTGCTACTGTGTTCAGGTGTGCCACAGGAGAAGCGTGACAGGAGATCATGTGTGTATTATAACGTGTATTAGATGGACACTCATGCTCTTCCTGCTGCTGTGTTCAGGTGTGCCACAGGAGAAGCGTGGCAGGAGATCATGTGTGTATTATAACGTGTATTAGATGGACACTCATGCTCTTCCTGCTGCTGTGTTCAGGTGTGCCACAGGAGAAGCGTGGCAGGAGATCATGTGTGTATTATAACGTGTATTAGATGGACGGCTCATGCTCTTCCTGCTGCTGTGTTCAGGTGTGCCACAGGAGAAGCGTGGCAGGAGATCATGTGTGTATTATAACGTGTATTAGATGGACTTCTCATGCTCTTCCTGCTGCTGTGTTCAGGTGTGCCACAGGAGAAGCGTGGCAGGAGATCATGTGTGTATTATAACGTGTATTAGAAGGACGGCTCATGTTCTTCCTGCTGCTGTGTTCAGGTGTGCCACAGGAGAAGCGTGGCAGGAGATCATGCTGGCCTGTTTGCCTGGGAAACTGTGTGACGTGGAGTCCGATTATAATCCCGGAGAAGAGCGCACGTGTGGCAGCGGATTCGCCATCATCTACTTCATCAGCTTCTACATGCTGTGTGCTTTTCTGGTACAAACACACGTGCTCTGTCTGCACTTAGAACAGGAGGAGCAGGAAATGTCTGTCAGGCTTCCATTGTTATCAAGGGCTTCATTTGTCTTAAAACATCCGACTAAAATTCAAACTGAACCCTTTGGAGGACAAACACATGACTAGACTCTCTGTAGTTTTAACATCTGATGACAAGCTCTGCACAGAGCAACATCAGATTCTGAAGTTCACCTACATTTTACAAAGCAAATATGCAGAGCAGTATTTCTGTAGCTGGTGTCACTGTCAGTAGATTTGATATATTTTGGGCTTTGACAATTCCTCTCTAAAAAGCTCAAGCTATTTTCAATAAAAATGTGCTTTAAAGGGACTGTACCTGATTTTGCATCCTAAAATGTAAACAAACAGAAATAATTAATTTTAACCTTTTTCCTTCAGGCTACATGATTCCTCACGTAGCTAATGCATTCTGAGCTTCAGAATTGTTCATCAGGATGAGTTTTAATGTTTTTCACAGCTTTTAGCAGCGAGTGAGTCACCATGCTAACAACAGTTAGCCACAATGCTAAAACAAAAACAGAAAAAGCTGCACACAAACGGGATTTATTAGACATAGACAGGACTTTGGGACTAATTTCCACCTGAATAGATACATTAACAAGGCATCAGTGCTAGGGGAAACTGTTTTAAGTTATATTGTTGCAAAAAAATCGAGTATAGTCCTTTAAGACATGTTAACTAAATGAAATGAAGTGACACATGGGAATCAATCAAATCGTTCTATATTGATATGCTAATTTTGTAGAATTATCAAAACAAGTCTGAATGTATTGTGGACGTATACACAGAGCAGAAGATCTACTTATGACATCACTGATCAGGAACATGCAGAACAGTGTTTTCTGAGGCTCAGAGGGGACAGAATAGTATCTCACAGACACAACTCTGTGAGTTTGTGATGCAGAACCAATGTTAGAACAGGATTAAAAATGCAAGAATAGAATTTTTGCAGAATATGCGACATTAAAGTGCTTTTGTTTTATTCACATTTGTCTGACACAAACATCCTGCGTGTTCACTTCATCTAAAAACACTGCTCCACCTTGTGATTAACATTTTCACTTAACCTTTTTGTGTAAGTCTCAAATGAACAAAACATAAAGTAAACCTAAGAGAGTCCAGTGATTGTAAGGTTAAAGGTTAAACCAGTTCAAATGAAGCTGAAACTATCACATAATGACATCACAAGGTGGTGCAGAACATTTTGAGCTTTGGAGATGTAGACAAACTAAAAAACAGATTACTCAAACGTTTGTGACTGACACGAAATACATAACGACATGCTAACATGGCTAAAACTCACATGAATGGAACCTTTACAAAAGTTAAGACCGAGTCCATTAAAAAGTCCTGTTAAATGTTGAATTTTGTGGGACTGAGTGTGATTCATCTCAGAATGGTAAACAAGAGCGTTTCAGTACTGTTTTTATCTGAAGCATTTCCACAAGCTTGATCGTTTGTTTTTATCAGATGGTTTTACAAGGCCCAGTAAATCTTCCTGCTTAATACACACAGCTGCTGATTCAAACGCATTTCTAATATGTTTTCTTAAGGTCACGTAAAAGTTAGTAACGGTCTGGTAAAGTCAGTCTGTATGAACACCTGGATCAGTAAAGTAACAAATCATTCATAGTCTGAAATACAAACAGTCAGTGTGTGTTACTAGTATTCTTGTAAATCTCACCCAGATCATTAACCTGTTTGTGGCCGTCATCATGGACAACTTCGACTACCTGACTCGTGATTGGTCCATCCTGGGGCCGCACCACCTGGATGAGTTCAAGAGGATCTGGTCCGAGTACGATCCTGAGGCCAAGTGAGTCATGTGCTTTATTGATCCTTACACGAGAACAGCTGCAGACGGTCTGTGTTTACACTCCACCTCATTATGTAGTCAAACACATGCATTCTGTTGAGACTTTTGTCACAAAGAGTAACTACAAAAACTTCATCTGTGTCTAAACATGACAAAAGGCTTGTCATGTTTGGAGCACTGCCGACACATTTCCTTGTAACTGTGCTGCTTTGTTTTTGTCAATGTCAAATGTATTTATAAGCACCTTTAAACAACTAGATGATCAATGTGTTGTACATAACCTGACTCATGCCAGATGGATCTGTGTTGAACTATCTGAGTTCTCACTATATCCATCTGGGACTTGACTCGCTGAAAGTGTTCGAGAAAAGGCGGGGCGTTTAGTGAAATACTTGATGATTGGGTGTGGGGCCTTCGTTACAAGTACGCGTCACACATACGGCTCTTCTTTCAAAAAGAAATGACTCCGTATTTCTGCTAAAACCGCTTCAAAAGCAGCAGAAACACGAACATCCATGAGAGAGGCCACCTTTGTTTAGCTTGAATGAGACTCGGCGGCGGCGCCGGGAGCTAACAGCCGTCTTAACACCGCCAAAACACCGGTAGTTCAGACTCCCAAACCAATCGGGCGGCTGGAAGGCCAGATGGTTTATCTCGTGTTTGTGAATTCACAAATATCACGAGATAAACCATCTGACTGGACAGGTTATGTTGTACAGGCATAGCATAAACATTTAACAAGCAAGAAAGAAGAAAATTATTACAAGTTGATCTTGTTTTTGGTGATTTTTTTCCCCAGAATAACAACACTGGCTTAAAAAGACATGCCATGTAATGTCAAATCTACTTTTCTGAATATGTAGGGTTTAAATTCATATTGTCATGTAGCCACTTTCTAACTGTAAAGATCTACTGCTGGTGATAGCTACATTTGACACTGAAGAGAGGCTTATCAGGTTAGTAGTCTGTTTATATTACACATTTTGTGTTTGACTTTTAGCTACGTTTACTGATGAATATACCATAGTTTATAACTAAATACATTGAAAAACATTTCTAGGACTGGAAATCGATCACAAATTTGCAAAAAATGAATCACGATTATCACATACCCTAGTTAATCCCAACTAATTTTTCATAATTTTGATGCTTTAAGTTGTTAATTTGGACAATTGAATGAGCCTGTTCATAAGATCCTTTATTCCTTTAAAATAACAACTAAAGTCAAAGTGTAGTACGGGACAGGGGAGTGCAGAACAGCTCGCATGACCAAACCTGTCGTACATCACACCCGCTCAAGGAAACAAAAGGCAGAACGTCCTATGTGTGCAGGAGGGCGAGTAACATTAAGCAATGCGTCAATGTATTTTGAAGAAACAGTGCACTTTTCCAGCCCTAATCTTTAAAATACTAAAACACATGATGTCGTTTGTTTAACCTTTGACCTATTCACTACAGTATGTTGAAAGCAGAAGCATACACCAGTGTAACTTATGTACAGTGTGAAAGATTCTGCATGAGAATTCTCACAGTTCACAATTAAAAATACAATTTTGTTGTGTTGGCTGATCTATTCTTATCTGTGTGTGTGTTGAGGGGTCGGATCAAACATCTGGACGTAGTGACGTTACTGCGGAGAATCCAGCCTCCTCTGGGCTTCGGGAAACTGTGTCCTCACCGAGTCGCCTGTAAGGTCAGTGGAACTAAACCAACACTTAAGGGCTTTTCCATTAGTACCTGCTTGGCCCTATTCTACTCGACTCGACTCTACCCGGCTCAGCCCCGCTCAGAGGGAGAGCATTTCCATTACAAGAGAGGCCGAGTGGGGCTGTTGTGAAGCTGGGCGGTACGGTTGCCAACACTGTCACTCCCCAAATGGGGACATGATGCAAGCTCATAGAAAACAACGAGCGTTTCAATGCCATCGGCTTTAATTAAAGATAATCAGACCGTTCGTTCTCCAGCGTTTCATAAGCGTAATATAAAACAAATATCCACCGCCGCATTGGCCAGTAGAGTGAAGCTTTTCATGTCAACACGTTCACGACTCACCCTTCTTCACGTCCGCCCACACGTCTGTCTAAAGTCCGCTCTGGTCCTGATGTGCAATCACAAAGTCAGCTGTCCCATCTTCCTCCTCCGTCTCTCTGTCCTGAAGAAGCTGCATTATAATCTCCTGCTTCAAAACTTGTGCATCGGATGTCCATCACTATTTGCTGCGTGAAGCGGGGCAGGACCTGTACGTGCCTACGAACAAGCCTACGCACATACTCATAGAACTACAATTTTATGTATTTAGTGGATAGGGACAAGGGACTCGTTTTTTTATGTCATTGTGCTGTTTTTTTGCTACAGAGAGTACAAAATGTAGAAGCATTTCGGTGCTATCGGCAGCTAGCTTAGCGGCGACTCACGTTAGCTTACAGTAACAACAACAAACCAGCAGCACTTGTGTGACGCAACAGGCGACGTGCGTCTGACGTCAGGTTTAGTATCTACTCGGCTCAACTTGGCCCTGGCCTGGGGTAAAGCAGGTACTAATAAAGTACCTGGTCGGAGCGATCAGCCCCAAATGGAAAAGCTCCGCACCGGGGCTAAGTCACGCCGAGTAGAGTAGAGTAAGGCCAAGCAGGTACTAATGGAAAAGCCCTATTACAGTCCCTTTGACTTATGCCACAGACGTTCTCTTTCACTTTGGTCCAACAGCTCTCAGTCTCATGATGATGGCACGCTCTGTCTGTGGCATCATGAACAGTCTTTTTACTGTGGCTAGACTTTCACTTCGACAACTGCATCATAATCACCATCCTGATATGTCAAAGTTGTTGTCAAACAGAAGGGCTCACTAACAGATTCAGACAATGTTTGATAGAAAGGGGTCTTTAGGGTTAATTGACCATATTGTGATTTGGCAAATAGTCAAATTGGAGAATGACAGGCACAAACTCTGCGTTATCACTAGGCAAAGTTGTAGTAAAGTTTCTCACAAGCGATGATCATAAACTTTTTCTAATGTCGCAGTTTGAACAGTTTGAACTTATAAGCAGGATTCTAGAAGTGCGTTTTGGCCCAGTCCAAACAGTTTTCCCGTTTTGTCCTGCAGCGGCTGGTGGCCATGAACATGCCTCTGAACAGCGACGGCACAGTCATGTTCAACGCCACACTGTTCGCTCTGGTGAGGACGGCTCTCAAGATCAAGACAGAAGGTCAGTGTGGACTGTGGGACCTGCAGTAGGTCAACACACGTCACATACAAATACACACCTACGCATGCCTTTTATCACATCAAATAATACTGTTATAAGGAAAAAGGAAATGTTTGCTTTTCCATTCCAGTTTTGTTAAAGACTAGTTAGACTAAATATTTAGACAGGTATCTGTGGTAACTGTTGACATCAATAGTGCAAGAACTAAACATGTTAACAGCTTTTCTAACTTTTTTATTTAATTGGTAGAAGTTTGAGTCATTTGGAGAGATGAGCTGCTCCTGGTTTGCACATGCTCAGTTTGGCTTGAGCGGAGACTGTGTTTACTTGTCACAATATTGTAGATCCATATGTGCTACTCACACGGCCTAATATTCACCTCAGGACCACATGTAAATTGTAATATTACAGACATTGTCTGAGTTTTTACTTCTGTGTGAATCCTCATTTCTGTAAAAATGTCTGTAAAGTTTCCCCAATTTACCTGCTGTAATTCACCAAACTCAAGTGATTCTAGTCCTGTGTGAATGCATATGTCTGTGTTTTCAATCTGTGAACAGTTTATAAACTAATTATTAATGACTGCTCTGGAGAAGCTGATAAGACACTTTCCTCCTCGTTCTGTCGACTGCTTTGCGGGAACGCTCAAAGTGACACAAAAGTAGGAATAGTGCAGGAAAGGGAAAGAGGAGGCGGTTTTGGAAAGGACCATAGAAAAGAATGAAAGCACCTAAATGTCTGTGCGACAGAGCGTCATGTGTCTTGCCTTGTTTCTACTTAAAACCAAAAGAACTAAAGTGTGATTTAACCAAAGGAAACCTGGATGAAGCCAACGAGGAGCTGAGAGCTGTCATCAAGAAGATCTGGAAGAGAACCAGCATGAAGCTCCTGGACCAAGTGGTGCCCCCTGCAGGCGGTTTGTACAGCGCACACTCAACATGACAAGAACTATTAATACATCTGTTATTGTTCTAAGCCACAGCAGACTGGCTGTAGCTGTCTGCATGTGCTCTGCTTCAGTCTGCCTCTGCATGTCTCTAACTCTCTTTCTGTGTGTCTGCGTGGAGCTTCTCTTCCTCTGCAGCTCCCGCCTCAGTAGCTCCTGTCTCTGTAGCGCCCCCTAAGCTCTGTGGAGCAGTCCTGTTTTAGCTGGTGGCATGAACGACTGACGCCTCTGCTAGGATCCAACAAGGCTCTCTCCACAAAACAAACAAGCACGTCACAAAGTTCTTTTCTAATGTAGTAGTGTCTGAAAGTCCAACAGGTCAAAAAGTAGTGCTCTCCAAATGTCCCACAATGCATCTGGAAAGTGCATCGTCATAGTCAATAGACACATTCATTATTATGATTAGTAGTTCATAAATATGCTCGTGTCGGAAGGACTGGACTGAGTGAAAAACAGGATCACTCAAACATGTGTGAAGCTTTAATGAATGTTGTCTGGAGCAGGTTTTTCTCACCAGGACGTCTCACTTTATCTAAAAAGCTCAATCAGACTGATTAGAAAAGCCTGCTCCTGATGACTCAATCTGAAACGTTTAGAATGCCACGTCTAAGTGAAAAAACACCGTGAGGGCAGTTTTAACATGTTGGTTAGACATTTGGTTAAAAACACAAGTCCATTCTTTAGGTTTTACCATAATAAACATGTGTATGATGTGTGCGTTTGTTTTGTGAACAGAGCCTTTCACTTGCAGCTGTCTCAGGTGGTGGAACAAACGTGTCTTTTAAATCTCACAGTCTGGTTTAAGGTGAATACATGACTTTACTTATATTGTCTTTAGAGGACACTTTTTTCTTATTTTGTCAGTCATATGATAAAAATAAGCGTTCAAACTTCAGAAGATTAAAAAGTATGTGTAAACCTTTTAGTTACAATCAAATGAACTGTTCTGGAGTGACTCAGTTTCCAATTTATTTATTTAAACTAGGGCTGTCAAAGTTAACGTGTTAATCATGCGATTAATCATAAAAAATTAACGCATTAATCATGAATTATCGCAGATTAATCACGCTCGTTAATTTGACCACTCAGTACGCGCTTCAGCGCGGAGGGATACCTGGAAGGCGGCGGCGCAGGTTGTTATTAGGTCTGCGTAGTAGCTCAAGTGAATGCATACGCGGTGTAAACATGAATGGGGAGACAACGACCGATGCGCTCGCCTCGGCAGAACTCGGCAGAACATCCCGACGGGACTTTAGATAAAACGAAGGTAGTGCATATATTGCAATGATGAACTCTCCTTTCAACGAAGCGCAACAAGCTTGAAATACCACCTTAAAACCAAACTGTGTTTGAGGCAGCGGCTGCAAGAGCGCTGCTACTAGACTAACTTACATCAAGCCGAGCACGCAATGTTAACAAAAGCATCACAGATAAGTTAAGCAACTCTTTGCTAAATGGAGCCACAGCATGAAGACCATCAACATCGTTAAAGACCAAGGGACGCAAAATATCAATGATTATGCATATGGCCAGTGATCCCACAAGTTACCTTCCAGAGGAATCACAACCATAATAAACCAACTGTAGAGCACAAATAATAATATTGACATATTCAAGTAACAAACATTTGAATGTTAAGACATTCTAACAGTCATTTTCAAAATGTTGTGGTCTTTTATAGAATATCTGAAAGTTTCCAATCAAGAAATTAACTGCAATTAATCGTGATTAATCAAAATTTGAAAGTGTGATTAATCTGATTAAAAAAATTAATCGTTTGACAGCACTAATTTAAACCCAAAAAGTGTTACTCTGGGACCAGCTTTACTGTTTTATATTCACTAAAGACAATTCAGGCGCAAAACAGGGATTGTTCTCTTTTATAATTCAAGTCAATTAGACCAGTGTTTCCCAACCAGGGGTGGGGGGACCCTTGGGGTATGCAATCAAGTACTTTATATCTTAAAGGTGGGGTAGCTGATTTTCACACTGCAAACACGATTGAGGTTTTTTAAATCTAAAAACGTCATCTCATAAATCTTTCAACACATGGTTAATATCGACATGTATTCCTTTTGTTGCATTTATGGCTTATAAAAGTTCTTTTTACAAACAATAAAGTGAAACTGGGGTGACCGCCCCAAGTTCAGCCAATCAGAGAGCTGCATTCAGCTCCTGATTAGAACTAAAATTCTTTATGATTCATTTCAGACAGTATCAGTAGTCTCATTTTTTCACACAGTGCTGTATTTACTATATATTCTTTAGTGGAAAGCACAAAGCTTACTAATTTACAACAAAAAAAGTTAGCTACCGCACCTTTAAGATGTTGAAATGTAATATCTGTTATTTATGGTCAGTTTGAATAATATTATGAGGTTTTGAGCACATGTTTTATGACAAAAATTAAATACTAAAGAAACAATTGACAATATAAAATTAGGAAAACAGAAAGAGTAAACTAATGAGGCGAGACACTGCACTGTGAAGAACTAAGAAAAGTGTGTTTTATATCATCTGTCTCCGTTAAAATGTGAAACTATTACAGCACCGGTTTGGGAAGCACCTTCAAAGGACTGAATTCAGATTATGTAACAAGTAACAACAGCTTTCTAAGAACATTGCTCACACAGAGCTGGTACTAGATGAAAGCAGACGGCCCTAATATTGACTCTAAAGGTCTAGTTATAATAAACATGTGTTGCTCCACTAATAAACATTGATCAGACCTAGTGTAATGTTGAAGTGTGAGTAATAAAAGACACATTTGAACCCCACCCTGAGCCTTCTCTTTAGACTTCCCTTCTGAGTTTAGTGTGGATCTGAGCTCACACACCCACACACACACACACACGCTGCACGGCCTCTCTAGTGTCCCACAGTCAGCTCTGCTCTGCTGCTTCTGCATGTGCTGCTTCTTACTTCAGTCTACTCTGGTGTTTGCCTATAACCCTTTTTCATGCTAGTTCTGGTTAGCCTCATACATGCGGAGAGTCCGTTCTCGTTCCTTTCATTCTTTAGATGTGGTGAATAGAATCAATATTCAAAAATCACACAGCAGAGATGAGATTTCAACAAATAATCACTGCAGCGAGTTCAGAGCTTCACATGAGGGAAATACTTCACCAGAGAAAGACTTATTTTGGCGCAATGCTAAATGCTAACAAAGAAATTAACATATGTGTGGACAATATGATGAAAAAATATCAAATACCATTTTGATTTAAAAAAATATTTTAGTGTTATGTTAACATTATGAAATAAGTTAAATATAGGTTAGTGTTCGCTTATTTTTTATTTTCAGACAATTTTTTAAACCTTTTTATGTCTTTAAGTTGCTAGCTACAAGCCATCTTCAGTAGTGCTAAATGCTAACAAATAAATTAACTTAAATATACAAAATTTGATGAAAATTTATCAAATGCTACGTCAATTGTTTTTGTAAAAAGCTAGTTTAGTTTGTACAGTTGTCTTAACATTATGAATTAAGTTTAATATAGGTTAGCGTTAGCTTATTTTTCTATTCAGACATGTTTTAGTCAGATGTATAGACGTATGTTTTTTATGTGTTTCAGCTGCTAGCCACGAGCCATCTTCAGAAGCGCGTCTTTTCTCACTAAAAGTTGTCTGAATAGAAGAAATAAGCTAATGCTAGGTTAACATCTGCTTTGAGACACAAACAGTACATACTTGGCTCTTCCTTGGTGAAGTATTTGCCTCATATGTGAAGCTCTGAACATGAGACAAATGATAATCTGATAGTAACTTGTTTATCTGCTTTCTGTCAGTTAAAGATTGCATTATTTTAGTGTGTCAGTGGCGGTTTTTGGGGTGGGCGAGGTGGGCAGCCGCCCAGGGCGGCATTTGCCAGGGGGCGGCATTTGCCGAGAAAAAAAACTCAAAAGTCCTTCATCAGCGCCGCAGGACGCATGCAATCTAATGTACAGTTAACAGGTGAAGCTATACCAGGAGAAACAGCACCCTCTACTGGCGGCCGCGTCCCTTCACAAACAGTTCTTGGTCATGACCTGTGTCATAACACCGCTGATCCTGCAGAGGGCGCCACGTGCACAGTCTGTTTGGTTTCACTTTTTTTTCACAGCCGCAGATTCTTCAATATTAAGTTGTTAGCGGCAGACTGCTCTGTCTTCTGCAAACTTTATCCGGTTATCACTTTCTTAATGCAATGGATCTGTTTAACAGCCAAAATAAAATGCTGCTGTCTTTGTTTTTAACACAAATCCTCCGCCGTGGAAAGGACGAGCTCTGAATCACCGCAGTGTTGGACAAACATAAACTTTCACGGAGTTTTTTGATCAAACAGCGCTGTGTTTCTCCGGGTTAGTTTTGATCGGCGGACCTCAGCAAACATGTTTTGTTTTTCTGGTGTAACGGTGCTGCGTGTCTGCAGCATTTTGGACAAAACAACTCAGTCTGTGTGGATTATTTTGGCTTTGTTTATCACCCAAGTCCCTCTGTTCCTCCTCTAGAGCCGCTGCAGCAGGTATGTAACCGAGGGTCCCGTGGGTTTTAATTTGCGTCATGAGTTAATGCGAATAAATAAACACGAGCAAACAAATAAAACGGCGTTTCCAGCATTCAAAATTTGCTTCAGCCGTTATGCACATAAAAGAAAATCCACTTCTAGAGAGCGTATAAACTTTTATGCGCATTAGGGATTCTAAATGTGATATTGGCCGTTTCCACCTCCCAGGACTTATTCGATACTTCTTAATGCGCATTAAAAACAAGGGGGTGGAAACGCTAGTCGTCTCTTCAGTCATAAATTTTTCATTTGCATGTGCAATGAGACGGTCAAAACCCTCAGGTACTCAGTTTAAAAAAAAAAAAAGAAGAATATGAGAAAAAAGGATAAAGGTATAATGACTTTTGCCCAACTGTCATAATTATTATTTAGCCTGCCTGGCTAGCACACTAATTCTCCATTTTAATATCAAGAAGAAGATTCAGAAGCTGTAATGCTGCTGAGTTCAATTTGATTATTAAAAATCACATATTACTGACAGATTGTTACCACTTTTTGACAGATGTGGATATACAATAATTGTAAAAATAGTTAAAGCCGCAAGCGGCATTCCAACGGCCTCGGGGCGGGCTAGGGGGGTTTGGGGGGCGCCAGAGGAGCTTGTTCGCCCAGGGAGTCATGCAGGCCAGAACCGCCTCTGAGTGTGTTTAAGCTAAATCTCCTTAGGTTATGAATGAAATGAGAAGGGACTATCCGCTGGTGATTTCAGACTGTAAGTAACTTAACCGCAGCATGAAAAGGGCCTATAGGTTTATCATCACTGCTGCTTCCTGTGTGAACTTATGTGCGAGTCTGTTTTCACATGGGAAATGACACCTCCACACCATTTACCGCTGAGATAAGGACGTAGAGTCAGAGAGTTCGAGTATTAGACAGACTTGGAGATAAACATTGACGAGAGAGAAAACCAGCTCCTGTGTTTGCATGTTTATTCTCACAAAGTGTGCTTAGGGATATTATTGTAGATAGTGAGAAACCACCAAACTTCACTACAGATAGTTTTAGTGTTTGGTGCTGTTTGGTTTAATACCAATAATTCCACTCTAAGCTGTTCATCATTTGTGGTCCGTTTAGAGCCTGTCTTAGCTTGACACGCTGGTTCTTTGCAGTTTGATGCTTTGTTCATTTGTAGTTCTTGTAGAGGCTGTGTTAGCATAATGCTCTTGTCATTTGCAATCCTTTTACAGGCTGTGTTAGCTTGATGCCTTGGTTTATTTATAGTTTTTGTAGAGCTTATGTTAGCTTGATACTTTGGTCATTTGTCGTCTTTGCAGAGCTGGTGTTAGCTTGATACTTTGGTCATTTGTAGTCTTTGTAGAGCTTGTGTTAGCTTGATACTTTGGTCATTTGTAGTCTTTGCAGAGCTGGTGTTAGCTTGATACTTTGGTCATTTGTAGTCTTTGTAGAGCTTATGTTAGCTTGATACTTTGGTCATTTGTCGTCTTTGCAGAGCTGGTGTTAGCTTGATACCTTGGTCATTTATTGTCATTGTAGAGCTGGTGTTAGCTTGATACTTTGGTCATTTGTAGTCTTTGTAGAACTTGTGTTAGCTTGATACTTTGATCATTTTTAGTCTTTGTAGAACTTGTATTAGCTTGATACTTTGGTCATTTGTAGTCTTTGTAGAGCTTGTGTTAGCTTGATACTTTGGTCATTTGTAGTCTTTGTAGAGCTGTGTTAGCTTGATACCTTGGTCATTTGTGGAGTTTGTAGAGCTGGTGTTAGCTCAATACCTTGGTCATTTGTCGTCTTTTTAGAGCTTTGTTAGATTGATACCTTAGTCATTTGTCGTCTTTGTAGCGCTTGTGTTAGCTTGATACTTTGGTCATTTGTAGTCCTTGCAGACTTCTGTTAGCTTGATGCTTTGATCATTTGTTGTCCTTGTAGAACCCGTGCTAGATACTTTGGTCATTTGTAGTCCTTGTGAAACTAGTGCTAGATACTTTGGTCATTTATAGGTCTTGTGCAACCCGTGCTAGATACTTTGGTCATTTGTAGTCCTTGTAGAACCCGTGTTAGATGCGTTTGTCATTTGTAGTCCTTGTAGAACCCGTGCTAGATACTTTGGTCATTTGTAGTTCTTGTGAAACCCATGCTAGATACTTTGGTCATTTATAGGTCTTGTGCAACCCGTGCTAGATACTTTGGTCATTTGTAGTCTTTGTAGAACCCGTGTTAGATGCGTTTGTCATTTGTAGTCCTTGTAGAACCCGTGCTAGATACTTTGGTCATTTGTAGTTCTTGTGAAACCCGTGCTAGATACTTTGGTCATTTGTAGTTCTTGTGAAACCCATGCTAGATACTTTGGTCATTTGTAGTCCTTGTGGAACCCGTGCTAGATACTTTGGTCATTTGTAGTCCTTTTAGAGTCTCGGTTAGACGTTTTAGTTTTTTGTAGTTCTAGCTGGATCCTCACGTGTAACTGACTGTTGTCCTGGAGCACACACTACACACTAGTCTGAACTCGGAGCTGGGTCTGTGTGGTGTGTCTCAGATGACGAGGTGACAGTGGGGAAGTTCTATGCCACCTTCCTGATACAGGACTACTTCAGAAAGTTCAAGAGGCGCAAAGAGCAAGGGCTGGTGGGACGGCGCTCCTGGGACCGACTCAACACCACCATGGCTCTGCAGGTACCACCACATGACACATCTCTACACATAAAGCCTTGTACTTCTTATGAGGGTGTTATTACATAAAACAATCAATCAAACCTTTTTAACCAAAAGCCTTTAGTTGAAAACGTTGTACAATGTGACAGAACCATCATCTAGTCAGGCTACACAAATTAGAAACAAATATCTACTAATACTAACTGCATTTTTCTGCCAAGTATTGCAGTAGGGATCATGTTCTAATCACTTCCCTATTCAGTTTTAGAGCTGGAGTCTCAAACTCAATTCGAGCTTGGGCTAAATACGGTACACGTCTTTAAGTTTGGATACATTTTCTTTTTGTTCTTACTTAAGCAGATTTGCATTTGACAAAATGGTCTCATTGTTCACATAGATCAGGGCTATTCAATTATTTTTTCAAATGACTATGGTCTGTGGGCCAAATAACAAAACTGGTCCAAGAACTTATGTTTAGTAAATTGAAAATAAGTCTAAATTGCTCTGTCCTGTAACAGGCTTAACTGGCAGAGATAAATCAAAACTAGACTAGAACGTGAGCAAATAAGAACAACAAAGGACGAGGCTAACCAACTCTATCTCTCTAGGTCTACATATTTGCTACTTCAAGGGTGAACCACAATTTGGAACAGGCCTAGAGCACAATTTGTGAACCTGAACAAAACTGAACAAAACAAAACAAATATCAGTGGCATTTAAGCATCGGATTCAATTGATTTCAAAAGTACTGCAGGCTACTGAATACCAGATCTAACCAAGACATGTGGCCCAGTCCATGGCCCACTTTACTGTGATGGGCCAGTCTAGGTTGCTGTATACCCACCACTGTTTACTGTAAATCAGGCTTCTTTACAATGTCGCCCAGTTCATGACCCATTTTCCCATAATGGGCCACATCATATTGCTTAGTGGGCTGTATTTGGCCCGCGGGCTGCTATTTGAATAGCCCTGACATAGAGAATGGTCATTCAATTTGTAATTATGATTCTTGTTTATTTTTTTTATTTAGGAACAAGTCAAACATAGCTACATACAACTACTGCAAATTTTTAACCCCTGTTCGTGGTTTGATTGTAATCGTGCAGTCCTAATCTGAGTGACGTCATATTCTCTTAGTCACATCAAAGAATCATTGTTACTGACCTTTTCCTCACACGTTTGGATTAGTAGAAAAGAGCAGAATGAAAGCAGAAATACGTATGTCAGTGTGTGAATGTTTGAGTGTGTTCTGCTGTCCAGGCCGGTCTGCGCACGCTCCACGACATCGGGCCTGAGATCCGCAGAGCCATATCATGTGACCTGCAGGAGGAGGGGCTGGTGGACGAGGAGGACGAGGACATCTACAGAGTATGACTTTGGGTTGTTTATTACAGATCTAAGAAGAGCAGAACACTCACGTACGCTTTACTTTGGCAGAGAAACGGCAGTCTGTTCGGTAACCACGTGAACCATGTGGGAGCGGACCAGACCCAGCCCACCACAGTGACCCAGAGACCCCTCCAGATCCTGCCCGCCTCTCTGGACCGAACCCACCCTGAGCCGGACCCCCCCTGCTCGTCTCCTTTGCTAAACCATTACTGTAACTCCAGACAGTCGCCCATCCCGTCCAACGCTAACCTGAACAACGCCAACGCCCCCGCAGGACTGTGCCCGCTGTCGGGGCTGTGCAGGGGCCAGCAGAGGGTCCTGGTGCGAGAGCGTCCCGCCTCGGCCAAGCACCAGCGCTCTTCTCCCTACAGCCGATTACACAGTCACACCTGGAAGTCCCACTCCACCAGGTAAAACACACCAAACAAATCCAGTAGTTTGACTTCCTCTGACACTTTTCACTCGCTCACAGAAGAGTCGCTGCATGTGTCGTTCTCCTCAAGAGTCCTAGTCCAGTAGGATCGTCTTTTCTTCAGTTTAAAGATCAAATATCTTCTCTAAACTAACTCAACTGTGTTTTTAGTCCAACATGTTTTGTCTGTGATCTGATTGAAAATAAATCCAGCCTCCACAATCAGCTGTGAACGTAAACACTTTATTTATTATCCACAAAAGAGTACATGTATTTCCTGATCATGTGACTTCCTCTGGGTCCTAGTGCTCACACTATTCCTCCCTCTGCTGGTGAATCTGTGAAACTGCATCTTGTATTTGACTGTAGACAAAGTCAGGACGTGCATCAGAGAGACACACATCACTGTAGGAGAATAAAAGGTCTTTGACAGAGATAGACGTCATTGGCAGGGAAAGAGTTAACAATGACTGATGAATGAATGTTACTTCCTGGGTAAGTTATGTGTCCGATTCAGTTCACACTTCAAAAAGTACATCTCAAGACAAGTTAAAATTGCTCGATTCTAAGATTTGAACCCTAATTTCAAGCAGTTTTGACTATTGTTCATCTTGTCTTCAATAATATTAGCAGTAATCGATTTCTTCTATTCAGACAACTTTTTAGTGAGTTGTATTTACCTTTTTGACATGTTTCGACTGCTAGCTGCGAGCCATCTTCAGAAGCTTCTGAAGCACACAATCAAACAAGCTTACTGATCCAGTGGACTGCAAAGGCCCAACAGTGACCCTAACCCTACTGTGAACAAACCAGCTCTCAGCACTCATCATGTGCCATCAAATAGATCTAAATTATATTTGACTTGTATTGTTCCTAACTGAGCATAAAGTCAAAAGACACTGTGAGTCCACACAGTTGAACTAAAGCTCTCTCTCTCCTTAAATGAGCCCATGTGTTCAGTAGGAAACATCTGTGGCGGAGGAGAGAGTCCAGTACAGTTCCACCTGTTAGTCCACAAGCTAGCTCTGTGCTGCTGAGGGAAAATCAGGAAATGAAAAACAGCTAAATGGAAACAGGAAATCATTTTGAGTGAGACGAGGCAAATAACCAAAGAAAGACACATGACAGGTTCATAGCAGATGTGGGAATATGTTCTAATTTTTCCAAAAAAATGTGTTGAAAGCTTCAAACCATTAAAGGAACCGTATGTAAGATGCACAACTAGTGGTTTTAAAAAGGTATTACAGTCAAAGATGAACATGGGTTGCCAGATTGTGAAATGGCCCACACATTGAAGATAGGAAGCTGCTGACCAATCAGGAACAAGATTGGCTATGAATCATGGGCAATAGCCGTAAAGTCACTTTCCCAGACACCTGACTCTTTTCATGGTTTGTTCCCAAATAATGCTTTTTAACACAATGTGGGAGGAGCCTCATGAGAACTGTGTAGAAACAAGTGCCTGAGCCTATCACAGACAGTTGTGTCTGTGTCCTGGAGCAACATCAGTTCAAACTCAAACATGTTCCTGACTCATGGTTCAACCCAACCAAGAGAGTCATGTGAGGCTCATTCTGCTTTCTGATTGGATAATAAATGTAAACATCAACAAAGGGACATCATGTCCATTGCTTTTATAATTAAGAATAACTCAGAATTACATTGACTTTCAGTAAAAATAAAAGCATATTTGGACTTGTTGACCTTGTATCTGTGGACACATATAGGTCATGTTTATGAAATCTGACATCACAATCTTACATACTGTTCTTTAACATTACAAATAAAGGATTCAGAGGGACAACTAGGCCTGTTTTTTTTTTTTGAGCTGGGTTTAAAAATGAAGAAGAGAGCTGAGGTGAGAGTAAACAAATCAAATTGGGGTCTTATTTGTCAATTTTTTCATACTTTGCAGCTTAAACTATGACCAGTATTACCACAAAGACTTTGGAAAAACGTGATAATCTGTCTTTAATGGGCTTTGTGTTGCCAAAAGTTGTGTCAGTCAAAATGAAGAATAAAAGCTTCATAACTAAACTGAAAGTGGTTGTAGGTGAGACTGTGTTGAACTTACAGACTTGTGTCGTGCTGAATGTAAGTGCACTTTAATTGTGTTTAATTGTGTTTTTTGTTGTTTCCTCTGAACTCTCTGTGCCCAGGACTCGCTACTACGAGACCTACATCAGGTACTGACACATTTATTTATTTATTTATTTATTTGAACAGGGACAGTGTACATTAATAAACATTACTGTAAAATGCACCAGAATTAGCCAAAACTAGTCCTATAAAATCCTTCAGACAAACAAGTAAGCAAGACAACATTAAAACACACGTAAGCACATATAAAATACAAAACTGAAAACAAAGTAAAAGCAGATTAATGTTGGCATGTTTGATTTGTTGTTAACCATATTTTGAGATGTTTCCGGGGACTGTGTTCCACTCCTGGGACGCTCCAACAGAAAAGGCACTCTGGCTGCACCTCTGGTCAATCCATGTGTGGCATCTCTTACACTGATAAACTGGCTTAGTGGAGGTGATGACAACCCATGTATGATGTTATAGAGTAAACAGAGATTTGCATATTTGATGACATTTTCCCAATTTAAAAGATTATGTTTATGTAAAATGGTGCAGTGGTGGTATATATATATTTTTATGGTTTGTTTGTATAGAGACTCTACTGATTTTAATGATGTTTAATTTGTCTGAGACCATGTGGTTAAGCAGTATGTTATGTGAGACATAATCATTGAATGCATAAATAACCTGCAGGGTTCCCACGTGTCCTGGAAAATCTGGAAAATCTGGAAATCTGGAAAATGATTAGCTCAATTTCCAGTCATGGAAAACACATGGAAAATGAGAAAAACAGTCAAATGTCATGGAAAATATAATGTTTTTCTGGAAAATTATTTGGCTCAATAATAAAATGCATAACAGTGCACAAACAAATAAACCAGATTTTTGCAATGCACATAAAAAATGCCTTTGTACTAATGTAAAACTGCTAAAAAGTATAGGATTTGCAAACCCAGATTGCAAAAACTTACATCCAAAATGTAATTGATCATTTTTTCACTTGGCTGTTTATCCAAATGTTTTAATTGGAGGCATACATTTTTACAAAATAAGGTCAACAGTAGTTAGTTCAAAGGCCTGAGGTAAAAAGTGTCAAAAACCATGATTTTTTTCTCATGTTCTTCAGCCACTGGAAATCTGTAAAATGCATCAGGTTGCACCAAAATTTACTTAATTTTTTAAAAGCCTCAGGGGGAGGACCCCCAGACCCCCCACTTATGTTTTACTCCCTGCACCACTGCAAATATACTGTAACTGTGATGCTCATGAAACACCTAAAAAAAGACTATCAAAGCAAACTGCAGCTTTGCAAATGGCCCGTCTGACAAAATCTAATTTTGACTGAGAACTGGCCACACGACGGTTTTATATACTTTGATTGTCATAAATGTGGACTATTGGGCTGTCACAAACTTGGCAAAACAGGCTAAATTTTGGTGATGTAGATGTCGTGATTACATAAAATCCTTGTTGCGAGTGTCCTGGAAATGTCCTGGAAAATGTTCTTGGGATATGAGTGGGAACCCTGACCTGGCTGACTGGAGTGATAAAGTTGATCGAATGAATGGGAATGCCTGCGTCCGCTCTGCTGTGACCACTTTGACCCGGTTGTTCTCTCTGCCGTGTGCTCAGGTCGGGCTGTGGAGCCGTGTACCCCGCAGTGCGCCGAGAGCGGCCCACGCACAGCGACCCGGAGCTGGAGGACAGTGGAGAGGACAGAGACAGAGACAGGTGAGGATGTCCCACCGCAGCAGCTAAAGCGTCAGCCTCCTCAGCCTCTCCCTCTGCTCGCTCAGGTTACCCAGCTCCCCTCTGGACTCGGACGCAGATCTGGACCTTGGAGACCAGCAGGCGGACGGTTTCTATGACGACGACCAGGAGTTGATTTTCAGAGAAGACAGAGCGTCGCCGAGGAGATGGTTCCTGCCCTCGCCTCAGGGTACACACACCTCTCTAGATGAATCTTGTTGTTTTTTGTATTATTTAAACATAAAATTAGACTTTTCAAACTGTTGCTGCACTTTTGCTTTGTTTTACTGAGGAGTTGACTGAATGCTCTGAGTGACGGCTATTTCAGTCTCACTCTCTCTCTTCAGCCTCTCACAGGTCCACGTTCAGCTTCGAGTGTCTTCGTCGGCGGGACAGTGAGGACGCCCCTCCTCCGTCTCCTCCAATCACAGCTCTGCCCTTACACCTGATGCAGCAGCAGGTCAGTGGGCCGGTGTTTATAAGAAGGATGTTTATGTACAGTTATGATCCAGTCCGTTAGTCCGTCTGGATCAGAAGCACGATGAGCAGCGCTGTTCTCCTGTAAATGAGTCGGTTAAATTTTATAAAACTAAAGACACAAAGTCATCATCCTAACACAGGACTCTAAATAAATGCTGCTGTATATTTTCATAAAGTTTTAATAATGCACATTTTTCAAATTCCATAAACTGCAAAATTGTAAGTTATTACCGTTACAAGCTCCTTGGCGCTGATTAGTGCTTAGCTCTTGTTGTTCCAATGCTAAAGGAGCTGCTAAAGGTCTAGGTACATTTAACCAGTTCAGATGCTTACTGTGTCTCACTCAATGACACTGCACTGACTCTGCTCCTCTCTCTGGTCTCCTCTCCTCCTTAACTTGCTCCTCTCCTCTCTCTCCTCTTCTCTTCCTCCCCTCTCTCCTCCCTCTCTCCTTTCCCTCCCCTCTTCTCCTCCTCTCTCTCCCCCTCATCCTCCTCTCTCTCCGACTCCTCCCTTCCTCTCTCATTCTCCTCTCCTCCCTCCCTCCTCTATTATCCTCTCTCCCCTCCTCTCCCCTCTCCTCTCCCTCTCTCTCTCTCTTTCCTCTCCTCCTACTCCTCCTTTCTCTCCTCTTCCTCTCCTCCTTCTCTCTCTCTTCTCTCTCCTCCTCTTTCCTCCTCCTCCTCTCTCTCTCTCTCTTTCTCTCTCCCTCCTCCTCTCCCTCTCTCTCCTCCTCTTCGCTCTCTCCTCTCTCTCTCCTTCTCCTCTCTCTCTCCTCTCCTCCTCCTCTCTCTTTCCTCCTCTCTCTCTCTCCTCTCCTCCTCCCTCCCCTCTTCCTTCTCCTCCCCCCTCCTCCTATCTCTCCTCCTCCTCTCTTCTCCTCTCTCTCTCTCTCCTGTCCTGTAGTGATGGCAGTAGCAGGTCTAGATGCCAGCAGACTGCAGAGGTTCTCAGGTTCCAGCAGGTCTCATCGGTCCTGGGCCACACCTCCAGCCTCTCCTCCTGGCTCTCCCTCGCCCTACTACACTCCACTCATACAGGTCAAATCAAATCAATTATTTTTGTATAGCCCAAAATCACAACAACAGTCGTCTCTGAGGACTTCCCAAGATTATTCATTTTAGCAAAGGAAATCAAAACAAAACAATAAATATATATGAAACAATTGATCAAGCATGTCAAAGCAGATTATTAGTAGAGCAGATGAATGATTGTCCAGAGCATCCCTGTCCTTAGACCCTCTTCTGTCCTTAGACCCTCCTTCTGTCCTTAGCCCTCCTTCTGTCTTAGTCTCCTTCTGTCCTTAGACCCTCCTTCTGTCCTTAGACTCTCCTTCTGTCCTTAGACCCTCCTTCTTTTTCTGTCCTTAGACTCTCCTTCTGTCCTTAGATCTCCTTCTGTCCTTAGACTCTCCTTCTGTCCTTAACCCTTCTTCTTGTTTCCTTAGACTCTCCTTCTGTCCTTAGATTCTCCTTCTGTCCTTAGACCTCCTTCTGTCCTTAGACCTCCTTCTGTCCTTAGACCCTCCTTCTGTCCTTAGACTCTCCTTCTGTCCTTAGATTCTCCTTCTGTCCTTAGACCCTCCTTCTGTCCTTAGACCTCCTTCCTTCTTAGACCCTCCTGTCCTTAGACCCTCCTTCTGTCCTTAGACTCTCCTTCTGTCCTTAGACCCTCCTTCTGTCCTTAGACCCTCCTTCTGTCCTTAGACCCTCCTTCTGTCCTTAGACCTCCTTCTGTCCTTAGACTCTCCTTCTGTCCTTAGACCTCCTTCTGTCCTTAAACCCTCCTTCTGTCCTTAGACTCTCCTTCTGTCCTTAGATTCTCCTTCTGTCCTTAGACTCTCCTTCTGTCCTTAGACTCTCTTCTGTCCTTAGACTCTCCTTCTGTCCTTAGACTCTCCTTCTGTCCTTAGATCTCCTTCTGTCCTTAGACCCTCCTTCTGTCCTTAGACCCTCCTTCTGTCCTTAGACCCTCCTTCTGTCCTTAGACTCTCCTTCTGTCCTTAGACCCTCCTTCTGTCCTTAGACCCTCCTTCTGTCCTTAGACCCTCCTTCTGTCCTTAGACCTCCTTCTGTCCTTAGACCCTCCTTCTGTCCTTAGACTCTCCTTCTGTCCTTAGACCCTCCTTCTGTCCTTAGACCCTCCTTCTGTCCTTAGACCCTCCTTCTGTCCTTAGACCCTCCTTCTGTCCTTAGTCCCTCCTTCTGTCCTTAGACTCTCCTTCTGTCCTTAGACTCTCCTTCTGTCCTAGACCCTCCTTCTGTCCTTGACCCTCCTTCTGTCCTTAGACTCTCCTTCTGTCCTTAGACCTCCTCTGTCCTTAGACTCTCCTTCTGTCCTTAGACTCTCCTTCTTCCTTAGTCCCTCCTTCTGTCCTTAGACTCTCCTTCTGTCCTTAGTCCTCCTTCTGTCCTTAGACCTCCTTCTGTCCTTAGACCCTCCTTCTGTCCTTAGACCCTCCTTCTGTCCTTAGACCCTCCTTCTGTCCTTAGACCCTACTTCTCGGCAAGGAAAAACTCAAAAAAAAAACCCTAAGGGAAAACTCTAAACCTGGAGGAGAACCACAGTGAAGAAGGGATCCACTCCCATGGACGGACAGGCTGTAGATGTAACTAAGACTAAAGTTATAGAGTTTATGTTTGTGGAGCCAGAGTCCATAAGCAGAGGGAAACGACTCGTCTAGCAGGACCAGGACAGGCCAATCCTGAGGGAGGTGGGCGGAGGTCCAAGCATCAGTGGTCCGGCCCACGTCACAGGAACAGCAACGATCTGAAACAGTTACACTCCCCGAGAGGAGAGTGGGACAAGGGACAACGAGTGAAGAGCAAAAACGAGTGAATAGCAAGGGACTATGTAAATATGGACTGGAGCCAAGTAACGAGTTTTAAACAGTGCAAGTGTCTGATGGTTCCTAGTTCTTGGTTCTTGTGTGCGTGCAGGTGGACTGGCGCAGCTCGGGAGTGTGAGCAGTCTCCCTGGAGCAGTGAAGAGGAGCTCCTGGTTCACGGCGGGACAGACCCAGAGCACAGGAGCAGACCAGAGTCACGTCCCGGGACCGCTCACATCAGGACTTACCCCCCGCCTCACCTGCGCCTCCCTCCGGACTCCTGCTGCGCTCACACTCTGTCCAAGAGAGGCAGCGCTCACAGCCTGGTGGAAGCGGTCAGTCACACCACAGCATGTGTAAAAGGATTTGGTCCTAATCTTTGGTCAACTATGTTCAAGTCCAGAGTCTTTATTACAATACAAGCTTTGAGGCTTTGAGTGCCTTGAAAGGTGGAAAAGCGCTATTTAAATAGTAGTGCTGTCAAGCGCTAAAAAATTGGAAGAGATTAATTAATTATGATCTGTAATTAAGGAATCTAATGAATCTATTTTTAATGTCACCTAAAAAATGCTGAGAAAAACACTCAACTCAAGTGTTTTTGTTTTGTTTTTTATCCATTTAATTTATCACATTATTGTTGTAGATGGAAAATATAATATATTGAAAAAATTAAGACTTTAGGAAGTGTTTTGCTGCTAAGTTGTCAAATTGAACAACTCTTATGCTGCGTTCACACTGGACAGCTTATTTGCGTCTAAATTCGCCTAAACGCGCGTACAATTTCGCCGGTTATTTCTGCTGTTGACGCTCAATAAGCTTCTAAGCTGCTCTGACGCGCGTCAAGGCTTTAGTGGACAAAAAGACACTTTTAACGCCTCAAAGTGCTTCCAGCTCCCGCTTGTTTGTAGGCTTGTTTTGCTCATAGACAGATCACTGAGAGAGAGAAGGAGAGAGGAGAGAGAGAGAGAAGGAGAGAGAGATAGAGAGACAGACTAATTGCATTTATAAAACAGAGCTTACCCGATCACAACTTTCTCCTCCTCCAGACAGTGTCCTTTTGCTGTCTTTGTCTTCCCCAGCTGCTCCTTTGATTGTACAGCAGGTTTAAACACGGCACCGGGCATTTTTAATAGAGCCATGTGAGTGTGTTGTCAGTCCAGATCAGGTCCCGTGTTGTTTGTTTTGTCGTGTCTCCAGATTTTCAAAGCAACGAACGTCAAGTCTTTTGAAAAAAGCCCCAAACAAGCCACCTTTTGTGAAAAAAGTTAATAAAAGACTTTAGTAAACAGTTCTCCTTTCCCCTTGATGTGAGAGGAGAACAACATGTCACAGGAGTGGAGTCTCTGATTGGCTGATGCCGACTTCCAACGTGTGAAAGATGGATTTTCCCAACTCTTGCGGCCGCCGCAGCTACGCGCTTCTAATCCGCCGGTTTCAGTGCCAAACACCGTCAACTGACGCCCAAAATGCGCGGAAAATTTGCTTGAACGCTTAAGCATTGACTTAACATTGAAAATGGACGCAAATATGCTCTGTCCGGTCTGAACACAGCATTATGTCACTTTGTAACTCACAAATGGAAACAATGAAGTTAAAGATTTCAAAATAGATTAGTGCGGTTAAAAAAATTTACTCTATTAATATGTCTGTAATGAATTAATCTCAATGAATGCACTAATTGGACACCCCTAATAAATAGACCATTTACCATTTTAGATCTGTGATGTCATAGGTAGACTCATTTGAAGCATTCCTGCAGCTGATTGATTTGATTATTTCCCTGTGTCTTTTCCTTTACAGTAGATGTCAGTAATGTCAGTAGATGGATGGAAACACGTGTCATGTGATTTGTCAATCAAATGATAGTCTTGGCACAGGTCTGGTCTAATGTGGCTGTTTGAGTCAAAACCAGGATCTGACTTCTTCATAATGCATTGCTTTTACTATTATTATTTAGATTAAACACAGCACAAATGTACCATGTCTCACTCCAGATGATCTGTCCTGAACTCTGATTAGAGCTTTTCCACATTAACCATCTGGACTTCCCCCGCAATCACAGCAACTAATCTGATGGCTGATCCAATGAGAGTGTGGGATAGAACAGTGTCCTTCTTCAAAAGGAAACCGTCTGCTAAAACAGAGTCAGTCTCAGCAGAAACCAGAAATGCACGAGAGGTGCCATCTTTGTTTTGATGCAGACGCTACTTCCTGTCTTTGCTAACTGTCGTGGCCCCTTTCGTACCGGTGACCCGATTCGTCCGGAAGTTCTTTTTAGGTCATTTACGCATGCGCAGACCAAAATTACATCCTTTAAACACATTATTTGTAAGTGTACAGATAATATTATATTTATATAATTATTTATTTATAGATTTATATTGATATTTATGAATGTATCTTGCAAAAGTTTGCCAATAGAAAGCCCAAAATGACACATTTATTTATCGCCATTTTAAGCTAGCAGATAGCTGCCGGAACTAGCTTAATCAGGCACGATTATTGTGACCAAATAATCGCGATTAACGATATTATCACGATAATCTACTGAATGTTTAGGTGTACAGTTTAAAAGTCTCTTAAACATTTATTACTGCACAACATAGGGCTGTAGTCAACCAAAGAAATTCTTGGTCGACTAAAGACATGTCCCATCGACCGATTAGTCGACTAAAAAGGGGCGTGGCTAAAGCTCTGAAGCTTAAAAAAATATAGTTTGATCTGACAATTTATCTGACGCAAAAAGGCAAAAGTGCAATGGAGTTCATGCAAAAACAACAATTTACAGAAAATGAATATGACACAGTGTGTTTATATCAAAAAAAGGCAGAGTTTAGATTCTGGGCCCGAGCCCGTGCAGGCCCGACAACTAGAAGGAAAAAGAGAAAGGAGAACGAAAGACGGGGAAGGCACGTCTTTCGTTTCATCCGCGGATCAAGTAAAAGGTGAGGAAGAAGCAGAGAGAAAGTGCGCCGTTACGCGCTCGGGAGAAAAGAAGGAACAAGAGGGACGGAGGGAGAGACAGAGAGAGAAAGAGAGAGAGAGAAGTGGAGGAAGCGCGTTTAGCGGCGAGACACACTTACATTAAACACGTTGGACATCATAAGAAGCTTTTTCTGTCATTAAAATGCCACAGTTCAGTGAGTGGGCGGGGGGGCTCTCTTCAGGCTCGTTCTTAGACACAGGTTCCGGTCGGGTTCGGACACGACGTGCGCGGGCTCGGGCTGGGTCGACTAATACAAATTTTGGTCGACTAAAGCCCCATCGACCGATTTATCGACTAAACGACTAAAGAACTACAGCCCAAGTGTTTGTACAACTACTTATTGTATTTTGGTCTAAGTGGAATCAACAATGATTCAAAGTGAACAAATGTGAACACAATGTTGAGTAACAATCATTTAACTTTGTTCAGTGTCTGTAATTAACTCTAAACAGACTCATAATTGCTATTATCATCATGTACGATTATCACCTATATGAAAAACTTTATTTAATTGCAACCCTTTATTATCACGATTAACGATAATATTGTATATCGTTCCATCCCTAATCTGTAAGGGAATTTTGTGTTTAAAAGTTAACGGTACGAATCGGGTCTTCCGGTACGAAAGGGGACGTGCACTAACAACTCCCCCACCACTATGAAACCTGTAATGTGATTGGGCAGTTAAGCCACTGATTTGTACTCCAAACCAATCGGACAATGTAGCACAAATCTATTTTAGACTCAAAAAGTTGAATAGTGACTCACATGGCTCTACACTACAAGTTTGAACTACATCTTCTCCATCTTCATTCGTACACTTTGTTTTAAAAGACACTTTCTGTAGGCACACAGACACATAACTCTGTCCTCTCTGGTGTTTCAGGTGCTGATCTCTGAAGTTTAGGTAAATACGCCACACAGACACATAACTCTGTCCTCTCTGGTGTTTCAGGTGCTGATCTCTGAAGGTTTAGGTAAATACGCCCGGGACCCAAACTTCGTGTCTGCCGCTCAGCTGGAGATCGCCAACGTGTGCGAGCTGACCATCGACGAGATGGAGAGCGCCGCCAGTGTCCTGCTCAACGGCACCATGGCCAACGGCAGCACGGGGGCCTCGGGGAGCTCAGGGGCCCCGGGGGAAGCGGCTCAGGGGCCCGGGACCTCAGCATACGGGACTACAGCGACGAGGAACCGTACGTGTCCGGCGCGCGCACAGACGAGGACCTGAGGGACGAGATGATCTGCATCACGTCACTATAGCAACGGCTTTTCTAGGCTTTTTTCAATTCTTTCTTTATTTATTTATTTGTTGTAAAGACTATGGACAATCGACGAAGCGAAGTGCCTTGTTTTCGGTCTTCTTCTCGTGAGGAAAGAGAGAAGCAGCCGCAACACTGCCCCTGTGTGGTCGTAGGGTGTAAACACAGTCTGTTTCCCTTTAAGTTAGACTGATAGAGCACAGAGACGTGGAGCTTCACAGGCTTTCTCTTCTGCTTTAGTTTTACATCTGGAATGAGGAAATAGCAGTTCAAATCAAGTAGTGTTCACTCTGTGTTCCACACTACAACACTTTTATACCAAGTCTTACATGAAACTGTTCCTGTTTTGTACCAGACATGTCCTGATCGTCCCTAGTTTGGACTCTTTTTATTGACCAGCTATGTCTCATGATCACGTGACTGCGACATGACAGAGGCAGAAGAGCCTGAGGAGTGCATTCTACTTCTACTGCATGTTCAGTACAGAGTCTGTGGAAGTAGGACATGATCCTTCAGATGGGCACAAAGCAAAGGATTTAGAAAAGTCATGAATGCAGCTGGTCCCCAGCTTCTTCCTCCTGCTATGTTGTCCATTTAACCAATTTACAAGATTCCCCAACTTTCCCTCATGATTTGTGCCATTCTGTGGTCTTACACTGGGGCAGATTACCAAGTGTCATTTGGCTAAATATCTCATGTGAGGCTAGTGTAGCTTGTTTCAGATTATATTCAGTGCGTCTTTTTCATGTCATACCTTTTTTTTCTCACATTAGCATTGACTTACCTCATATAAAGTGTCGGAGGGATTCCAGTTCTTTGGATTTATTGCTGCTACATATTGGCATCTTCATCAAACGATGAACGATTAGAGCAGCGGTGTCAAAGGGCCGGTTGTAACTAAAATTAACATTATTGATCTGACAAACTACAAATAATAGTCTCTGTATTTGATTACAGTATATTTTTTTGAAATGACAATGACTGGATATACATCTGCATTAGTCTGGAAAAACACCCAGATTATTACTGCGGGCACTAATATATCATTAAAGTCAAACTTATAAGGCCTTGAGGGCCGCATGAAATGAGGTGGAGGGCCGCATCTGGCCCCTGGGCCTTGAATTTGACACATGTGGATTCAAAGTTACATTAGGCTTAAAACTTTGTCTGTCAGTGCAGCCAGTCATACAACAAGATGGAACTATTTTACTATTGAAATCAATAAACATGGAGTCAATCATGCTAGTTGTTAGCTTGCTATATTGTCATGACTTAAACTGCCAGAAAAGGCCATGTTGTAGCTTTAGATCAACAATCACATGGGAGTGAAAAAAAAAGTTTGATAACGTTGTTTTTTTTTATAAAGTCGCTACTTCTACAATCATAAAAAAACATTCAGTCTCTTTATATAAAATATTTAACAAACTTCTTCAAACATTAGGCCCTTTTTAACTTAAAATAAGCACATCTAAACAGTGAATGATAAATATAGCATTCTTCTATGTTGTTTGTCCTCGTAGGTGTTGCTGTAGTCCAACACTAATGGGCATGTGCACATTAGGCACTGACTCTGAACAGCCCCGGTTTGAGCACTGTCCCAGTTTACACAAGACCTGGTCCAGCAACACGACACGACAGGAACATACTGCTATTTCTTTTGTGATTATAGAAAAAAACATGCTTGAAAATGACCCAAACACAAGTTCAAACGCACACATTTGCACTGAGGATATACATCTAGTTTAGGCCGACGTCACATGAGCTGTGAATGCGCCTGGAGTCAACTCAAGACTTAATAATGTACTTTTTTCCCCACTCTTTTCACATCTTCATCCCTTTCATTCATTTAGAAAATCTGGTCACACTAGATTTAGCATTTCTTAGATTTTTTTTCTGAACTGCTAAAGCGGCTAATGCTATGCTAACAAAGAGAAGCTAGCGTCGTGAAGCTCCACGTGTCGTCTGTCTTTGTAAATAAAGTTGTTTTGTTCTCGTTAGGTAGTTTAAACAGGACATATCTCTGTCTCAGGCATATCCTTCCTCAGACTAAAGCCACTCTGAATGCAGGGACATGCTAACGATAAGCTAGGCTAGTTTTGTGTTGTACCTGGAAGTGGAAACACTTGTGGAACATTCCAGACAAAACAATGAAACAAGCAGGTGAGTCTTTAAAAGGTTGTGTTCAGAACATTTTCAGGTTTGTAAAGTCCACCTGTATGAACTTTGACCTTAGCCAAAGCGTGTTGGATTCAGTCATGTTTGAGTCATCCTGCAGCCGCTGAGGCTTACATCCTGTACTTCTGTGTTCATGTTTAGGATTAGATCTTCTCAGATAATAACAAAATGTAAGTCGTCCACAAATGTAGTCTTCTATGATTTCTTTTGAGGTTAAAAGAACCTGTGTAAGTGTCACGCCTGTTTTTTTTTTCCAACCCAGTTATGCCAGACACTATCACTTTGCATTGGTGGCTATTCTCGGGGTCGGACTGATGACGTGACGTTTTGTTTTGTTTGCCACGACGCGAAGGAGAAAGCATCAAATAGCTGTACATTCTCAAGGTCGGACTGATGACGTTTCGTGATGTTTTGTTTTTTTGCCCACGACCCGAAGGGGAAAACATCAACTTGCTGTACGTAAAAATGCTTACCAGATGCTCAAATACTAATGTTTGGAAACTGTAAACAACCACTGTGCGGTGGTGAGTGAAAGTTTAAATTTAAAGTTACTTTACGTTGTTGTTTACGTTGTTGTTTTCCCCTTCGTTTGGCGTTGCCACAACACGATGACGCTAGTCCGACCCCGAGAATGCTAGCAAAAGTTTATATTTTAAAATATTTACTCAAGGGATTTGGGTAAGGTTAGGATTAGGGTTAGGATTAGATTAAGTTAATTTGGTTAAGATTAGGGATTTGGGAAAGGTATGCTAACCAGGAAACGGTATAACTGCGTTGGGAAAAATAAAGACGCAAGTGTCACAGATACAAGGTAAACATGTTCAAATGTACTCGGAGTTTTCCTGAAAGTCATTCTTTATTTAAAAAGGTTCTAAAGAGGATTATCCAATCAGAAGCAGGTGTGCTTTCTTTAGAACGCCTGACTAAAAGAATCTACACAAAGAATTGTCTGGACTCTGTGTGAAGAGGAGTCTTTAAGTGAACGTTTGGGTGTAAGTGAGAACAAGCTCTGTACAAAGGAAAAACTATTCCAATCCAGTCTGAATTTTCTTTGGAAAAGAAAAGAAGCAGTAAAGCTGATGTTTGCTGTTTGGGCCTGGAGGATACTGTTAGGACACATTTGAACAGTTCCTTGTAATATCGAACAAAGTGAGCTCTGAATGAGACTTTTGTTGAATAAAAAGTGCAGCTTTTTAGAGTCAAATGTCTCTGAAGAGGCGGAGCTTAATGTCTCCTTTAATAATGACTTGGTCTTGTATTTAAACAAAATACATCAAATTGTCCACATGGTCCTGTTTTATAAAGCAAAGTTAATCATCCTCAATAAACACACACAATCAAGGTCAAAGGTCAAACTTCCACAAATCAGATGCAGTCCTTGTAGAAAGGCGTGTCCTTCTCTCTGAGTGACCAATCAATCAAAAAGCAGTGTTTGAACTTTATTTATAATGTCTGTGTAATCTGCCATTCTGGTTCAAATTCTGTGGACGTTTCTGGAATGTTCTGAACACAACCATGATTGTCTTTTTACAACAACACAAGTTTCACTGGTCCAACACCTACTTTATTTAGAATATTTGTTTTGTTGTTCATTTAAAACTCAAATTCAGGACAAAGCTAAAGGGCGACTATAAGATCTATTTTAAACCCACAGAAAAGATTCTAATGTATTTTTACTGTTCAATGTTTTGTACTGTGATTGTCCTTCATGTCAGGGATCCTGAGCGACGGCTGCCTTTCACAATAAACTTTAAAGATTCCACACATGTTCACTTTGATTTGAATTACACACTGAACAAAAACGACACAAAAGTCTGTTGGATTTCTTCACTGTTTTAATCACATACTGGAGCTCGTCATTGTTTGAGATCAGGTCCCATAAAAAGATTCACGATAATGACATCATCAAATAGTCTTCTTATTTCACAATCAGAATAATCCTTCATAAACTTCATGTAAACACAAGTTAGTTTAGAACAATTAAAGACATGATTGAGTGTTTTCTGTAGAAATAGTTTGTATATTCTGTAAACTGTCCTGTTTCAATGTTAAAGACTCAGAAGTGAACCACACGGACAAAACGTTAAACACAAATGAAAAAAGGCACTTTTTTTTTTTTTACAAACGTTTAAGACATTTTAAAGGTCTTATATGACAGTGCTTCCCAACTGTTTTTCTTCCTTCAGATACAGGAACAAATCTTGTTTTTGTTCCTGTATCTGTTTTCCAGTTTTCCACCGGCTGCACACTAGAGGAGTTTAGGTTTTTTGTATTTTTAGACTTGAGTCAAAACATGAAACTGGATGAAACTCCAGTGGATTAAAGCAGGTTTATAAAGGAGCTGTTCCACTCACACAGCAGTGTAAAAGTCAGGTTCTAGAGTCTAGTAAAGGTGCTTCTCACATCCTTTAAGGAGCAGGTGTGTTGGAGATGACACACTGTGGAATGAGAGTAAAAAAGATTCTGCATTTGACTACGAGCACAAAGCGTTACATTTATGTTTCTTCTTTATCTGACATTTTAAGAGCCTCGTCACAAGGCAGATGCACCAGATGCTTCTGTTGTAAAGGTCCTCGCTCGTGCAGCAGCTGAACCTCACCATGATGTCAGGGTCCAGTGTACTCACCAGAGAGTTAAACAGAGTCACAGTGATGCACAGACAGAAGCATAAACTCATAGAGGTGAAAATCAGGCCCAAACTCCTGTAGTGTGCAGAAAGCTTAAGTGTCTTGCTCAAGGACACAACTCACTCTGTGGAACCTGGAGGTCTGACTCCCATACAAGTACTGACCAGCCTTGTCCTGCTTAGCTTCAGAGATGTGACAGGATCAGGCTCTGACACAGGCAGGGAACCACTGTTACATCAGACCAGAACTTAGTGAGGCTCAAGTCAAATAGAAAGCATTTTAAGACCTTTGAGCCAAACCCTTTCCAACATCTGTTTTCTAACAAAACTTTAAAACTCCAAAAATAAACCAACTTTTAAATTCCATTTCAATGAACGCATCAACTGTTTAAGAGCAGCTGTTAGTGTTACATTTGTGTTTGAGTATTCCCTCCACTCTGTGATGTCATCAAGTGGACTTTTTAGCTTAACACTTGATCAAACATAATCACTATAGAAAATTAAGATCACATAAAATACATACGACTGTACAATCCATCACATAGAATAGAAATGATTCAATTCTTCATTAAACACATGATCATTCTACTGATCCATTTCAAAAGACAATACTCTGATCAGTAATATTCTATTTGCAGAAACAGATTTCATATTCTCCATGTAATATAAAAAAATAAAATATGTTTTATTGCTCAATTTCTTCTTAATTGTTTGATTTAAAGTTAGATTAAATCAAATGTAAAGAAATATTCCAAAATGATCAAACCTTTCACATACATTCATAGAAAATACATTTTTAAGTGGATGAGATGATGATGACAACAACAACATCATACTTTCACATTAAAATCACTGTCATTTAGCTCATTAAAAATAAAAACAAACAATACAGATGTTTAAAAGCATCCTGAGTTTTCTTCAGATCTGTGACGTGAGTGTCTGTGATGAGGTTAGAATTATTGCACTGATTAAAGCTAAACTACTTCAAATAACACACAATGAGTTCTTAGAATGACTAGAGAGAGACTGAAAACAAAGCCACACATTTCACAGATTAAATTTAATATATTTAATATATTTAATACATATTGTGTCTGTGCATGTTCCCTCTGTTTGTGAAGATAAAACTGAAGCCAGGGCGTCGGACTGGGGGGGTAAAGGGTACTAGTTTCCCCAGGGTCCAGGGCAGAAAAGGGCCCTCAAAAGCTTGTACTCTTTCTTCAGTTACACTTCAACTGCTTGTGAGATATATTTTCCTGTAAACACAACTATTTGTGATTTCAGAGAGCTCCATCACTGCTTTAAAAAAGTAATGGACCATAGCAAATGGGCTTTGGTCAAAGAAAATCACTGAATAAAATGTTAACACATAAAGTTAAAGAGGATAATATTGTTGTTTGCAAATTTTCAGTGAACAACACTTAGCAAAAGATTGTTGTGTGTTAGATGGAAATTTACCCTATTAAAAAGAAAAATTAGATTATGTATTAGGGGCCTATAATCAAAATTTGTACCTGGAGCCCAGAATTTAGTGCTACGCCCCTGACTGAAGCTGACAAACACTGCACTGGCCTGGATTGGATGCACAATTTATCTCTAACTGTGTCATTTTATTATCTGCACAAACCTATTGATCATGAATGTGTTACAGCTTTTACAAAAAAAAATAACAGCGAATATTAAAAGCATTGCTTTCCAGATGTTTTCATAGGTTTCACACTGAACCATAAACCTACCGTTTTGCACTACACTTTCACTGTATGTTGTTGTAAAAATATCCCATCCATAATCTATATCGTGTGTTCGAATACGTATTTTACTGCAGCTTCTTGTATGGTGACAGCTCAGCTCTAGTCGTTCTAAAAACTCATGATCACACGCTGTACAAAAAGGACTGAATACTGGCTCATCATCACAAGCAGAACAATATATTATTTTTTTAAAAACTCTTTAAAATGCCTCTAAATGGGCCTCATTCATCAAAGTTTTGTCAGGAAGAGTTCATTTCCAGAAGAAGAAGAGAGTTTTGAAGCACAGCACAGGTACAGTGGAGCGAGGGCTGGGACATCTCTGTTTTCCTGAGGACGGATTCTGATTGGACTGGTTGATTGTTAAATCACTTCACTCAGAGCACGACTAAAAGGAACAAGCTTTTGACAAAATAACGTTGTGTGTTCATATTTTTGACTTCTATTATTATTATGTGTCCCATTGGGGAGATTTACTCCACTTTTCATGTGTATATTGTCCACTATTGCTACAGTTACAGATATTTAAATGATTTCATAACTTTTCTAAACCCAGAGTCTTTATTACAAATGTGCTGTCCTTATGTTCTGTTAGAAGCCTTTACTCCACTTTTTTGAAGGTTGTAAAAAAATAGTACATTATTTATTTTTGAATCTTTTTTTTGCTCAGATTTGTTAATCCACTTCTGTTCTGAGTAAAAATACCAACGTAGCTCACAACCTTCAAAAATCACAAGCGACTTTACAAAAACAGAAGCTCTAATTGTGATAAAGAAGCAGACTTGGCAACCCTGAGGCTCAGAGAAGTGCATGAGTAAAAGAATCTGTATTTAAACAAACATATGTAAATAATCAAACAGAGAAATGGAAAATCATGACGATTTCATCCAAAAGCAGATGATCACAGAGATGAGCTCACCAAATGGCCCCGCCCTCGTTGTTGTATTACAAAAGGTTCATGGGTCTGAGATATTTCCTCCCAAATCACAAAGGTGTTAAGAGAACAAACACCTGTACATGAACACACCTGTAGTATGTCTCCGTACCACACTGGTCGTACCTGTTGAACCTGTGGAGTTTAGCGCTGTGTCTGCAGTGTCTCCGGCTGGTACACGGGCACTCCTCTCTCCACCAGCGGGGGGCGCTCTCTGATGATGTCAGAGGCCTTCTCTGCCATCATGATGGTGGGGGCGTTGAGGTTGCCGCTGACGATGCTGGGCATGATGGAAGCGTCCACCACTCTGAGACGCTCCAGGCCCAGGACTCTGGTGCTGGAGTCCACCACGGCCTCGGGTCCGACTCGGAGCCCATCTTACACGTGCAGGACGGATGGTACGCGCTGTCGGCTTTAGCGCGCACAAACGCATCGATCTGTGCATCCGACTGGACCGAGGGCCGGGCTGGACCTCAGGGACCTCGGAACACGTCGAAGGCTTTCTGAGCAAAGATCTCCCGAGACAGTTTGACTGACTCCCGGAACTCCCACACGTCCATGTCTGTCAGCACAAACAAACAAACAAACAAATAACAACAAATGAGAGGGAAACACTTCACAGTTTGTAAGTTTGTAGACACATCCATCATCAGTGTTCCCCAAGGGTGCAGTTTGTCTCCATTACTTTTCACTCTATATATGACTGTGTCACTCACAAAATGAACTGTGTTCACTGATCAAATCTGCTGACAATGTCGCCATTGTTGGTCTTTTAAACAAATGAAAGACTCATCTTAGAAAAAACACAAATCACCACTCATGTGGAGCTTGGCAAAGTGCCTATTGAAATTGTGTCTGAAATGAAGGACCTTGGTACAATCATTAATGACAAGTTAAACTGGAACTCTAATACTACAGCAACATTTGCAAAGACACAGCAACGTGTGTATTTTTGAAGAAAATTGCACACTTTAATGTTGAAAAGACAATAATGATACCGTTCTATAAAAGTTTTATTTAAAGTATTTTGATCTTTTGCATTCAGTGTTGGGGTGGAGCCCTGTCTATACAAAACTAAACTAAACTGGAAAAGATTAGACCAGAAACACTAATGGACAGCATCTTTGTTTTAGCTGAAACATTTACTTGGACACAAGAAGAGCCATCACATCCTTTGTTCCACACGGTCCTCGGCTTCTCAATAAACTCTAATGCACATGTTTTCTGGGTAACATGGACTGTGTGTGTGGTACCAGTAGAGAGGTAGTTGGGCTGTAGGACGGGGGGTGTGTGTGTGGTATGTAGAGGTAGTGGGCTGTAGGATGGGGTGTGTGTGTGTGTGGTACAGTAGAGAGGTAGTTGGCTGTAGGATGGGGTGTGTGTGTGGTACCAGTAGAGAGGTAGTTGGGCTGTAGGATGGGGTGTGTGTGTGTGTGGTACCAGTAGAGAGGTAGTTGGGCTGTAGGATGGGGTGTGTGTGTGGTACCAGTAGAGAGGTAGTTGGGCTGTAGGATGGTGTGTGTGTGTGGTACCAGTAGAGAGGTAGTTGGGCTGTAGGACGGGGTGTGTGTGTGTGGTACCAGTAGAGAGGTAGTTGGGCTGTAGGACGGTGTGTGTGTGGTACCAGTAAAGAGGTAGTTGGGCTGTAGGACGGTGTGTGTGTGTGGTACCAGTAGAGAGGTAGTTGGGCTGTAGGACGGTGTGTGTGTGGTACAGTAGAGAGGTAGTTGGGCTGTAGGACGGGGTGTGTGTGTGTGGTACCAGTAGAGAGGTAGTTGGGCTGTAGGATGGTGTGTGTGTGTGGTACCAGTAGAGAGGTAGTTGGGCTGGAGGACGGGGTGTGTGTGGTACCTGTAGAGAGGTAGTTGGGCTGTAGGACGGTGTGTGTGTGTGTGTGGTACCTGTAGAGAGGTAGTTGGGCTGTAGGATGGGGTGCTCCTGGGGGTCAGCGCTCTTCAGTTTGAGCCAGCCCACACTGGTGCTCCTCATGGGCCCCACGTGAACCTGCAGCAGGAGCACATCAGGTCAGCACAATGAGTCAGGATTGGTCCTCTCGGAGACAGACCGGAGACAGACCGGAGACAGACCAGAGACAGACCGGAGACAGACCGAAGAAGAGACCGGCTGCAGGGAGAGGACAGTCTGTCTCTTCTCTGGTCTGTCCTCTCTCTTACCCGCTGGTAAAGGGAAGGAAATGTAGATAGAGCACAGTCTCAGTGACTTATCACTGGAACCAGGTCATTATCCAACTGGAGCTTGTTCAAGTAGCCAGGACAATTAGCTTTTGAATAGTTAGGAGAGCCTAAAAGAGTCTAGGCAGGTCCAGTCAGAACAAAAGAGAGGAAGCAGAGAACAATGGAAAGGAAGCTAGGGGTCCACCAAACCAGTTTAAGAACAGGTTTTAGGAACAGGTTTTTGGAACAGGTTTTAGGTTGTAGCAGGGGGAGGGCTTAACTCAGTATAAATACAGCCAGTCTCAGATCACTTCCATCAGATTGAAAATGACTTTCAGACGAGAGTCGAAACGTCTTGATTTGAAACACTGTCCTAATGACAACTTTGAAGACTTTCTACTTTGGATCACTCCTGGACAAATGAGGGACTGTCTGTCCTTTCTCCTCAGTCTGTTCTCTCTCTCCAGTCCGTCCTCTCTACGGTCTGTCCTTTCTCTGCAGACTGTCTCTTCTCCGCTCTGTCCTCTCTCTACAGCCTGTCTCCTCTCTCTGTCCTCTCTCTCCAGTCTGTCACTCCTCTACAGTCTGTCTCCTCTCTCCTCACTCTACAGTCTGTCTCCTCTCCTGTCTCCTCTCTCTGTCCTCTCTCTACAGCCTGTCTCTTCTCTTACCAGTCTGTCTCGGTCTGTCCTCTCTCTACAGTCTGTCTCCTCTCTGGGTCTGTCTCGGTCTGTCCTCTCATTCGTGAGCAGGACGCTGTGTTCTGTGGAAGTGGTCAGGTCAGGTCAGTGAATCACTCAGGCCGTTTCCACAGAATTTCTGCTGTAAAACTTGAACTGTGAACGTAGGCACATAGTTATCTGTGTATGATTCCCTCACATCTTCACTCTAAAGGCTGGAGTTTAGATGAGTTGCCATGGTCACCAGTTCAAAATAGTAACTTTGTCATAACTAAACTGATGACATTATGTAAGTGTTTCATAACTCTGTGTGTGGACAGGGACAGGACCAAACATGTGGACCATGTCACTATAAAAGAACCAACTTTATATCGTCACATAAGCAGTCTCACTCTCTGAAACATGACACTAACCATAAACCCAGGGCTGATAAGGATGTGTCAGATCTTCTGTTTGGTAAAAGTGTGTACAGATAATTCTCTGAAACAGCACTCACCTGATAAGCCTCGATCTTGGAGGCCACTCGGCCGTGGTCGATGACCTGAGAGGGTAAGAAGTGGAACTGAATGTCAGGATGAGCGACGCCGGGTCTGCTGCGGATAAACCCTCCGCTCTCCAGGTGAGCTGTGGCCCCGTAACCTGAGGACACACACACATGCACATGAAAGTACCCAGAACTAGTCCCAACATTCACCAGTCCCTGTGTAGTCAGAGGAACTACTCTGTCCTCATGTCTGTGTTCACACAACAACAGTTTGTGAAAGTGGCTCTAACTGCTTAAACATCAGCATCTGTAAAGTCTGGAACACATAAATGAGACATTAAGTGGTGTTAAGTTGTCTTTTTTGATTCCATATAAAACCTAAAAACATCACTGAAATTAACAAATAAAAACAACATGATTCAATGTGATTCCTAGTCTTGCTCTGTGTGAACAGGCTTAAAATGGGGATTGGAACTGAAAAAAGTACTAGGAACTAAAAAAAGTTCCTACAGTGGGAAAAGGCCTATACAGAACATTAAGTTCCACCGTTTTCACTTCAGCAGCACTTGCTTGGATTCCTGTTTGTCGTGTCTTGTTTTCACAACTTCATCAAAAAGGGCTCCGGAGCGCTCCAGGAGTCTGAAAAGTTTCCTTCTAATGGAAAAGATCCAGCCAACCGGAGCTCGTCGGACCGGTGACCTCTGAGTGAGAACCTCTCATTACTTTTGAACAAACAGAAAGCCTCTGTGTGCTGGACCGGAGTACAGACTGGTGCATTATGAGCCCAGTGTTATCAGGATTCAACCAAACTTCAAACTCACATGGAGCTGGGCCGAAGTGACTGAAGTCACACATTTAAAATGTAGGCCTACTACCAATGATAGATTCAATTATAAATATGGACATATCACATTGCATTACATGATTTTGAATTGTATTTTATTGTATACATTATAATATGTTTGAACAATCTGTATGTAATTGTATGTTGTACTATAGAAACATAGTCTATTGTTCCATTGTGATCTATGTGGCTGCAGTGCATTATGGACCTGTAGCTCACACTGTTAAAAGCTTCTATCAGAGGGACACTATAAATAATACTCAGAAATCATCCTAGGGACCACATGAAATAATCTCAGAGGCCGCATTTGGCCTCAGGGCCACATGTTTGACAGCCCTGGTCAAAATATTCATTTTTGTCATTTTGCCCAGCACTATTCAGGAAACTAGCTGATGAGCTAGTTCAGATTAGCATTTATAGTGTTGTAAGAAACATCACAGACCACACTGAGCCTGCTGACTCTACTGTGGGCAGTGTGAATGCAGCAGGTGAACGCTCCGAACCAGAACCAGAGAATGTAGAAGTGTTCCTGACGCCCTAACCATAATCCCAGGAAAGAGAGCGTAGAAGTGTTCCTGAATCTAACCATAATCCCAGGAAAGAGAATGTAGAAGTGTTCCTGACCTAACCATAATCCAGGAAAGAGAATGTAGAAGTGTTCCTGACTCTAACCATAATCCCAGGAAGATTAGAAGTGTTCCTGACGCCCTAACCATAATCCCAGGAAAGAGAGTGTAAAGTGTTCCTGACTCTAACCATAATCCAGAAAGAGAGTGTAAAGTGTTCCTGACTAACCATAAAAAAAAAAAAAACATAACCAGGAAAGAGAGTGTAGAAGTGTTCCTGACTCTAACCATAATCCCAGGAAAGAGAGTGTAGAAGTGTTCCTGACTCTAACCATAATCCCAGAAAGAGAGTGTAAAGTTTCAACATAAGGAAAGAGAGTGTAGAAGTGTTCCTGACTCTAACCATAATCCCAGGAAAGAGAGTGTAGAAGTGTTCCTGACTAACATAAAAAAAAAATGTCTACCTAACCATAATCCCAGGAAAGAGAGTGTAGAAGTGTTCCTGACTCTAACCATAACCCCAGGAAAGAGAGTGTAGAAGTGTTCCTGACTCTAACCATAATCCCAGGAAAGAGAGTGTAGAAGTGTTCCTGACCCTAACATAATCCCAGGAAAGAAGTGTAGAAGTGTTCCTGACCCCTAACCATAACCCCAGGAAAGAGAGTGTAGAAGTGTTCCTGACTCTAACCATAATCCCAGGAAAGAGAGTGTAGAAGTGTTCCTGACTCTAACCATAATCCCAGGAAAGAGAGTGTAGAAGTGTTCCTGACTCTAACCATAATCCCAGGAAAGAGAGTGTAGAAGTGTTCCTGACTCTAACCATAATCCCAGGAAAGAGAGTGTAGAAGTGTTCCTGACTCTAACCATAATCCCAGGAAAGAGAGTGTAGAAGTGTTCCTGACTCTAACCATAATCCCAGGAAAGAGAGTGTAGAAGTGTTCCTGACTCTAACCATAATCCCAGGAAAGAGGAGAGTTCCTGACCTAATAACCCAGGAAAAGAGTGTAGAAGTGTTCCTGACTCTAACCATAATCCCAGGAAAGAGAGTGTAGAAGTGTTCCTGACTCTAACCATAATCCCAGGAAAGAGAGTGTAGAAGTGTTCCTGACTCTAACCATAATCCCAGGAAAGAGAGGTAGAAGTGCCTACAAACCCAGGAAAGAGGTGTGATCCTTCCTGACTCTAACCATAACCCCAGGAAAGAGAGTGTAGAAGTGTTCCTGACTCTAACCATAATCCCAGGAAAGAGAGTGTAGAAGTGTTCCTGACGCTCCTAACCATAACCCCAGGAAAGAGAGTGTAGAAGTGTTCCTGACTCTAACCAAATCCCAGGAAAGAGAGTGTAGAAGTGTTCCTGACGCCTCTAACATAACCCCAGGAAAGAGAGTGTAGAAGTGTTCCTGACGCCCTAACCATAATCCCAGGAAAGAGGAAGTGTGACCAGAAGGTGTTTCCTGACGCCCCTAATCCATAATCCCAGGAAAGAAGTGAAAGTGTTGAAGGTTCCTGACGCTGGGTTTATTAATCACACTGGAACTTTACTGGTGACAGAAAGTTTGAAGAAAAAAGAAGCGAATCAAAGTGGACGTGTTGTTACCTGTGAACATGGTGAGCCACTCCAGGCCGATCTTGACCATGTGGAAGGGCTTCTGGGCCTTGTACAGAGTGATGGCTGAGTGCACTGCTGCTGGACGTACAGCTCCAAGTGGTCCTGGAGGTTCCTGCCCACGCCTGCACACACACACCCACACACAGTTTCCATTAGCCTGGATCCCTCAGACGGTTCACTTTGGAGCGGTTTAGGTCGCTTATGTTAATGATCTTAAGTGTTTCTACTGAAGGTCCAGCCGTCTCAGGCTCGTTACATCACTCACACATAACTCAAGCTTTCTTAGATAAACAAATGTAAATTGTACCTGAGTTATACTTTTCCTTCCAGCGTCAATCTGAGTGATTCACAAAAAGATAATTCTATGTTTACGTCAGTGACATGAGTTTTCATCAGTGGAAATCCAGCAGTTTGTCACAGGATCAAGTCGGCGTTGATCATTATATCATGTTTTTATCTGCTCTCGTTTTAAAGGCATCTTGAAAGACAATATATAGATACAAGAAAGCACCTCTCTGCTCTTCTTCCAGGATGCATCACTTCTGAGAGAGTGGATGAACACACTACATGGGCTCACATGTTCTGAGCTGTCGAAGGTTTGAGGACATTCCTTAACAACAAATGAAGAAAACTACAGCTTGTGTTCATATTTGAAATGAAAAGTGTATGCTACAGTTTTTCTCAGCTGCTTTGGCAAATCAAACGGATCAAAATGTGTACCATGTTTCATGTCTGTTGGATTTCTCTCAGATTCTATCAGGTGTCACTTACCTGACCTTCACTCTTAAAACATGCTTAGCAACATGTTTAACAAACCTGCTTTATCCTCACACAAAACAAAAACAAAGACTGATCCAGTTATGCAGCTCAGCATGAACAGTCTCCTAAACAGGTCAGTTAAAGTACATTTTATGATGATATTTATATTTTTAAAATGTTGTTTTGTATTGGTATGATATATTGCTTGTGTACAAATTAAAACAAACTCTTAATAAAAAGTAGCATACTGCTTGTTTGAGGCTGTTCCCACAGAAACCTGAAGCAATACAGGAAGGTTGACCAATACACATACCAGGTAAGTGTTGGACCACACTGACACATACCAGGTAAGTGCTGGTGGACCACACTGACACGTACCAGGTAAGTGTTGGACCACACTGACACATACCAGGTAAGTGTTGGACCACACTGACACGTACCAGGTAGTGTTGACCACACTGACACATACCAGGTAAGTGTTGGACCACACTGACACATACCAGGTAAGTCTGGGACCACACTGACACATACAGTAAGTGTTGGACCACACTGACACATACCAGGTAAGTGCTGGACCACACTGACACGTACCAGGTAAGTGTTGGACCACACTGACACGTACCAGGTAAGTGTGGACCACACTGACACGTACCAGGGTAAGTGTTGGACCACACACTGACACGTACCAGGTAAGTGCTACCAACTGACACGTACCAGGTAAGTGTTGGACCACACTGACACGTACCAGGTAAGTGTTGGAACCACACTGACACATACCAGGTAAGTGCTGGACCACACTGACACATACCAGGTAAGTGTTGGACCACACTGACACATACCAGGTAAGTGCTGGACCACACTGAACATACCAGGTAAGTGTTGGACCAGCACGAATCTGACACAAAATACCAGTAAGTGCTGGTGGACCACACTATACGTACCAGGTAGGTTGGACCACACTGAACGTACCAGGTAATGCTGGTGACCACTGAACATACCAGAAGTGGACCACACTGAACATACCAGGTAAGTGCTGGACCACACTGACACATACCAGGTAAGTGTTGGACCACACTGACACATGCCAGGTAAGTGGACCACACTGACACATACCAGGTAAGTGCTGGACCACACTAACGTACCAGGTAAGGTTGAACCACACTGACACATACCAGGTAAGCTGACTGGAAACCGACACCTGACACATACCAGGTAAAGGTGTTGGACCACACTCCACCAGGTAAGTTGACCACCTGACATACCAGGTAAGTGTTGGACCACACTGACACATACCAGGTAAGTGCTGGACCACACTGACACGTACCAGTAAGTGTTGGACCACACTGACACATACCAGGTAAGTGCTGGACCACACTGACACGTACCAGGTAAGTGTGGACCACACTGACACATACCAGGTAAGTGTTGGACCACACTGACACGTACCAGGTAAGTGTGGACCACACTGACACGTACCAGGTAAGTGTTGGACCACACTGACACATACCAGGTAAGTGTGGACCACACTGACACTACCAGGTAAGTGTGAACCACACTGAACACATACCAGGTAAGTGTGGACCACACTGACACGTACCAGGTAAGTGGACCACACTGACACATACCAGGTAAGTGTGGACCACACTGACACGTACCAGGTAAGTGCTGGACCACACTGACACATACCAGGTAAGTGTTGACCACACTGACACATACCAGGTAAGTGCTGGACCACACTGACACATACCAGGTAAGTGTTGGACCACACTGACACATACCAGGTAAGTGCTGACCACACTGACACATACCAGGTAAGTGTACCACACGACATACCAGGTAAGTGCTGACCACTACTGAACACATACCAGGTAAGTGTGGACCACACTGACACATACCAGGTAGTGGGGACCACATGGTACCAGGTAAGTGGTGGACCACACTACACGTACCAGGTAAGTGTTGGACCAACACCGACACATACCAGGTAAGTGTTGGACCACACCGACACGTACCAGGTAAGTGCAGGTGACCACACTGACACGTACCAGGTAGTGTTGGACCACACTGACACATACCAGGTAAGTGTTGACCACACCGACACATACCAGGTAAGTGTTGGACCACACCGACACATACCAGGTAAGTGTTGGACCACACTGACACATACCAGGTAAGTGTTGGACCACACTGACACGTACCAGGTAAGTGTTGGACCACACTGACACGTACCAGGTAAGTGTTGGACCACACTGACACGTACCAGGTAAGTGTTGGACCACACGATGCCGTGCTGCCTCAGGTGGTCTGCGTCTCCCACTCCAGACAGCATCAGCAGCTGAGGAGAGTTTATGGCCCCTCCGCTCAGGACCACCTCCTTCTCTGCAAACACCTGCACACAACCGGCACTTAGAATTAGGATCACACGTGAGCTCCTTCTGTACAAACATCTGAGGAGAACTTAGAACATTTGTCTGTAAGAACACTCAGGAACACTCGTAAGAACAAAAAATCTGCTGTTTCAAAATTGTAACTCTTATATAATTCAGTGAAAAAATGTAATTTCTACAGGTTAAGTATTTTTATTGTATTCTTCTTTTTTTTTTTTTTTTTTTTACAATTTATTGTATATGCAATCATTTAGAAACAAAAAGTCATCAGTTCTGCTAAAAAGACTCCTGACACAGGACTCAGGCCCCTGTGTCACCCCCAGGACCAGAACCTCTGTACACCCCCCCCCCCCTGCATGTGCATTGTACTGCGACACAAAAGGTGATCTAAACGGCAAAAGCGTGTGTTCATGTGTTTGGACATTTTTTAAAAATGCTTAAAAAAGTTTTGAATTATCGACAGTCAGGAGATGCTGTTGTACTTCCTCATGTCCTCGTTTGTCTCTCACTTTGCTCTGAGTAAAGACCTGTGTGTGGCCGGCCCATATTTGCCATATAAGGAAGTAGCTTCATTAATGCATGATTCATTCTGATGTAAATAACCATTCGTAGCTGGAGTTTGGTGAATTTGTCGTAAAAGCTGTTAGGAAGTCGTTTGGTTTCTTCTGAACATGTCATGGATGTTCTCAGCAGCTTCTTAAAGTGTTTTAAAAACACTTTCATAAATGAGGCCCAGTGTTCCAATCCCACAAAAGTAGCTTTAATCTAATCAGACAAGCAGTGAGTAAGAAACAAGAATGTCTTTTCACAAACAGTCCACATTAAAGCACCATTTCACCATCTGGTTTAGATTTTTTTAATTACAAAGTTTACTTTGCAAGTCTGCCAAAGGTCCATGTTAGTGAATCATGTAAATCTTTCCAGAAAAGTCTACCTTTGGCTGTGTAAGATGTTCTCAGAGGAGGTATCGTGGTCGTGAGAAAGGATTCTGCCAGTTTATACGAACGTAATGTCAAACAGGGACACGTGCTTTACCAGGGTTTGATCACAAGATGCACGAATACACACACTGACACAGCAGTTACATGGACTAAACACAGTGCACAGGCCTATTCAAACGAGCTGGAACTAGAACCAGGAAGTACCATCTCATTAGGCCTGTACCTAGATCTTTGTACTGGCTTCTTTAGACTTTAGACAAGCTCTGCTTGTGTTTAAGTCTCTCCATGGACTACCACCAAAGTACATCTCTGACATGTTAGTGCTGCATGAACCATCAGGACTAAACGTGGACCAGAGTCAGGACTAAACGTGGACCAGAGTCAGGACTAAACGCGGGCCAGAGTCAGGACTAAACATGGACCAGAGTCAGGACTAAACATGGACCAGAGTCAGGACTAAACACGGACCAGAGTCAGGACTAAACACAGACCAGAGTCAGGGCTAAACGTGAACCAGAGTCAGACTAAACATGGACCAGAGTCAGGACTAAACCTAGACCAGAGTCAGGACTAAACGCGGACCAGAGTCAGGACTAAACACAGACCAGAGTCAGGACTAACACAGACCAGAGTCAGGACTAAACCTAGACCAGAGTCAGGACTAAACACGGACCAGAGTCAGGACTAAACGCGGGCCAGAGTCAGGACTAAACGTGAACCAGAGTCAAGACTAAACATGGACCAGAGTCAGGACTAAACCTAGACCAGAGTCAGGACTAAACGCGGACCAGAGTCAGACTAAACACAGACCAGAGTCAGGACTAAACACAGACCAGAGTCAGGACTAAACCTAGACCAGAGTCAGGACTAAACACGGACCAGAGTCAGGACTAAACGCGGGCCAGAGTCAGGACTAAACATGGACCAGAGTCAGGACTAAACACGGACAGAGTCAGGACTAAACGCGGGCCAGAGTCAGGACTAAACATGGACCAGAGTCAGGACTAAACATGGACCAGAGTCAGGACTAAACACGGACCAGAGTCAGGACTAAACACAGACCAGAGTCAGGACTAAACATGGACCAGAGTCAGGACTAAACACAGACCAGAGTCAGGGCTAAACGTGAACCAGAGTCAGGACTAAACATGGACCAGAGTCAGGACTAAACATGGACCAGAGTCAGGACTAAACCTAGACCAGAGTCAGGACTAAACGCGGGACCAGAGTCAGGACTAAACACAGACCAGAGTCAGGACTAAACCTAGACCAGAGTCAGGACTAAACACAGACCAGAGTCAGGACTAAACCTAGACCAGAGTCAGGACTAAACACAGACCAGAGTCAGGACTAAACCTAGACCAGAGTCAGGACTAAACGTGGACCAGAGTCAGGGCTAAACGTGAACCAGAGTCAGGACTAACGTGGACCAGAGTCAGGACTAAACGTGGACCAGAGTCAGGAACTAACATGGACCAGAGTCAGGACTAAACGCGGACCAGAGTCAGGACTAAACGTGAACCAGAGTCGGGACTCGGGACTAAACGTGGACCAGAGTCGGGACTAAACGTGGACAGAGTCGGGACTAAACGTGGACCAGAGTCAGGACTAAACGTGGACCAGAGTCAGGACTAAACGTGGACCAGAGTCAGGACTAACGTGGACCAGAGTCAGGACTAAACGTGGACCAGAGTCAGGACTAAACGTGGACCAGAGTAAGACTAAACGTGGACAGAGTCAAGACTAAACGTGGACCAGAGTCAAGACTAAACGTGAACCAGAGTCGGGACTAACGTGAACCAGAGTCGGGACTAAACGTGGACCAGAGTCAGGACTAAACATAGACCAGAGTCAGGACTAAACATGGACCAGAGTCAGGACTAAACGTGGACCAGAGTCAGGACTAAACGTGGACCAGAGTCAGGACTAACATGGACCAGAGTCAGGACTAAACGTGGACCAGAGTCAGGACTAAACCTAGACCAGAGTCAGGACTAAACGCGGACCAGGTCAGGATAAACCGACCAGAGTCAGGACTAAACACAGACCAGAGTCAGGACTAAACACAGACCAGAGTCAGGACTAAACGTGACCAGAGTCAGGCTAAACGTGACCAGAGTCAGGACTAAACGTGGACCAGAGTCAGGACTAAACCGTGGACCAGAGTAGACTAAACTGGACCAGAGTCAGGACTAAACGCAGACCAGAGTCAGGACTAACTGAAAACTAACGTGAACCAGAGTCGGACTAAACGTGGACCAGAGTCGGACTAAACGTGGACCAGAGTCAGGACTAAACGTGGACCAGAGTCAGGACTAAACGGGACCAAGTCAGGACTAAACGTGGACCAGAGTCAGGCCGGACTAAACGTGGACCAGAGTCGGGACTAAACGTGGACCAGAGTCAGGACTAAACGTGGACGCAGAGTCAGGACTAAAACGTGGACCAAGAGTCAGGACTAAACGTGGACCAGAGTCAGGACTAAACGTGGACCAGAGTAGACAAACGTGGACCAGAGTCAGGACTAAACCGTGGACCAGAGTCAGGACTAAACGTGACCAGAGTCAAGACTTAAACGTGGACCAGAGTCAAGACTAAACGTGGACAGAGTCAGACTAAACTGACCAGAGTCGGGACTAAACGTGAACCAGAGTCGGGACTAAACGTGGACCAGAGTCAGGACTAAACGTGGACCAGAGTCAGGACTAAACGTGGACCAGAGTCAGGACTAAACATGGACCAGAGTCAGGACAATAAACACCGGACCAGAGTCAGGACTTAAACGCGGACCAGAGTCAGGACTAAACACCACTAAACGTGGTCCAGAGTCAGGACTAAACGTGGTCCAGAGTCAGGATTAAACGTGGACCAGAGTCAGGACTAAACGTGGACAAGTCAGGACTAAACATGGACTAGAGTCGGGACTAAACATGGACAGAGTCAGGACTAAACATGGACCAGAGTCAGGACTAAACTGGACCAGAGTCAGGACTAAACACAGACCAGATCAAGACTAAACATGGACCAGAGTCAGGACTAAACACAGACCAGAGTCAAGACTAAACATGGACCAGAGTCAGGACTAAACATGGACCAGAGTCAGGATAACGTGGACCAGAGTCAGGACTAAACGTGGACCAGAGTCAGGACTAAACGTGGACCAGAGTCAGGACTAAACACGGACGAGTCAGGACTAAACGCGGACCAGAGTCAGGACTAAACCGGACGGATCGGATAAACACGGACCAGAGTCAGGACTAAACGTGGACCAGAGTCAGGACTAACCGGACCAGAGTCAGACACGCGGACCAGAGTCAGGACTAAACACAGACCAGATCAAGACTAACATGGACCAGAGTCAGGACTAAACACGGACCAGAGTCAGACTAAACATGGACCAGAGTCAGGACTAACATGGACCAGAGTCAAGACTAAACATGGACCAGAGTCAGGACTAAACATGGACCAGAGTCAAGACTAAACATGGACCAGAGTCAGACTAAACGTGGACCAGAGTCAGGACTAAACGTGGACCAGAGTCAGGACTAAACGTGGACCAGAGTCAGGACTAAACACAGACCAGAGTCAAGACTAAACATGGACCAGAGTCAGGACTAAACATGGACCAGAGTCAGGACTAAACGTGGACCAGAGTCAGGACTAAACGTGGACCAGAGTCAGGACTAAACGTGGACCAGAGTCAGGACTAAACACGGACCAGAGTCAGGACTAAACGTGGACCAGAGTCAGGACTAAACCTGGTCTTACCCTCTTCTTGTGTCCTCCTGGGTGTATTCCACTCCCATGGCGCGCTTCCCGTCAAACAGGATTTTGGTGGTCAGACAGCGCACCTCTGCCTTCAGGTTGGGACGTCCCAGGACAGGTCGCAGGTAGGCGCTGGCTGTGCTCCACCTTTTTCCTGCGCACAGACGCAACTGTCACAACTACGACTACTACAACAATTATTTTGGTCATCGATTGGCTAGTCATTTGAGAAAGTTTTGGAGGTGTAGATTTCTAGACAAACTAGTGTGTACATCCTAAAAATCTTGTGACTCTGAGACGTAGTTGTGATGAATGGATGAGCTTGCTGCAGTCCTAATCCAGACGGTCTGACTGTGAGTGAGTGTGTGTGTTACCTTTATGCACAGTCATGTCCATCCAGCCCAGGCCCTCCTGCTGGAAACCGTTCATGTCGTCGGTGAAAGGATAACCCGCCTGCTGCCCGGCCTCGATGAAGGCTTTGTGCAGAGGGTGCTGGGTCTTACCCCGGGACACTTTCAACGGGCCGCTGCCTCCTCTGTACCTGGGAGCACAAACAAGTAGGGCTGGGCAGTCAAATCAGCTTATTATGGCTAATCGTCAGTGATTTGGTTGTTAAAGTTCATATGACTACTCTGGTTAGATTATTATATTTAACAAAATGCCAAGAATCCAATATCTGTCATTGTGCGACCAACTGTAGCCTGCCATGTCTATGATGGATATGTTCATCACAGATGTGACCAGGACATTCATGTGTCTGTTGTTTTCATTCCACAGATTCACAGTCGCCTCTGCTTTCTCTTCAAACAAAGCATCTTAAACTTAAACATTGTTGAGAAAGTTTAGAGCAGATATTTGATCTTTAAAATGAAGAAAAGCACGATGCTGGAGAACAGCCTCAGACAGCTAAAGAAAGACAAAAACCAAACTTTTTCCCCGGTGAGAGATTCAAAGTGTCAGAGGAAGTCAAACTACTGGATTTCTTCATGTTTGGAGGTTAAATCTGATCTCTGCTCTATGAAAGAGGCTGGATCTATAGATGGTTGGTTTAAAGATGAAAAAGTCCTCATTGTTTTAATCATGTAAACCTCCTGCTTTTATCCTAAAGACATTATTTCATTGTAGTGGCTCAGATTCTTTCACCAAAAAGTAAAACAGAGGAAAACAACACTGACATGAGGTTGGATTTAAGCAGGGGTCTCCAACCTGTAGCTCGCCAAAGGATTTTAGAATCATACAAATTATAATGTATTACTCAAATGTTATTTATTACTTGCCTATTTCCAGAGCCGGCTCGTTATATAGGCGGTATAGGCAAATGCTAAGGGTGCAGAGTGAGGAGGGGCGCCGGCCGATGCTCCCGAAATGCTGAGCTCAAAGGGTGACTGACGTCTGATACATGCATCTGATCATTCACAGCACTAACGCTGTAAAATCAAAGACCCTGGCTACAGTTTGGAGAGAACACTATCATGCTAAACCAGTGTGGTGAACCGGAGGCTGCATGCGCCTCTAGACCTGTCCGAGTGCGACTTTGGCTCATTCAGAAACATTTGCGTCTCCACACGCTCTCTCTCCCTCTCTCCCTCGGGAAGCTGCGTGCGTCTGTCAGTGCAGCGTCAAAGCAGAGCTGTTTAACAGACAAATTGTTTCTTTGAGAAGCATTTCGAACTCCCAGTGATATTCTGTGAAACGGGAGCTTCATTTTGATCTAAGGTTTGTTCAAATCCGTCTTATATCTACGGAGAAAAGGTCCAAAGTGTACAATGAAATAAAACGTGTGTAAAGAACAACGGCGAAAATCGCGAAAAACGGCGCACCGCGGAAATGTTGAACGTGGGGCTTAAAGATTTTATATTTGTATGAATGTGACAAAAAACACACACTAACCTGACAAAAGTCTATACAACAGCAACAGCGATGTTTTCCAACCACACAGGACCGTCCTGAGTCAGTCTCCTAAAAGCTCAGTTTTACAGGGGTGGAGCTAAGGGGGGCATCTGGGACTGGAGACCCTAAATCTGGCCTTTATTATGGGGGTCCCCCCTTTTAATTTTTTTATTTAACTGAATCATGTTTTTTTAATTATAGTAAAATTACATCACATATTAAAAACATCACATCTAAAACTCACCAAAATGCAGGAAATTGCACAGAATTTTTAAAAAATTCTCCCCCAGACCCCCCTGAACTACATCAAAAACCTTGTTATATTGAAATTTAATTGTATTTAAGGGCTTATGGCACTAATTGTCTGTTTGTAAATATAATTTAAATAACAATTTCTTTTAGAAAGGGGAAGTAGAGGGCTATACCCACTACAATTTATATCAGGGGCGCTGTTTGAAATCTCGCTAAGGGCGCCAAAAGGGCCAGAGCCGGCACTGCCTATTTCTACTGTAAAAATTACCTTAGATGCCTAATTGTGTCTACTTCTAAATAGATACTGGATAGGCTTCTTAACTATGCCACAGTTCAACTTGCTTTTCTGGCAAAAATGTTTGGAGACCTCTGATTTGGAAAAAGGACAAAAGTTTCTCTTCAGACGCTGAAATCAAATAAAACAAAAAGCCTATAAAAAGGAAACAGATATTGAACTAAAAGTAGACACTTGTAGGTCTCTTGTACAACATATCATGTCTCCAGTTGCACAGAGTTTTTGTGGAGCTGTGAATATAGTTTGAAATGGGTTAGGGTTGTTCATCATGTCTTCTTCAAGTATTTATGAATACGTTTTCTTTTCTTCTATAGGCTATCAGACAAGTATCAGTTTGTGGTTATTTCTAGTTATTTGATGGTTTATTACCTGACTAGTTGCTGGTCTCTGGAGAAGCTGCTGCACGTACAGGAGAGTTATCTGGATTCAAAGTAACTGTCTCACTCCAGATGGATCTGTGTTGAACTATTTGAGTTCTCACTATATCCATCTGGGACTGTACTCGCTGAAAGTGTATGAAAGTTTTCTCACCAAAAGAACTGAGGAGACGTATATGCATTTTAGTCCATTTAATCATGCAAGTTAAAGCAAATCTCCAAGCAGCAGAAGCAGCAGGTAGAAAATCTGTGTGCTCCCACACCTGGTGTAGCTCACACTCCAAACGTGATGACATCACACGCTATTTAAGGAGCTGTTACAGATACTTTTAACATCCATTTTACCTGCTTTAAACATAATTTTAACAATTTTTACATCTGTATATATTTTAATCCTTTATCTTAAAGGAACGTATGTAAGATTTTGATGTCAGATTTCATAAACATGACCTATATGTGTCCAAAGATACAAGGTCAACAAGTCCAAATATACTATTATTTTTACTGAAAGTCAATGTAATTCTGAGTTATTCTTAATTAAAAAAGCAATGGACATGATGTCCCTTTGTTGATGTTTACATTTATTATCCAATCAGAAAGCAGAATGAGCCTCACATGACTCTCTTGTTTGGGTTGCCAGTTTGGTTTCTTAGAAGCTGAAGTTAATTTTGAATCAGTAATCAGTAGCTTCCTATCTTCAATGTGTGGGCCATTTCACAATCTGGCAACCCATGTTCATTTGTGATTGTTATACCTGTCTAAAACCACTAGTTGTGCATCTTACATACGGTTCCTTTAAATTAAATCATTTATGCTTTTAACTTTCATGGAGATTCAATATTTTAAACAATATAATATTCAACATTTTACAAAAACAAATAATAATGTCATTTTGGCTCTTACAGATTGGGTGTGGGGCCTTATTTGTGTTTAGCCAATCACAGCAACAACTCGTAATGGTGTATCCGATGTCTGTGTGAGATAGAACAAGCGTCACACATACTGCTCTTCTTTCAAAAAGAAATGACTCCGTATTTCTGCTAAAACCGCATCAATAGCACCAGAAACACGTACATCCATGAGAGCAGCCATCTTAGTTTAGCTTGAATGAGACTCGGCGGCGGTGCCGGGGTTTTTTCGGACTCCCAAACCCATCGGGCGGCTGGAAGCACAGATGGTTTATCTCGTGTTTGTGAATTCACAAATATCGCAAGATAAACCATCTGGCGGGACAGGTTAAGATTCAAAGTGTGTGGGCCTCGTTTTCTAATTTCTATTGCTTCTTTGATCCATCGTTTGGATTTGTTGGTTTCTTGATTAATAATCCGTGAGTTACACTTTCCGGGTCCGCTAGGCCGACCAGGCCTGGGACCAGCAGCTAATAAGACACGTCACCATGGCGACATATAACGCCTCTGACGAAGACAGAAGTGACCGTCCAAACTAGTCAGGTAATAAACCATCTCTTATTGATACTTGTCTGATGTAGAAGAAAACACGTTCATAAATCCTTTCAAATGAGCCAAAAGGCCGGGCAGAGAAGAGAACAGCAGCCTGAATCATTCTGTAGATTCATAAGTTTCATAATATGTCATGAGAATGAAAATGGCTCTCATTTTTTCCAGTGTGATGACAGTTTGTTTGTTTGTTTTTCCACATGGATGTTTTACTACGTTACTACAGCGTCATGAGGTTGTACAGACAGCTGAGTCACACTGTGAGTCACACACTGACACCACTAAAACAAGCCACACTTACGTTAGATATTTACCTAACACCTTGTTTTGGACTTTTCCTTACGACTAAACTAACACTAAGCACTCATTCTCTTTAATGTCTCCTCTTCACTTCTTAAACTAACACCTGTTATACCAGTCAAATCACAACTACAAAGAATCTGTTGCACAAACCACAATAACCTGTCTCCCTCCTGCAAACGTGTAGCAGCGTGATGATTGTGTTTAAACCCAAAGTAAATACACCTTTCATTAGAGTGTCTTGTGTTTGGTTTGCAAAGATTCAGCTAAAGGAACATCTTTTCCATTAAAACACGCCCTGTGCTCATGCAAACCTGCTCAAAGTCATTTTAAGGATTTGTACAATTAGTTATTGTAAACTGCCTTGCTTGCAGCCAAAAATGAATGTAGTGTGTGTAACTGAAGCAGCGTGGTACCTGTCGGGGCCCAGCTCGTGGCTCTGGCCTTCTTGAAGTACGGCAGACAGTGTTCGTAGTCCCATCCCTGCGCCCCTCCTGGTGCCAGCGGTTGTAGTCCTCGGCGTGTCCTCGGATGTACACCATGGCGTTCAGGGAGGACGACCGCCCCACACTCTGCCCCGGGCCAGTACAGCACACGGCCGTCCATGTGGGCTGGGGCTCGGTGTGGTAGAACCAGTTGTACCTGCCACACATCGTTCAAGTCATGCGTATAGTTACAGTGTGTGCAGATATGCTTTGATTACACTTCATAATCAAAGGCACTAAACAGGATTTTTCTTAAAACCATAAAACAGTACATCGCTGAAAAGTGTTCAGGTTGTTTGCTCACTTACCTAAAACATTCTGAGGCTAAAGATGATGAGATATCATTTTCAGAAGCTAGGCGAGTAGTCACATGCTAAATAATGTAGTACGGCAACAATTCTTCTGCTTATCGATTAGTTGGGCGATTACTCATCAGATCACTTGAACACAAGATTTAAGCACACTGGAATGCACCATTTTAAATAAGTGCTTGAAATTTGTATCTCATTTGGAGTAAGCTTTGACTGTCTTAACAAACGATTTGCTGATTGTAAAATATGTAGTTTTACACATTTGAGGTTCGTCATGGCCGCCTGGTTTGGTGCATTAACTGTGAAGAACAAAACCAAAAATCACTGGTATCAATGAGCACACATCATTCTAGAAGAAACAACACTTAGGGTTGCTATGAAGCTTTCTAATTACTGTCTGGACCATAGACATTAAATTAGTAGACGCGCCATCAGCAGCTCTGCTCTGTTGCTACAACTAGAACAGCGCGACGCCATATTCCTCCCTTAAAGGTGATGACGCAAATCAATAGAAGTCAATGGCAGAAGTTGCACTTTTATGGATTAAACGAACTTAAACAAGCGATTTTAGCAAAACCATGAGTAAAACGGACTGATTTGTGTCTAATGAAGCTTTTTTAAACAACTTTGGCGATGTGAGATTATATTTCTCAAACTACTATATTCTTAGACTGGAAATGCTCCATCACACGATGTGACAGACGCCCTCCACAGAGAAGTGAAGCTATAACTCTGTTTGGTGTTATTTATGTCATTGTCTGCTTTTCTCACTAGTAACATGTAAAAGTTTTATACACAATTTTTAGCTACAATAAAATACTAAAAGGTTTGTAAACTCAATAATAACTTGTAACAAGGCTCTGACCTTTGACCTTTGCTAGATGTGGTCGTAGGTTTGTACAGCTGACACTCTCTGGATCTTTCATAACTTGTGTTTTTTGCGTGCTAATGCTAACGGCTATAGGAAAATAAACAGAAAACGCTCCAGACTAGCTTCAATCATACCGGACTAGCTCAGATGCTAAGTGTTCGATAGCATCAGATCGGACTGCGCGTCTGCTCATTATATGTCTATGGTCTGGACTAATGTAATGCACTTTATTCTGGTATTTCGAAAATGCACTTTATCGATCACAGTTAGTCCAGAACTCTGCTGCACGACTCTTAACAGGAACCAAAAACATGACCATAATTCTTGCATCTTTGCATTGGCTTCCAGTTCATTGTCGTATAGATTTTAAGAATGTCTTGTTTGTTTTTAAAGCTTTGCACAAACTGGCTCCAAAATACACCTCGGACCTCATCCATTTCCACCCCAGCACGCGCGCTGAGGTCCGAGGCCAGCTCCAGTTGCCTGGAGAATCCAGCCTCACCGCCGCACCAGCGGATGAGTCTGGTCGCCCCTCGAGTCAACTGGATTTCTAGGGCGGAACAAAGCTCACCTAACAGACAGCGGAGGGAACCAATCAGAGAAGAGCATAAAGGCTTCTAGTGCCGTAAGCTGTTGGGATTTCTCTCGCGCTGTCGGTAGGGCGGTCCCTCGAGCCGACTTGAACACGACTATTGACGCGATGTCTTTTTGGTAATTTAAAACGGCATTTACCGGTGAATGGAACAAACTCGGTTTTCCGATGCGCCATGTTGTTTATCCTTCCGCCGCGCTGCCTAGATCCATGCGCTCTGCGCACAGCAGGGACGTTGTTAGCAAAAACCACGTGACTGAAATAAACGATTTTCATTGCACGGTACGATCTGGATTTCGAAGGAAACGCCCTTGGAGGGGAGGGCGACCAGACTGACATTTTCTCTGTGTAAAAATACAGAGATATATCATTCTGGATCCCAGGCAACAGCTCCAGCTCGTGGTGCCAAAGACCAGACTTAAAACCAGAGGGACAGAGCGTTTTCAGTGGCTGGTCCTAGGCTCTGGAACGCTCTCCCTCCTCCTTCGTTCTTTTACTCTCTGGCTTTTAACACCGCGAGTTGTGTGGTCTTCTCTGCATTTTTTTAATTTTTATTTTTCTAAAACGTCATATTTATTTGCTCTTAATGGATTTTACTGGTTTAATTTTTTGTAATTTGTACTGAGCACTTATTCTTTTTTTATTGTTTACTTTTATGGTTGTCATTCTGTGTTTGTACAGCCCTTTGGAAATTGTTTGTGTGTAAAATGTGCTATATTACGGAAGCTCAGTACTGCCAATCTCTACTTAATTTTTTTTCCAGCTGTATCACGAAATTTCGTGATAACTATCACGTAATTACGTGATACCAAAAACTTTTACTTTTGGTATCAAAAATACCAAAAATGTAAAAATATATATATTATTATTATTATTTTAATTTTTGGTATCACGCTATTACATGATAGTATCACGTTATTACATGATAGTATCACGTTATTACATGATAGTATCACGTTATTACCTGATACTATCATGTAATAATGTGATACCAAAATTAAAAAAAAAAAAATATATATATATATATATATATATTATATATATATATATATATAATTATTTTTTTTTGTATAACATAATTACGTGATAGTATCACGTAAAAAAGAGTTCTGGACTAATGACATCATCACAGTCTAAAATGAATGCAGCCTATCAACGAATAGGTTGAAAGACACGCCTGAACACATTTCTGTTAGATTGATATTGATCGAATATTGTTATTGAGATAAAACATTTCCAGATCTTGTATCAGAATGACCCTGCTCCCACTCTCTAAATACACAGTCCACACCCAAAACGAGAGAGAAAAATACAGAACAGTGCCTTTAACTGGGAAAGACCATTGAGTTTTGAAAGTCCTGGCACCAGAGGAGAGTTTACATTTGTAGGGGAAACAGCAGCACCCAGAGGAAACCTGCACAGACACTGGAAGAACATGCAAACTACACAAAGAAATCCCCGCTCTGCCTGTGCCTCTGAAAAAGCATGAACCACCTTCAGCCACACAACAGGTCCAGACTCACCTCCGCCGCTCTGCCTGTCACACAAAGAGTAAACATGAGAAAACCCTGGACAGGAGAACTTCTTTAGTGTTCAGAAACTGTAAAACATGTGCTAAAAGGCTTTGAAATAAACAGGTCCAGGACGGCTGGTGTCAATGAGCCAGTCCTGTCATTTCAGGTGAGAAAATGTAGTTATAACTGAATACAGGTTCATACAGACTTTAACTTCAGTTTTTTCATGATTTTTCCGCGACTTCTTTAAAAACATTGACAAACTTTTACATGACCTTCTTTAACATATTTTTTAGTCAACATCCGTCTTTCATTAACTGATTAGAACTAAAACACAAAGTTTAGGGATTTTTAGACATAAAGAAAATAAAAATGTTAAATTCCAAATAATTTGGATCATAAAATACTTTCAACTTTGGAGAATCTTTTTCAGTTTTAAACAAAAGTGCACAATTGTTCGGTTTCATAAAGTAACATGTTTTTCTCCATCTTCTCCAATTCATTTGTATTCAATTTTTTACAGCTTTTCCAAAATAAAATTAAAATAGCTTGAAGTAATGTTTTTAAAACATGACTAAGACGTTTGATAATTTACTATTTTACTGAAAAAATAATAGAATATAGCAACAATTTCAATATTCTGCCTTAAAGCTTGGCTTTTGATCTAAACCATGAGTTTTTACTGACCCAGGCACCACGACCCTGCCCCTACGACCCCTGACCAGACTCTACGACCCCTGACCCAGACTCACGACCCCCTGACCCAGACTCCACGACCCCCTGACCCAGCCACGACCCCTACCCAGACTCCACACCCCTGACCCAGACTCCACGACCCCCTGACCCAGACTCACGACCCCTGACCCAGACTCTACGACCCCTGACCCAGACTCCACGACCCCTGACCCACTCCACGACCCCCTGACCCAGCATACACGACCCCGCAGAACCCAGACCAGCCCACGACCCCCTGACCCAGACTCCACGACCCCTGACCCAGCACCACGACCCCTGACCCAGACTCCACGACCCCCAGACCCAGCATACACGACCCCCTGACCCAGACTCCACGACCCCCTGACCCAGACTCCACGACCCCCAGACCCAGCATACACGACCCCCTGACCCAGACTCCACGACCCCCTGACCCAGACTCCACGACCCCCTGACCCAGATCCACGACCCCCTGACCCAGACTCCACGACCCCCTGACCCAGACTCCACGACCCCTGACCCAGCATACACGACCCCCTGACCCAGACTCCACGACCCCCTGACCCAGCTACACGACCCCCTGACCCAGACTCCACGACCCCCTGACCCCCACGACGACCCCTGACCCAGACTCCACGACCCCTGACCCAGACTCCACGACCCCCTGACCCAGGCTTCAAACATGAAACTATAATAGCAACACAGTCTAAAATGCCCAAAGATCAAATTTATTGAAACATTTTTTTTTAGTTATAACCAGATTTTCTTTCCTGATATAAAAAACGGCATGTAAACTGTATTTTTTTTTTTTTTTAGCTTTTTTAGTCCTTTTACTCTTCAATTCTGTCATATTTTTTAATGTCTTTTATTCATGTAAAGCACTTTGGTCCTCTTTTGTGTTGTTGTAAAGTGCTCTATAAATAAACTTTTGATGGATTCATTGATTGAACTAATCTACAGGATTTACATTGTTTCTGCTAAAAGTCACATACAGTATTTTGTTGTTTAAGAAGGAAACTGTGGATAATTGCATCCATTGAACACAGTGATTTTGACTGGATTTGGGATAAGTGTGTAATTCCTACAAAAGTCTATGAGGCACGTACTTGTCGTCACAGAGGTTGTAGGTGAGCGCTGCGGGCATGTGGATCTTCCAGGACAGACGCACGCTGCCCAACAGCTGGTCTTTAGGTCCGGCCTCCAGCAGCAGCACAGACTCGTGGGAATCTTCACTGAGACGATTGGCCAGCACACATCCCGCAGAGCCGCCCCCACGATCACGTAACTGTACGAGGGAGTGTTCTCGGCCGCGGCGCTGAACTGTCTCCTGGACTTTAGCGACGCAGAGCTGAGCAGACACTGGAGCAGGGGCCGCGTAGTCCTCCTCCGGGCGAAGTGTCGGAGTCCGGTGTGAGCCACAGAGAGCGCACACAGCAGCATGGTGCAGCAGCGTCGTCATGCAGAGTCTAAAACACACACACAACACAGAGTCAGAGTCCAGTGAGCCACAGACAGTCACAGCATATGAAAAAAAAATCCCAGCTCTACCGTCATATACATCTACACTCGAAAATTCCTTAGAAACAAGTCCATTTGTAAAAAATAGGTTAGCATCATGATTAGAGTCCATAGAGCGCTGCAGACAGACTTGACTGATTGTGAGAACCATAAAGAGTGCATTACAGGCTCGTTTATTCACACAAACTCATGTTTGAAACTCAGAGTTGACTTTTACCGCTGGTTAACTGTGCTCAAGTCTTCTCTATAAAAGGCACCAGAATGAAGCCAAAAACACACGATTGTCTCAACCAGAGAGGGATGGAGCTATGGACGCTGTTGTCTTGTGTCTCCAGGGTGTTTGGAGTCACCGCTCTACCATTAGTCGTCTTGTTCCTCTAACGACCGCCCTCGTACTGGTGGCCCCGTGTAACGACCGCTGCCTCCACCAGGTCCACAGCCCAGACCATTAGGACACACCACAGGCCAGTGTCTCCAGAACCATCCGTAATCACCTCCGCGCTGACGCTATTCCACCATATGGGCCACATGTTGGATCAGTGCTTAGAGCTCGGGTCCAATGGTGCACTCACATCGTCGTTGGGCTTTGCAGAGGTGGTCCTAAGTCAAGTTCAGTGACGAAAAAAGGTTCCAGTGCTTCAGAGCAGATGGCCGAGATCAGGTGTACAGGAGACGCTGGGAGAGGCATGCTGAATCTGAGGGCGGCACTGGTGGAAGAATGGATCAACTCAGACACTACTGCCGATCCATGAGGCTGAATAACCGCTGTCCAGGAGCCAACGGGGGTCAGTGAACTATTGACAGTCTGATGAAACTCTGTCACTTTTGGTTTGGGGGTTGCTCTATTGTTTGGTTGTGTTATTGGACTCAAAAATGTGTAAACGCTGCAAGAGTTGGCCTGAGGATTAGACATGGATGTAGAGTTCATATGAAACAGGCGATCTCAAAAATACATTTTTCTGCCCCCCCAAAACTTTTAATTGAGTGTATATTACAAAAACCTTGCTTTTATTCAAGTCTATTTTGGTCAAAAAGTTGCACAGTGCATCTCTAATGTTTGTTTTAGTTTAGTTAATAACTGAACTGACTCAAATCAACACAAGTAGACTTTTCCTTTCTCTGGACACATGACCTCAGCTTGTGTTTTATTGCCTTTGTCTTTCACAGTCACATTTGTAATGACGGGTAAATGAACAACGAGAGCAGCTCTGCAGACACTTATCTGGTTTCTCTTGTAGAGCGCAGCATTGTACAAGTGTCTGCTGTGTTTTGGGTTCTGATAACAGCTGCGTTTGCACGAGAAAGAGTGTCATCGTTCAGACAAACTGCAGGGAAGATAAGACGAGGCTGCAGCACTATCTCTCAGCTCAGGCAAATGTCAAGTCAAAGAGAGCTCAGTCCAGTCTACAGGAAGGAGAATGACAGTACAGCACAATGAAATGGAATCACAAAAACAGGTTGTGTAGATACATTTTGAATCATTCATAACAGATGTGATATTTCAGTTCTTTTTGGACAAACTGATACTGGAGCAGGGCAGGTGAGGTGTCTTGTTATCTAACTACTGGACTAATCCATCAGTAGAACATGTCTTAGGTCCAATACAGTCTTATTTGATCGTTAAACCTTTGAACATTTTCTGTTGGATTGATAAATAATGTCGTCTGAAAATCGTAATCGAGTTATGACAAAAAAAATGCAAGATATCTGGTCAAAGAGAGACAGTCCAAGTCAAAGGACAAGTCCAAGTCAAAAAGAGACAAGTCTGATTCAAAGAGAGACAAGTCTGAGTCAAAGAGACAAGTCTGAGTCAAAGAGAGACAAGTCCAAGTCAAAGAGATACAAGTCTGAGTCAAAGAGAGACAAGTCAGAGTCAAAGAGATACAAGTCTGAGTCAAAGAGAGACAAGTCTGAGTCAAAGAGAGACAAGTCTGAGTCAAAGAGAGACAAGTCTGAGTCAAAGAGAGACAAGTCTGAGTCAAAGAGAGACAAGTCTGAGTCAAAGAGAGACAAGTCCAAGTCAAAGAGAGACAAGTCCGAGTCAAAGAGAGACAAGTCCAAGTCAAAGAGAGACAAGTCTGAGTCAAAGAGAGACAAGACAAGTCGAGTCAAAGAGAGACAATCCAGTCAAAGAGAGACAAGTCCAAGTCAAAGAGAGACAAGTCCAGTCAAAGAGAGACAAGTCCGAGTCAAAGAGAGACAAGTCTGAGTCAAAGAAGACAAGTCCAGTCAAAGAGAGACAAGTCTGATTCAAAGAGAGACAAGTCCAAGTCAAAGAGAGACAAGTCCAAGTCAAAGAGAGACAAGTCCAAGTCAAAGAGACAAGTCAAGTCAAAGAGAGATAAGTCCAAGTCAAAGAGAGACAAGTCTGATTCAAAGAGAGACAAGTCCAAGTCAAAGAGAGACAAGTCTGATTCAAGAGAGACAAGTCCAAGTCAAAGAGAGACAAGTCCAAGTCAAAGAGAGACAAGTCCGAGTCAAAGAGAGACAAGTCCAGGTCAAAGAGAGACAAGTCTGATTCAAAGAGAGACAAGTCCAGGTCAAAGAGACAAGTGCAAAGAGACAGCTGTGTATATTTAAGTCCAGGGTCTCAAACTCAAATGGAGCTGGAGCTAAAATGATCAATGTCAAAGGTGATCAAGAGCCACATTTTAAAATGTAACACTGACTATGTATACTATATACGTACAGTATATAACATATCAATCTGTTCACTTTCATTGTTCACTTTCATATATATATATATATATATATATATATATATATAATATATATATATATATATATATATATATATATATATTATATATATATATATATATTTTTTTTTTTTTTTCAACAAGAACATTGCACACTTAGCTTGCCGATGTCAAATTTTTTTATTTTGATATGTTTTATTTTGTTGAATTTTTAATGCATTTGCTCCTATACATTTGCACCTCAACAAGAATTTTTGGAGTGCGTTTATTCTTTCTGCTGTCACTTTCATTGTTTTGTCATATTGTTTTCTAGTTCTGGGGACTGGATGAAATAATCTCAAGGGCCACATTTGGCCCCAGTTTGAGACGCCTGTCTTTGAACATTTATCATATAAAAACAAAGTTCTCAAATGAAAAATGTATAGTTCTGAGCAGGATGGTGGGTGCTGGGAGCAGGGTGGGCTGAAAACACTAAAAACATGTGGTTTGTGCATTAACCTTTTGCACTGCAACCATTTACGTAGTATCAGTTTTAGTTTCCTCCACCGGCTTGAAATTAGTCAGTGTTGTGATTCATTTAGGCCTAAGGAAAAGATTTATGAAAATATATAAGATTTTCATCTGTTCTTACAGAAGTCTGTGTTGTTTATGAGACAACAGATACAGATTTGACCAAATGAATGTGCTGCCTCGCCACTTGGTTTTAGCTCATCCTAAAATATTACATGATCAAGTTTGGATTCAAATAATACATGTTTAAAATCCAATTATATGTGGACTATTCTGTATGAATATTCTAAGATCCATCTGAAGCATTAAAAAGATGTCATACTGCTGCAAAACAGATTCAAATCATCTAAGGTTCTCAGGGGTGAACTGTAGGAACCAACCACACGAGATGTTATTTGACATGTTATATACAACTTGTATATTTTTTTGTTAAAATACTTAGTTTAATCATAAAGGACAGTATATTTAAGTATCAAAAAAGGATACTATGATGTTGCTTTAAGTCTGAAAGTGGCCATAATCAGTCTGATTTACATGCTAATTAGAGATGCACCGATCCAGTTTTTTATTATTATTATTATTTATTTATTTTTTTTTCAGTTCCGATACCGATCCGATACTTAGGCTTAAAACATCTCCCGATACTCGATATTTTTTATTATATTATTCTGGTAATGTGTGGTATGTATCTGATATTTATAGTGCAAGTCACAACATAACAACTTAAAGGTGCACTGGGTAACTTTTTGGTGAAAAACAAACTAGAAAAAATGCATATTTTGTCATTTAGAAGTCTTTGTTACAGTAAATAAATATTGCATTGAATGCATTTTACATTGAACAGATTGCATGAGCACAAAATGGACTATATTGTTGGGAGGCTCATGTTTGTTTCCATAGAAAAGTGGATCCTTTAGTGATTTTGTTCAAATTATGGCATACATATCTATCCTTATTCAGAAAGTCTCAAGTATCAAAGTATGTTTTAACTTCTAATTGTACCGATTGTGTAGATAACTTTGCTCAGAAAAAATGTCAAACATTATGAGATGTCTGGATCTCAGTCAATTAGACCTTTATGTCAATTAAAGGCACAACAGTGATATTGACTGAACCGATATTGTGGAGCCGATACTCGATCCAGCAAATTTCCTGGATCGGCCCCAATATCCGATCCCAGTATCAGATTAGTGCATCCTTATTTAAAGCACAGAAAACATAATCTCCAGACCTCCAGTGCATTAATTAACAATCTGATATCTGAATGAGAAATATTTTTATGTAGGTAAGAACAAAGCTGTGAGCTATCAAGAAAGTACTACATTCTACTTAACTACACCTGATCAATCGATTATTCTGTTGAACTGAGAAAAAATGTGCAATTGTTCCATTTCTGTCATTTTCTTAACTTTTACTTTTCAAACTTTCCTTTACAAACTGCAACTTGTTGATGTAAATCTATGACAATTATGAACCACAGAAACCCCCCCAAACCACATCATACTTAGAAATACGTTTTTAAAGTTAAATTTGATCTGGTTTGCCCCTGTGAGTCAAAAAGCATAGGCTGCTCCTACGTGAGAGAAAGGTCATTAAACACTCGCTAAGTTGGTCAAGAGCCAATCAAGAGCAGATAACTTAAATGACACGACCTTTGGCACAGATTGAGCATTCACACGCCATCTTTAAATCAAAAACATCTGCTATTTACCTTGCATGCGATTACTGTAACTGTTGCAGGCAAAAACGAAAGATTTATTGTAGTAATTCGCTAATAACAACGCAATGCTTGTGAAAAAATAAGTATATGAATGCTTTTTTTATTTATATGTGTGTTTGCAAGCGAGTGCTAAAGATGTTTATTGTGCAGAAGTTGTATTTTTGGCTAGCTAGGAATGTTACCTAATGTTATTTACGGCGTGCAATGCCCGTGCAAAACAAACTCTAAAGTTCAAAACGTGGCGACAAATGCAGTAATTATTGCATAGCTCTCGTCGTTTGAAGTGTCAAGAGTCACAGCACGTGAGTCGAGTTGTTGTAATGGGAATAAATCAGATAATAACGGGGGAAAAAAGCGTGAACAGTGCAAACGTACCGTAGTTGCAGGAGAAGGAGTGAGTTTGAGCCTCGAGTTCACCCGGGCGGGCGGAGTCAGCGGGGAAAGAGGGGCGGGGCGTAGCAGGAGGAGGAGTTTTGAGTCAGAAGTGTGGAGCAGGGATGATTTTTAACGCGCCGCGGGAGGATGCAGCGCACTGCGAAGCTGCGTGAGCCGAGCACGAGCCACGGAAGCTTTAGGGATGTTTGCTGGATGTTTGGAGGAGTTTTTTCATGAGTTTTTTGACGGGATTGAAAAGTTTTATTGTTAACTGAAGATTTTTTTGTCGCATTACTTTTGTGGATTATTAAGAAAGACTGAAAGGTTGAAACAATGTGGTTTGCTTTGGTAATTTTGTTCTTTGGATCATTTCGATCAGAATCACTTGGATCATCTGTGTCGGACATTGTAAGTATTATTATTATTAATAAATAATATATTTTTTTGCAATAATATAATTTTGTGATGTACATTTGAGCTATTTTTATGTTTTTGGCCAAAAAAAAAAAAAAAAAAGAAAGAAAATGAACTACAAGAACTATTAAAACTATTGCATTTATTTATTTAGTATTATTATTAAATGTAACATTTAAATCATTATGAATTAAATTAATTTATTAATTATTATTTTTTTTTATTATTTTTTTTTTTGTGACCATATAAATTATGTAAGTTTGCCGCAAGATCTAATTATTCTAATTGAAGATATTAACCATTATTAACAGTATTCGTTCAATTATTGATCATTTTCATTCTCAAAAAAGTTCAGGTACAAAAATTGCAATCCTAATGTAAGCATGCCTCTCCATAGATCTGACCTGTACCACTTGGCTTTGTTTTTCTTCACAAAAAAACAAAAGCCGGCAACGGACCAGGCTCACCAGCAGAAAAGTTAAATAGTGAACCTGTAATGTTATAACATTTCAAACTTATATGATGTTGTTTGCTAAAATAAAAATAGCTTGATTTGGCTCTTTGAAGGTCCTGCGGAAAGAAATGTAAAAATAAGGTTGGAAAATGTAAATAATTGTCACTAATTTAGTATCAAATAATTGTTAGCTGGTCTTTTATAGGCTTCAAAAGAGAAATTGTGTTATTTTATAGTTTGTTTTATGTAAACACTTGTCTGTAAATATAATTAGGGATGCATCAGTCAACACACATTTTGATACTGTGGCTTTTAGCGTCTGCCGATAGCCAACATTGATCGATACCAGTGTAGGGAAACTATCTTTTTTCTTCTGTTTGTTTGAAAATCTATCGTATAGTGACTTCATATATTTTGCTCATATAACAACTTAATAATAAAGAATAACATTTCAAACATTATGAGATATTCTGAGTCAACGTCAGACAGTAAATAATCTCAGTCGTCCAATTGAAGCAAATGTGTCAAACACATGGCCTGGGGGCCAGATGTGGCCCTCCACCTCAGTAGTTGCGGCCGTCTTGGACTTTTAAAATGTAATTTTAATCTTACATTACCACTAACTCTATTTGCTGACGAGGCCCAGTAGTCAAAAGTTGCTTCACCTCCTGTAAATAAATGTCACAGTTTTTGCAAGTCAGGAATCAGGATTCTTCTTTATTGCATAACTGGACGAGCATTATGCACAACGTCTCCAACGCACCTGCTCCTGTAAAATGATGTGCATATAATCTTACATACCACTCAAACATAATGAAATGATTTGTCTGAAATTGAAAAAGTAATGCTTTTTTATAAGCTTATGCAGTGTAGAGGTTATGCATGGACATCCTTTTATTTGAAAAATGCTCCTCAACATTAGAATGAGTGGCAAAACCTAGACATTAAATTAGTAGACGCGCTGCAGCTGTCAGTGCTCATCTTCGGCGACCATATTCCTCCGGTAGACATGATGCTGCAAATCAAATGAACTCAATGGCAGAGTGTCACTTATGGATAAAACGACTAAAACAAGCGTTTCAGCAAAACCATGAACAAAAAACTGATTTTTGTCTCATGAAGCTTTTTTAAACATTGGCAATGTGAGATTATATTTTCAAACTACTACATTCGTAGGCTGGAACACAAAGTCCATCACTGGTCGCCGATGGGACAGACACGCCTCCACAGAGAAGTGAAGCTAACTTTTATTTATGTAATTTGTCTAGTGTTCTCACTAGTAACATGTAAAAGAGACTTTGGTGGTCAAGAGTCTTAAAAGAGGCACAAGATCAGACATTTTTTGTTGAAGTTCCGTTAGCAGTTTTATACACAATTTTATTTACAATAAAATACTAAAAGGTTTGTAAACTCAACAATAACTTCTGCTAAATGTGCTCGTAGGTTTGTACAGCTGACACCTTCTGCATCTTTCATAACTTGCGTTTTTTGCGACTAATGCTAACGGCTATAGGAAAATAAACAGGGAACGCTCAGACTGTGTCCTTTTCTTGTTTTAGCAGCATTTTGACTCTTACAGGAGAAATTGTCCTTTCTCTCCATTGACTCTCATTTCTGCCACTCAGTGCTGACTCACCTGCAGAACCTCTATTTGTAACTTCAACACAATGCAAAATCAAATGCAGAGACAATTTATTTTGCAGTTTGTCAAAGAGCATAAGGTTTGTTACAGTCACCACCGACCCTTTTATAATAATAATACATTTTATAAATAATGCATTTCGTTTATATAGCGCTTTTCTGTCTGGACACTCAAGACACTTTACCGACAAAGGCAGATAAACAAAGGTACAACATATAAAACAGTTATAGTTAAAACATTAATCAAACATTAAAAGCATTTAAACAGATGGGTCTTCAGATTTTTCTTAAAAGTGGTGAGGTGGGTGCAGTCTTTGGTCCAGAGGATTGGCAGTGATGGAGAAGGCTCTGTTGCTCCAGGTTTGGCTTGGTTCACAGAACAGCCTCAGGACCATCTCCATGATGTGGTTAGCTCAAGGCCTTAGCTGGAGGAGCAGGTGCAGTTGGAGATTTGCTCGGTCAGGGTCCTAGCTGGAGGAGCAGGTACAGTTGGAGGTTTGGTCTCAGTCAGGGCCTAGCTGGAGGAGCAGGTGCAGTTGGAGGTTTGGTCGGTCAGGGTCCTAGCTGGAGGAGCAGGTGCAGTTGGAGGTTTGTCTCAGTCAGGGCCTTAGCTGGAGGAGCAGGTGCAGTTGGAGGTTTGGCTCGGTCAGGGTCTTAGCTGGAGGAGCAGGTGCAGTTGGAGGTTTGGTTCGGTCAGGGTCTTAGCTGGAGGAGCAGGTGCAGTTGGAGGTTTGGTTCGGTCAGGGCCTTAGCTGGAGGAGCAGGTGCAGTTGGAGTTTGGCTCGGTCAGGGCCTTAACTGGAGGAGCAGGTGCAGTTGGAGGTTTGGCTCGGTCAGGGTCTTAGCTGGAGGAGCAGGTACCGTTGGAGGTTTGGCTCGGTCAGGGTCTTAGCTGGAGAAGCAGGTGCAGTTGGAGGTTTGTCTCAGTCGGGGCCTTAGCTGGAGGAGCAGGTGCAGTTGGAGGTTTGGCTCGGTCAGGGCCTTAGCTGGAGGAGCAGGTGCAGTTGTAGGTTTGGTTCGATCAGGGCTTAGCTGGAGGAGCAGGTGCAGCTGGAGGTTTGGTTTGGTTAGGGTCTTAGCTGGAGGAGCAGGTGCAGTTGTAGGTTTGGTTCGGTCAGGGTCTTAGCTGGAGGAGCAGGTACAGTTGGAGGTTTGGCTCGGTCCAGGTCTTAGCTGGAGGAGCAGGTGCAGTTGGAGGTTTGGCTCGGTCAGGGCCTTAACTGGAGGAGCAGGTGCAGTTGGAGGTTTGTCTCGGTCAGGGTCTTAGCTGGAGGAGCAGGTACAGTTGGAGGTTTGGCTCATCAGGGCTTAGCTGGAGGAGCAGGTGCAGTTGGAGGTTTGGCTCGTCAGGGCCTTAGCTGGAGGAGCAGGTGCAGTTGGAGGTTTGTCTCAGTCAGGGCTTAGCTGGAGGAGCAGGTGCAGTTGGAGCCATCACTTACGAAGCATCTTAGTTGTCTCGTCAGGGCCTTAGCTGGAGGAGGTACAGTTGGAGTGCTCGGTCAGGGTCTTAGTGAGAGCAAGTGCAATGGAGTTTGGGTCGGTCAGGTCTTAGCGAGAGCAGGTACGTTGACAGCCAATTCAAAATTCTAAGTCGTTATCATCTCAATTCGAAATATTCATTGAAATATATGGTGAAAATAGTTTGATACAACTAACTGAAGTCACAACATGATATCGCTGGACCGATACTCCATCCAGCAAAATGTCATGGATTAGCACTGATGTTTGATCCCAGTATTATATCGGTCTCTAAAATAATTGTCCATAAAAATATTTTATCAAAGTGCATTTTAAACAAATAATCAAAAGACAAATTTCCCACTTATCAATTACCAAAAAAAATCACTAGCTGCAGCCCTAATCCACAATAAAATACTGTGAAACACTCCAGTTTGCATCGTGTTCACTAACATGCTTTTTTTTTTATTTATTTTTTTCAGAAAGTGAGCTGTAGCGAGTTTTACGGTAGGTTCTGTTTTTTACAACTACGGCTGAAATGTTTTATTGAATATTCGTGACGAGTCAACTATAAAAAAATAAATAAATAAAGCATAATTATTAGGGATGCACAGACTGTAAAACCTGCCTGTACGTGAGATCCTCCTTTAGGTACTTCTGAGGACATTTGATCAATCTTTTGGTCGTCCTTTGTGGAGTGTCTTAGGTTAGAAATATGTCGTAAAGAAACGCTCCATTATTAAATCATTTATAGAGCCAATTAAAACCCACTGGTACATGGAAAGCCACATTTGTTTTCCACTAGAAATGTGTAAATATGTAGTTTTAATGTGCTTCATAAAAATCTCACCATGACTGTTCTTTTGCAGCATAAGCACCTATTCACACAGTCCCAATTTTGAGCCCTGTGTCCCATGTCCCACCAAAAGACATGTCCCAGTTGTGATATTTCTTCGGTCAAACGAACATACTGTATATAGATCAGTACTTTATCTATTGAAAAAACACACAAATGATCTAAAACAGCTTGCTATGAGCGGGCTTGCATGGCCACAAAATAGTCTATTATTTGGCTTGGAGGAGGGCCCGAACACGTCTGTTTTAGCAGAAAATTTGTTCCTTTAGATGATTTTGTTCATATGATGGCAAAAAAATGTATTCATCTCCATTCAGAAAGTCCCAAAGTATAGTCTTAACTTTCTAGATGTACTGAATTGTGTAGATGGCTTTTCACCTTCAGAAAGTTACACAGTGTACCTTTAACATCTTTGAACACTACATTTTACATGATAACCATCTGGCCTTCCAGCAGCCCGATTGGTTTGGAAGTCTGAACCAGCAGTGTTTTCATTGTACCAGAGCTGCAAAATAAGAAAACTGGCCAAAGAAATCTGCCATTTCTGTTAATATAATTTCTACAAAAATCGCATCGGCCAAAGAATAACCTAAATGAATACGAGTAACTTGTATCAAAGTATTTCAGCTGCAGCTCTAAGTTCTGCTGTTACTCCTTCTGTCTGCTTCTGTGTTTCGGTAACTTTAGTTCAGGGCTTCAGAGTGAGCAGGCAGAAAACCTCCATCAGTGTCTGCCTTCGTTACAACCGTGTGCGTGCAAATATATGATACAGTATATGAGATGATCCGTTTTCAACTGTTCCACATGTAGATCTCACTTTCAGATGTTTAATATGTAACCCTGAGCCTCACTGACAGTCAGACGTCTCTTGTTTCAGAGTTTGCTCCGGACAGTCTGACGTGGGCTCCGTCTCTGCTGGCAGACCTGAGGGCCGGTGTGACTCCTGACGATGGAGGATATGTGCTGAACATCAGCTGGGCCATCGCCGTCGACAGTAAGACACACTTTTAGTGTTTCAAAACAGACGTAGAATCCCACTGCCCTCTCCAGGCACTGGACTGGACACACACAACATTACAAACCTTACACAGAAAGAGCTCTGCTAAAAGGTTTTGTTCAGGTGGAGGCAGGTCAATGATTGTTTATAGAAAGCCTAAAACTATGATGTACAGTGCATCTGGAAAGTCTTCACAGAGCTTCATTTTTCCACATGTCATTCCAAATTGTATTAAATGAATCTCTTACCTCAAATTCTACACACAATACCTCATTATGACAACATGGAAACAGTTTTTGGACATTTTTTGAATATATTAAAAACAGAAAAGTAAGAAATCACATTTACAAAGTATTCACAGCCTTTACCATGAAGCTCACGTGACAGGAGCATCTTTTCACACTGTCCTTCAGATGTTTCTACAGATTAAACTACGATAAATTCAGTTGATTGGACATGATTAGTAAAGACACACACCTGTCTATATAAGGTTGAGCTGCAGGTCAGAGCACAAACACCAAGCATGAGTCTGTAGACCTGACACAGGATCTAGGAAAGGAAACAAAACATTTCCTACTTTGAAGGTACCAATGAGAACAGCGGCTTCATTATTTTTAAATGAAGATGTTTAGAACCACCAGGACTCTTCCTAGAGCTGGTCATTCGTCTAAACCAGGGCTATTCAACTTTATTTTTCAGAGGGCCAATTGTATCGAGGACCACGGCTTGTGGGCCGGGCAGTTACACAATACATCGCAGTTTTTGACGCAAGATTGTGCCTAAGACCAGAGTTGTTTCTATATAGTCTATATCTGTTTTTATTGCTCTACAGCAGGGCTATTCAATTATATTTTACTATGAACAGAGGACTGGTCTATGGGCCGAATAACAAAACTGCACCAAGAACTTATGTTTAGTAAATTGAAAATAAGTCAAATTTGCTCTGTCATTTAACAGGCTTACACTAGCAGAGATAAATAAAATTAGACATGAACAACTCAGAACAACAGATAAAGGACGAGGCTAAACCTGGAGTTAATCCAACTCTATGAGATCTAAGAGATCTAACAAAGAAATGTGGCCCACTTTACTCTGATGGGCCAGTCTTTATTTCAAAGCTATATGTTGGTCTATCCACCACTGTTCACTGTAAATCATATTCGGATTGTTTCCCAGGCTTCATTAAAATGTGGCCCAGTCCATTGCCCATTTTACCAAGGTGGGCCACATCATACTGCTTCGCTCATGAATAGCCCTGGTCTAAACTGAGCGATCGACGGAGAAGGGCCTTAGTCAGGGAGGTGACCAAGAACCTGATGGTCTTTCTGTCAGAGCTCCAGTGTTCCTCTGTGGAGAGAAGCCTTCCAGAAGAACAACCATCTCAACCATTTTGTGTCACATTTCACCTCTCTGGGAATCTCTTTTTTATTTAGTACAAATAATACAGTTTTTTTTCCCAAATGTGGTATTTTAGTCAGAACAGAAGTACATTAACAGATTATAAGCAAAAACAGTTTGAAAATACATATATTACTACAATTTTACAGCTGTCAAAAAAGTGGAGTCAAAGGGCGCTATCAGGAGATAAGGAACTTTTTTCTAACGAGACACAAGGGTTAAAAACTAAATAAACAATAAATAAAACCTTTTCAGGACCCACCTGTAGAACAAACAGGAAACATGCAGAGGACAGTCTTTGTTGTGTAAATGCCCTTCTCTCTCCTCACAGGCACTGTCACGTATCTAGAAGCCACTGTCATCGATACTTCACAAGAAACTCTCAAATGTGAATACATCCCAGCTTTGGCGGAGGTAGACTTCTCACAGACTCAGGACACGCTGGTAAAACACTGCTTTGTATTGACACAATCAAATGAACGAGCTGACTCTGGAGCTAAAGCTGTTTGTTTCAGATCTGGTTTCATCACACTGAACACGTCCTGTACGCCGACGTCTACCACGTCAAAGCCACAAACACTCCTCTGCCTGCGCCTGAGAGCGTGCCTCACCGTACAGAGACGTGGTTGTGTTTCCACCAAGACCAGCAGGTACAGGACACAGTCAGGTCAGAGACACGTCACAGTCAGGTCCAGGTCCAGAGACACGTCACAGTCAGGTCCAGAGACACGTCACAGTCAGGTCCAGGTTGGAGACACGTCACAGTCAGGTCCAGAGACACGTCACAGTCAGGTCCAGGTCTGGAGACACGTCACAGTCAGGTCCAGGTCCAGAGACACGTCACAGTCAGGTACAGATCCAGAGACACGTCACAGTCAGGTCCAGGTCTGGAGACACGTCACAGTCAGGTCCAGGTCCAGAGACACGTCACAGTCAGGTCCAGGTCAGAGACACGTCACAGTCAGGTCCAGAGACACGTCACAGTCAGTCCAGGTCCAGAGACACGTCACAGTCAGGTCCAGAGACACGTCACAGTCAGGTCCAGGTCCAGAGACACGTCACAGTCAGGTCCAGGTCCAGAGACACGTCACAGTCAGGTCCAGGTCCAGAGACATGTCACAGTCAGGTCAGAGACACGTCACAGTCAGGTCCAGGTCTAGAGACACGTCACAGTCAGGTCCAGGTCTGGAGACACGTCACAGTCAGGTCCAGAGACACGTCACAGTCAGGTCCAGAGACACGTCACAGTCAGTCCAGAGACACGTCACAGTCAGGTCCAGGTCCAGAGACACGTCACAGTCAGGTCCAGGTCCAGAGACACGTCACAGTCAGGTCCAGGTCCAGAGACACGTCACAGTCAGGTCCAGGTCCAGAGACACGTCACAGTCAGGTCCAGAGACACGTCACAGTCAGGTCCAGAGACACGTCACAGTCAGGTCCAGGTCCAGAGACACGTCACAGTCAGGTCCAGGTCTGGAGACACGTCACAGTCAGGTCCAGAGACACGTCACAGTCAGGTCCAGGTCCAGAGACACGTCACAGTCAGGTTCAGGTCTGGAGTTTTATTTGTACCATTATAAACCCGCATTGTAAAATACTACAGAAAAACAGCTGTCACTTTATTAAATATTGATACATAACTATTCTGATGGGTGCACTGTGGCAGAGTGGTTAGAGCTCTGGCTTCTCAATAAGGAGATTGTGGGTTTGATTCTCCCTGTGTCACTGTGGGTTTCCTCCCACCTCCAAAAACATCATCACTGTACATTTCCCCTAGTGAGGGAATGAAAGAGTGAATGTTTGTCTGTTGGCCACTGTCCAGGGAGTTCCCCCGTCTAAGGCCCAAAGTCACTGGAATAGGCCCCAATCACCCGCAGCAGGAATAAGCAGTAGAATATCATTGATGATGGGTGTCTCAGCAGGATTAGTAAGAACATTGTGTTTTACATTGAACAAAAACTAAAATAGAGATTGAGTTTTGAAATGTTTATTACATTTTCTCATGCTAAAGTTGATGTGGCCCTAATGTGTGTCACTGTCCACTCCAGGCCTCACACAGAGCTCATTGAAATGTGCACTGTGCATTACAATCAGTAACTACTGATTCAGGACTGAATCCTGTGAGAGCCACTGTGTGTCAGCAGATTCAGATGTTACTAAGTCTTGTATGAAAGCACTGATGGAGTTTGTGGGACTTTCCTGTGGTAGTTCAGTTCTTCCTCTGAGACGACAGCAGTCTGTAATATCCACTCTGTTATTGTGTCTTCTGACTCCAAGTCCTGCATGAAACACTGATGGAGTTGGTGAGACTGTTGTCGGACTGTTGTCAGTGGTGGAGATGGGTAGTTTTCTGTAGTTTTACATGCATTATTTAGGTCTTGTGACTCTAGACTTTGTGTGTTGTTTTGTTGATGTGATAAAAGCGACACCGCAGTGCTTCAGCTGGAGTGATCCGCTTTTCTGGATTTAAGTGAAACATTTTGTTGAGACGACAAAATCCCCCCTGTCCTCAAAGTCCAGTCCAGACATGTTTCGTTGGACATTCTGAATGAAATCCTCGAGGTCCTTGGCTGCTTTTAGTTTGGTCTGGTTCAGTTTAGCTCTGTTTTGTGTTGTGTCTCTGTATTCCTGTGGATTCTTAAGTCTCCACTCAGATGCCTCCTGGATAAAGAAGTCAGCTCCACTTTGTGCCTGGATTATGACTCATCTTCAGGAATTCCTAAAGGTCAACTATCTGTCTTATATGATCGCACAGAGAATCCGGCAGAAAAGGGAAGTATCGAGTGTACCAGTGCAAAAGACAGCAGCCCAACCCCCACATGTCCACGGTCTCGGTCAAAGGAAGCCCCAGGGTGACTTCTGGAGCTCGAAATGCAGGCGGCTGCTTGTTCTGCCCAATTCTTGTGTTGGACTTAAACTTGGCAACTCCAAAGTCGATTAGTTTGACTGTGAAAGGCTGCTTTTCTCGGTCCACAAACATGATGTTATCAGGCTTAATGTCTGTGTGCATAATCCCGAGTTTTCTCAGACCATCCAAAGCTGTCAGCAGGTCTTTGGCCATTGTTCTTATTTCTTCTAAGAAAAGGGAGGATTTAGCTGTTTCATGAAACTCTTCACTCTTACATCAAGTCCTTCAAACTCTAAACAGTGAACCCCCTTCACAGGCTGGAAGTACCCGTTAAAAGCCACAATGTTGTTTTTCCTCTGGGTCCAGGGGTCTTAGAGCTTTGAGCGTGGAAAGCTCTGTGCCTACGGCATTCTGAAGATCTTTCCTACTTTTCATGGTTTTTACCGCCACTATTTCACCTGTCTGCCTACTTAAGCATTTTTGTACTTTACCAAAACAGCCCTCTCCCATATCTGCCAGCCAAAGGTATTTATGAGGAAGATCAGTTTTAAGATCAAACCTTTTGATATTTAAAGCAGTTTCTAAAGAACTACTGGTCAAAAGAGTTAAATCACTACTGGAACCAGAAGAATCAGAAGATGTACTTGTAGAATCAGAAGTTGTCAGTGTAGACTTATTAGTTGACCGGCTAGATTTAGGATTGACCTAGTAGACTTCCTAGATGACCTAGTAGACTTCCTAGATGACCTGGTAGACTTCCTAGATGACCTAGTAGACTCCTAGATGACCTAGTAGACGTCCTAGATGACCTTGGACTCATATTGACTAGTAGACTTCCTAGATGACCTAGTAGACTTCCTAGTGACCTGGTAGACTTCCTAGATGACCTAGTAGACTCCTAATGACCTTGTAGACTTCATAGTGACCTAGTAGACTTCCTAGATGACCTGGTAGACTTCCTAAATTACCTAGTAGACTTTCGAGATGACCTAGTAGACTTCCTAGATGACCTAGTAGACTTCCTAGATGACCTAGTAGACTTCCTAGATGACCTGGTAGACTTCCTAGATGACCTAGTAGACTCTAGATGACCTGGTAGACTTCCCTAGATGACCTAGTAGACTTAGATGACCTAGTAGACTTCCTAGATGACCTAGTAGACTTCCTAGATGACCTGTACCCTAGATGACCTGTAGACTTCCTAGATGACCTAGTAGACTTCCTAGATGACCTAGTAGACCTAGATGAACCTAGAAGTAGACTTCTAGATGACCTAGTAGACTTCCTAGATGACCTAGTAGACTTAGATGACCTGGTAGACTTCCTAGATGACCTAGTAGACTTCCTAGATTACCTAGTAGACTTCATAGTTGACCTAGTAGACTTGCTAGATGACCTTGTTAAAATACTCAAAATACTAGATGACCTTGTTAAAGGACTTAAAATACTAGATGACCTTGTTGGAAGTATTTGTGGAAGTGGATCATGTTGTCCTCGTCTGAATCCAGAGGACGGATCGCTTCCATCATGGAGAGCTCTCTCATGATCACGTTTTCAATATCTTCTCTTTCTTTGATGATCTTTATGGCCACAGTTTTACCTGTCTCTGTATTCTTACTTTTTATAACTGTGCCAAAGACTTCGGAGATCTTTATAGTGTAATGTCACCAATGGATCTATTACAAAATCTGGATAGGACATTGCTAGCTTAATACAGTCTTTAGTTGTAGTAGTGGCTGTTCAATTTGGTTTCTGTAGAGGAAAATCCCCTCAGTCCAGGAAACTTTTGTCCCATCGAGCACATTGTAATCACAAACTGCTTGTGCTTTGACCTAGTTTCATATCATACACTTTTTCCTGGTTCAAAAGTGTTTAGTTTTGTTAAAATACTTTTTAATCTTTTTAATCTGATTGGTCAGCGTGAGTCATGTGTTACATGAGCCCGTGCAACTGGTGCTCGTCTGCACCAGCTGCAAGTCTATTTTTTTGAAGACCGCAGTGGTCTGGCGTGACTTTCAATAATACGAGCTCTCTCGCAGGAATTTACATGAATCCACATGCTTTGGACAAAAAAAACGGACTTTAGTTGACAGTATCTGGTAAACAGGCACTTTGCAAGAAACCCGCATGTGTCCCGACTGAACCCACCTCGCAGTCTGTGTACATCCAGCATGAGAGCAGCCATGGATGTAAAGCAGTGACCATCTTTAATAGAGTTAGATGTCGCATAACTATAGAAAGTGCACTGTGTTTTTGGTTATTTACACCACAAATACATAAATATATCCTAAAGTATTCTCTTTATCGTAGTGGCTTTGTTTTACATCATGTTCAGTTAGAACTTTGGTGCTTCTTCACAGATGGCACCACAATCTCCACTGTCACTGTCCAGGGTGTTCCCCGCCTAAGGCCCAAGTCACTGGATAGGCCCCAGTCACCTGCGACCCATAGGGAACAAGCGGTAGAAAATGAATGAAAAGAAAAAAACAGAGCATGTTTGTTCCAAGATGCACTTCCTCACAAATCACAATGCTGCACTGTGATTGGTCCAGCTACTGTGGGTCTCTCCAAATGAATTCTCTCTGGATTTTGTGAGAATCCATCTGGTAGAGCAGGTTAGGTTATTTTGGCCTTCGATTACTTCCCAACACATTAAATATGAACATTTAATTCACCAAATGCTTGTTTGTTTTTCTTTCAGCTCCCACACCAAATACTGAAGGTAATTCATCTAAACTTGATCAAATGTGTTCTTCTTGTATACAACTGAATGTTTGTATGTTCATCCCAGATTCTGTCCCGTCTCAACCATCACACCAGGTAAGACATATGTGATACTTTTTTAAACCCTCTGCAAGCAGCTGATGCATGTGTTTTGTGTTCAGCCGCTCCAGGGGAAGGTGAAGAGGGAGATTCTGGTTCACTGTATCAGATCTGTGTGGGGCTGATCGTCTGTGTGACGCTGCTGCTCTGCGGAGGAGTCCTGTGTAAGTACAGCACACTCACTTCTGAACTAAAAACATCCTATTGCCCCTTTATTCTTGGTCTTCTCAATTGAATATATACTCAAGGAAAAAAAGAAACGCAACATTTTAATTAAAGAAGCCAAAAACACACTTCTTCACGATGCCACGATTGGTCCAACCAGAGAGGGACGGTGTTGTCTTGTGTCTCCAGGGGTGTTTGGAGTCACCGCTCTACCATTAGTCGTCTTGTTCCTCTAACGACCGCCCTCGTACTGGTGGCCCCCGTGTAACGACCGCTGCACAAGAGCAATATAATTCTAACTTCTGTGACAACTATAAATCTTTCGTAAATTGAAATGCTTTGAAAATATAGACAAATGTTTTTTTTTCTTACATCAAAAAGAATTTTATGATATTGATAATTTTTTTTTTTCCTCAGACAAAATCTGCCACTCTGGTTTCCCCAGTGATTACCTGAAGATGCGCCCTGCTCTGAGTGGTCCCGCCCTGCCCGTCCTGCTGGTGTACCCTGGGCAGAGCGCACTGTTCCAGCGGGCTGTGGGAGCTCTGGCCGACTTCCTCCAGCAGAACGGAGGCTGTAACGTCACCATCGACATGTGGCAGCAGGGCAGTGTGGCTAAGCTGGGGCCTATGCGCTGGCTTCTGGAGCAGGTGGAGGCAGTGCACCGGGTCATCATCGTAGCTCCGCAGGTAAGAGGAGAAAATAATCAGAAAAACAAACATACCAGGATGTACAGGGCGTTCATCGTAGCTCTACATGTAAGAGGAGAGAGCGAGCATAAAAACAAACATACCAGGATGTACAGGGCATTCATCGTAGCTCTACATGTAAGAGGAGAGAGTGAGCATAAAGACAAACATACCAGGATGTACAAAGTCATCATCGTAGCTCTACATGTAAGAGGAGAGAGGGAGCATAAAGACAAACATACCAGGATGTACAGAGTCATCATCGTAGCTCTACATGTAAGAGGAGAAAGCGAGCATAAAGACAAACATACCAGGATGTACAGAGTCATCATCGTAGCTCTACATGTAAGAGGAGAAAGCGAGCATAAAGACAAACATACCAGGATGTACAGAGCGTTGAAGCTGGGGCCTTGCTCTGGCTTCTGAAGCAGATAGAGTAGAGGCTGCACATACAGTAGAGTGATCATCATAGCGCTACAGGTAAGAAGAGAGGAAACGCATGCAAGTGTAAAGTGAATGAGTTTTTTAAAAGTACAGTGAGTAACTTTTTAGATTTGACCAAAAACAATGTTTTTTTTAGTTGGAGGTTTTTGTTGGACTTTGTTAAAATGTGTGTATTTCTCTAAAAGTGTCTCTTTTGTATCCCAGGACTCTCCTTTTGCTTTGAATTCTTCCATGGAAATCTAAATCTAACCCTTTAGATACAGCATTCTATTGTACCATGGCACAAAGCTGATGTCCATTGATAAAGAATGAATCGAACTAATTATTTAGCTTTCTACTCACATTGGATTTTGCATTTGATTTGCATTACACAGTGTCGCTTTATGGTGGAGCGTTTGCAGGCGACACACAGGGTGAATATTCTGGCTCTGCAGGTAAGAAGAAAGGAGCCAGCAATGTCTACCTGTCTGCAATGATAAATAGTATAAGGTTAAGGTTTCATACAAACACCTTCACTTACTCCAACTGCTAAAAGAAGCTCACAAAAATGTTGTTAAAAGTCTTTCTCTGGAGTGAGATGATTCATTCCAAATTGTAACTCCTTCAAACCTGTCAGACGCACTTTTAAAAGTCAGACTGGTCAGAGCTACAGAACTCACCAGCTAAAGGATCACCTCCTGCAGCACATGACCCTGGCATATGGCCTTTTCCCCTGTTTTTTCCCTTTAGATATTTTGTTCCTGTGTCCTTTTCATATTTGTCCTTGTAGTAGCCCACGCCAAGGTGAAGCAAAAAACAACAACATTATTCTAGTTCTAGTACCAGTATTCGTATTAGTAGTATCAGTTGTATAATAGTAGAGTAGTATAGTTAGTATAGTATAGTAGTAGTAAATAGTTGAGACTAGAGTGGGAGTAATAGATGCTAGTAATAGTATCGTATAGTAGTAGTAGTATATAACTAGTCAGTTGGTAGTGTAGTCAGTAGTAGTGTAGTATACTAGTAATGTAAAGTACTGAGTTAGTGGTAGTGGTAGTAGCACTAGTAGTGTAGTGGTATAGTTAGTGAGTGGTAGTATACTGAGTAGTGTAGTAATTAGTAGTCGTAGTATACTAGTTTAGTGGTAACAGTAGTCGTAGTAGGTAGTGGTACTAGTACTTTACTACTAGTAGTAGTTGTAGTAGTCACTAGTAGTGGAGTAGTATAGTAGTGGTAGTAGTATGGTACTAGTAAGCTAATAGTAGTAGTAGTGGTAGAGGTACTAGTTAGTTGGTATATACTATAGTGGTAGTAAGGTTAGTAGTAGTAGTAGTAAGTACTAGTAGTGGTAGTAGTGGAGTTAGAGTAGTGATAGTAGTAGTAGTCGGTAAGTATAGTAGCTGTGTAGATAGTAGTAGTATAGTATCTAGTAAGTAGTAGTGGTACAGTGGTAGTGGTAGTTGATAGTGTAGTGGTGTGTAGTAGTAGTATTAGTACTATAGTAGTAGTGAGTAGTTAGTAGTATGTAGTGGTATTGGTGGTTGGTTGTTATCTAAATGTCCATCGACCATGCCAAACAGCTATAAAGAAGTCATCACTCAGTTTATGTTATAATACACCACACCTATATACCACATGACGTGCCCATAAAAGTAAGAAGCAACTCTTGTGTAAGTACGTTGATCTGTCCTGCGTTAGAGATCCTACACGAACCAGAATGTCAAGCTCTGTAGTTAACTAATCGATCACTGAGCATTAGCTAAAAGAGGCGTTACAAGGACATCAATCGGTGTAGAAGACCTTTTGTATATTCGATATGTCAGGTGAGGGTAATATATTATTCGGGACTGGGGATCTCATAACAGTCAGACTTCAAACGGGGGTTGGTGTTGGTAGGAAGAAACTAAAATGTAAATGCAAAAAGCACAGAGAAAAGAGAACAGAAATAGAATAACAGAAAAGATCAAATAAAAAGGCAAGAATCTTTCTGCCGAACGATAAACCAACCACCACATTCGTTTCGTCTAAACCTGATGCGACAGTAGCGCTATAAATGTGCATCAACCCACTCCGGCGCCTAAAGCCTTCGCCACCCACCATGTCAATCGAATTAATTCTATACTCGATACTAGGCTAGTCCAGTCCAACGAACAGTATAAAAAGACAGGAAGTAGTACTCTAAGAAAGGCACAAATAAGATGCGATATAACGAGTATAGAGTAGTAGTAGTGGTAGTATGGTAGTAGTGGTAGTAGTGGTAGTAGTAGTAGTATAGTGGTAGTGGGTAGTGTTGGTGGTGGATAGTAGTAGTAGTATAGTAGTAGCTAGTAGTAGTAGTAGTAGTAGTAGTAGTAGTAGTGAGTATATATATTGTTAAGTAGTCTAGTGTGGTAGTAGTCGGTGTAGTATTATAAGTCCAGAGTGAGTACCCAGTAGTAGCTGTGGTGTAGTAGTATAGTAGTAGTGGAGTGTATATTTATAGTGGTAGTAGTGGTGTAGTGGTGGTAGTATAGTTTATGGTAGTAGTATCTCTATATGGTAGTAAGAGTATTAGAAAAAAAATCAAGAAAGTGATGATCTGAAAAGCCAACTCGTAGTGGTAATAAGTCTATTTTTACTCTGGGGGTTGAACTTTGCGAATTTGTAATAAACATCTACTTGATTTACTTCACAATAAAACACAGTCATGAAGTGGCACTACATATACTCCAATTAATCTGTGTTTGGTTTCGTCCGCCCAGCCTTCACCCAGACGTCCCCATCCCAGGAGCCGACATCCCGCAGCAGCCCAGGACCTGTACGCTCTGGCCCTGAACCTAGTGGCCAGTCAGGCGAAGAAGAGCGAGGACCTGGCTAAGTTCTGGGTGGTTCGCTTTGACAAGAACACGGCGCTGACCTCCGAACTCAAGGCCTGCCGGACCTTTTCTTTGATGAACGATCTGAACAAGCTGTGTCGCTGCCTTCACAACCACAAACAGGATGGCAAAATGAAGATAGCTAATCTGGTTCTGCGTGGAAACTACAGCGGTGGAGCCAGCGCAGAGAAGCTACAGGCTGCAGTTCAGGCTTTGAACCAGAAACAACAAGTCTAGCTCCAGACTTGTGTGGTTCATGGTTTTAGATTTGACATGAGAGACAGTCGGCTTTGCAAATTATGTTTTTATTGAGTTTATCTTAAACTACAGCAAAGCTAAACTCTACATTTTGTTTTTGTAAACTACAGTATTGATCTAAAACTAGGGTGTCCAACCATTTTTCATCATGGATCATTGATTTGGATCTTATTATTTAAGAGGTTTGAGGGCCGCATTTGGCCCCCGGGCTGCAGTTTGGACATGCCTGAGCTAAAATGACTTACTAATAGAGGGATTATCGGTCAACGTCACCTTCTGCTCTACTGCTCATGCCACCTGCAGAAAGAGACACTGTTTGTCTAGTTAGCTGGGGAAACTTCTTTGATTAAAACAACAAAAAGGGACAAGAGCAGCTGTTTGGATCAGGTCTGAACCGGTCTGACAGACGTCTGTTTTTCTTGCTGCTTTTTCACTCACCCGAATGTAACTTTTAGGGTTGTAGGGTCGGATTTTATTCACAAATTTTGATTTAGCAGCAGAACTTTTGTTTTCACACAATGACAAACTCTTGTAGTTAGTGGACAACAGTGCTGGTTAGTGTTGTTGCTTCAGCTTGTATCAATCAGCGGCAGATCTTTCTGCATACTATGTGCGTGGGCATTGCCCGTGTTGATAAACAAATAATTCCTCTCTAGAAACAGATCCATTAATTTCTTTCAGTGGCATTTCACTGGAGCAAAGTAACTGTCATCAGTGTTGGGAGACTCGTTACTGAAATGTATTCCTTTTTACAGTAACTAAGAAAAGTCATTAATAAAATCATTATGTAGTTACAAACTGAGTAACTCAGTTTAAATGAATGGCAGTAAAACTGAAAATGACATTGCAAGATCAAAAGAACTTTGACACTGTTAAAACTCAGGCGTAGAAGAGTTTCCATGGCAACTGTTGACTTGACTCAACGAGAGATAAAGAGAAAAATACTTTGGTGTTGTTACATTAAACGAATTAGTAATAAAGTGAAATCTTAATTGACAGGCATTGTACACATTTAACTTTAAAGTCACTCATGTGCAGGAATATTACAGTAATATTGTAATACAAACATATTACAGTTGTATACTTATTAGTAATAGGTTATATCATATAGTACAATTTTGGAGCCGCTTTCACAAGGCTCGTTATGTGTTTTTATCGTTTAAAAGTTGAAAAAAAAAGTTGAAAACTGTGCCATTTTGAATAATAGAAAATAAATACAAAAAATAGGTCAGAGGTCTTCTCAGCTATTCAAACCAACTACAACTGTGAGTAAACTAATCCTGATTATTTTTTCTTTTTTTTTGTACGCGGTAACTTAAATTGTGTTTTCCCAGCATAGAGATATTGTAAATGCATTTATTTGGGAGAAAAAACAATGTTTACATCCTATGTTGCTGCGTTGTTGTCAGCTTTGCTATGACAGCAAAACTCAGGCTGTTTTTTAAATATTGTAAATAACTCGTATAAACTCATTGTGATGAATAATTAAGCAAAACATGTGAATTCTGTAAAAGGTTTAAATGAAATTTTTGTTTGTGTTGTTTATGTTTTTAAGACAATGAAGGAGATACAGTGCCTTTAACAAATGAAAAGAAAATGAAACATACATATTTTTGAAAGGCATTTTCCATTTTTTGTATAGTTAGCATAAATACATTACCTTAACTGTCCTAATTTGATATTTGAATCCTATGCTAACCCTATGCTTTTTTCACCCTTGATAAATATTTAATTTTATTCTGTTCAGTCTGTTCTGTAAAGTACATACAATTACATGTATTGTGGTTATTATTGCTCACTGTACTGCTAGTTTTGCACACACATTCTGTTTTTAATGAATGTATTTTGTATTTTTACATGTCTTTTTCATTTTTGTTGTTGTACGTTTTACATTTCTCTTTTCTTAAAGTAATAAATGGAAATGTTACAGCCTAAACTTGAAGTTTATTATTTTTCAATTATAATTTTCTAATAATAAAAAATAATACCATTATTATTATTATTATTATTATTATTATTATTATTATTATTATTATTATTTTATTTTATTTTATTTATTTTTTTATTATTATTATTTTATTATGCAGGTATTTATTTTTTACATTGTGTTGTATGATGTATTTCATTATCCGCAACGTTCTTAGGCTACTTTTTTAACAAAAATATGTAGTTCCGTTTAAACAGCTTTTCAAAAAGGCTAAAAACGCTTTTAAAACAAATATTTACAAGTTAAAAAACCATATACCCGAATAACATCAGATCAATCTGTGTTTAAAGCAGTTTTTAATGCTGACGAGTTTTATCCAATAGAAATCGTCGCTCGCAGTCACGTGAACAAACGCGGAAGTTGCTAGATTTCAATTACAGCATGTCCGATTTCTAGTTGAGAGTCTGTTTCTTCTCTAATTCTAGTTATTTTAGCGTCAGTATTTGCAAATAACCAAATTAATAAATCATGACTCAGGCGGAAAAAGACCAAGAAAACGGCAAAGAGAAAGAAAAGGAGCGAGAGAAGGAGAAAGAGAAGGAGCAGCAGCGCGGAGTGAAGAGACCCATCGCCCCTGCAGCGGTGCCTGAGCTCCCGCAGGAGGTCAGTGAGACTCCCGGGGCTCGTCTGGAGCTGCTTCTTTGTGTTTAGCTGCTCAGTTCTTACATTTAATCCTACAGTTGAAGCTTCTTGGTGTTTGAATAGCACTGTCTACTTTTCTAAGGTGTTGTATGTTCATGTTTATTCAATTTTAGTGCAAAAGTAAGGTATATTTGCAGGTTTTAGGTCAAAAATAAAACTTGTATGTGGACACTGTGTTAGACTGATTACAGCCATCAAACACCTGCTGCAGATATCTGTTCTGACCAGTCACACTGATCCTTATTAGAGCTGCAAGAATAATCGAAATAGAATTGAAATTGCAATTTGGTGGTTGAAAATATTAAATTACAAAGTGAGCAATTTTAAGGTGTTTTAAATCTGTACCACTACCTACAATATATACAGGATTCTTTTAGTAAACTGATTCCATTTCAAATCCCAGCCCTCCACCTCTCTTTCACTTTTAGCTCTCCAGCACTGCTCAGTTTGACAGAAGTGTGGGGTGTGAGCAGAAATGGGGTTTGTGTTGCCCCAACATAGTCTGGGTTCTAGTTTTCATAAAAATGTCAGAAAGGTCATGACAGAAATGCACTTGTGCTGCTATTTTCCTTCCATATTTGATTTAGGCTTTGCAGACGACTCTCTTCTTTGGCTGTACATGTCAATGTGAATGTCCAGTGTCTGTTTATGTGTCTGTTATGTTGCTGTCCTTGACACCAAACCCTGAATTGCTGCACAACAAATCTACCTACGGTACTAATAAAGTCAACTGAACTGAACTGAACTGAACAAGCTCACTCTGTCAGACTGGACTCTAGGTAAACTTGTTGAACTTCAGATTTTTGTTTCCCAAGAACAAAAAATGAACAAAACATTTTGGCATTTACAAAATGTGCTCTTAACTGAAAATGTTGGTCTGTAAGAACAAATCCTAAGAACACTCAGGAGCACTCATAAGAACAAAAAAAATCTGCTGTTTCAGAATTGTATTTCTTTAATAATCATAATAATTCAGTCAAAAATTGTAATTCTGCCATCATGGCCAAACCTGTTTGTCAAAGCCTGATCCCGTTACATCTCAGAAGCTAAGCATGTTAGGGCCTGGTTAGTACTTGGATGGGAGACCGCTGGAACACCAGGTGCCACAGTGAGACGACAGGAGTAGAGATTGTCGTTGTGTCCTTGAGCAAGACTCAGTGTCTGTTACACTGGGTGAGTGGATACTAGATTGTAAAGCACTTTGAGCGCCTGGAAAGGTAGAAAAGCGTTATATAAGTAGTCCATTGGCAGTATCTGTAGGTGGAGGATGGATGATAATGTAGTTGCCATGGCAGTGTAAATATGTTTAGAATGATCTAAAGTGTCCGACTGTCACAGGAAGCACAACTCATGAATAGAAACTCCTTCTGTCATTACCTACACTGTTGATTCATAGTTTTTTCAAACTAAAGGTGAAAATTCACAACAAAGTCTGACTTCAGATGGAAAACAGTGAGCTTTGATGCTACCAAGTAAAACAATCTCCTCTGTTTCTCTATCTTTAAGTGGACACTACTATGGTATGAAAATGGGCTTTGTAGAGTTTAATGTAGGGCCTAACCTGTAGGTTTTTGGTAACTGATACTGATAAAGAGGAGGCAGGGGTGTCCATAACCCATAGAATAGCTGATAATTACAAATTGAAAAATTCTTTATTAGTAACAGGCGATTAAAAAAAGCTGCCTGACTTTAGTGATTGTGAAACCAGAATCTTAAACCGACAGTATCTGATTTGGTTTTTTGTAAATTAGTAAACTTTGTCTATTCCACCAAAATGCAAATACAGTACAGCTCTTAATGTCAAAAGCAGACCGCTGTGTTTTTTATTTCTCATAGACCGCGGTAAAACAGAGCTCTGATTGGCTGTGCTTGGGTGGTCCCCTGCAGACTCACTAAAAGGCCAAAAATGAAACTTGTAAAAATGAACCAGAGAGAAACGATGGAGACAATTCCTCTGAGCAGACCAACAGTCCAGGCCCAGAGCTCAGTCGTTCAGCAGAAATCAGATCCACTTCTGAGGAATCGACGTCAACAGCGTTCTGCCAAGTACTTTTCCATTTTAGTCAAATCCATGGCCGGCTTAGTCCTTTTGAACTCACTAAAACCACAAATCAAACTACAGCTTCCACACAGACCTGCTCAGAACTGCTGATTCTAACGACAGAGAGTTCGACTACAGAAGAACTGAGCAAGGAAAAGTCCACTCACCGCACTACAAGCAGACCACAGCTAACTAGTAGTAGATGTGCTTTACAACTGATCAACAGGCCAAGCTCAAAACACAAGCACACTTTTACTCAGCACGCACATGCATTGAGTGACGGATTTAAACCTTGTCTGGTCCTTTTGTTAGAAAGGCAAATGTAAAAACTGTTTCCTAAAGAAATAAAAGGGCCAAATGGGGTCTTTTTTCACCTTTCAATACATTCAAAGGACTGACCGTGGATCTAGTATTGGGATGGACTCCTCCAGGGCACCAGGCAGGTTAGTCTTTCCCCAGCCAGGACACGACATATCATCCTGGCGATAGTTTGAGTTATCTCTACTTCCCAGTCCTTCTTTATCAACGACAATAAGTAAGGAGGTTAACTAATGTTTTTTCTTTGGCCGATGCCGATATTAATGACCAATTGTGAATCCAGATTTTCCAATTTTAGTAAAAAAAAAAAAAAAGCATAGAGAGGAAAAAAGTGATACCTAACTAATATTTATTTTCTCATGGTTTGATGAATAAAACATGCTTATTATATAAACATTTTTAAGTACATGAGTTCATATTGACTGCAATCTAAACACATGTACTTAATGTACTTAGTCTGCAGCACTTATCAAAGCTTGTGCTGCAGCCAAAATCAAACTTACAGACATGTTAATGATCAAATCAGAGCTACAGACTGAATGAAGAGAGAAAAAACAGGTCTTACTGTTTCTCTCCAAAACTAACTTGTAGCTCAGCTGATCCCAGCAGGGGCGTAGCACCAAATTCTGGGCCCCAGGTACAAACTCTGTTGACGGTCCCTCTGATACATAATTTTTGGTTTTAATTATTTAGTCCACTCTTATTTTTTTCTTTTCATTTGGGTTTTATTTCCTGTAGGCCTATTTATGTCAATTCTAACTTCTGCACATATTTAGTGCTGCTTCTAGGATTCATGAAAAAACAAAACATTTATACAATTTTGGCATCAAAACCATTTTGTCTGAAACACTGCTTTCACTGCTGTAAAGACGAGAATAAAATTAATTTTTTTTAACTTGTTTTAAGCAATGAACTTGTCTAAATTTTGCCAGAAATACACAAATACAAAAAAATCCCAGTGACATTTTTGACACATAAAGTTGCTGGATTGAGAAGTTAATAATAACAATATTTGAGACAAAACCCTGTGAGTATTTATATTTATTGAACTTATAATTTTGTGTCAAACCCTGGTTGTTTGTTTGCGGAAATCTGCAAACTCTTTCTTATAACATTATATTCTCTAGCAGTTAGATTTGTTAATAGTTTAACCATTTACTGTATGATTTCTTTTTATTTTAGCGATTTCTTTGGCCGATGTTCATTTGCTACATTTTATCGGAGAGATGGAGCTCTCTGATATCACAAAAATTACATTTAGAAAAAGTCTCTCTCACAAGCAAAACTGACCTGCTTTTGGGGCCCCTACCTGACCTGGGCCCCAAGGAAACTAGTACCATTTACCTCCCCAGTCCGACACCCCTGGATCCCGGCGAGAGAAGACTGCTGCTCCCAAACAACTGCCTAATCAGATATCGGCCAGCTGATATATATCGGCCTATTTGTAATCGCCTCAGAACCTGGAGCCTCTGAGGTCTGACCAGATCAGGCTTTGACACAGATAGACCCAAAAGTTCAAGGTTTCTACAATTATTTTATCTACAATCATTTGTAAAAATACACAAGCTCCAATCATGTAAATGGTAAAACATGACACTCCACATGTTCATGGTCGCTGCAGAGTGTGACTTTGCCCTTGTGTGTCTCATTCAGGACCTAATGAAAGCAGCTGTAACAACACTCGAGGCTGGAGTGAAAACACAGACCCACCTCTGAATCCACTCCGGATCAGAGCGTGGACAGCACACAGCCAAATGTACAGTCACCTGTGTTTGAGCAGAAAAAGCCTTTCATTTTCACCGCTTTCTTTACTTGTTTTTATATATAATAATAATAATAATATAATAATCTTTATTTACAAGTATAGAGCACTTTTAAAAAACAACAGTTTACAAAGTGCTGCACACACAGCATTGCATTACACAAATACAAAATCATCAAAATGCACAAGTTGGAAAAAGAAATCAGACAGACAGAGAGACAATCAAAACAACAAGCAGGCAATTTCGCAGACAGATCAACAGACAAGAGACAACTTAAAATAAATAATTAAAATAAAATAGAATGAAATAAAACAAAAACCGAAAAAGCCCGGTCACCTTTCGTCCGGAGCCTCGACTTTGGAACAGCAAGCAAGAACCTGCCTGAGGATCTAAGGCTGCGGGAGTTCTCATAGGGAATTAAAAGTTCAGAAATATAACTTGGTGCAAGACCTAAACGAGCTTTAAAAGTGATCAGTAAAATCTTAAAATCAATTCTAAAACGCAGAGGGAGCCAGTGGAGAGAAGCTAAAACAGGGGTGATATGTTCCCTTCTGTTAAAACCAGTGAGAAGCCTAGCTGCTGTGTTCTGAACAAGTTGGAGGCGGGAGATGGATTTGCAGTAGTCTAAGCAGGAGAAAATTAGTGTGTTTGTGACTTTTTCCAAGATCTGAACGGGTGAGTATGGACTTTATTTTGCTGGATGGAGAAAGCAGGATTGCGTGACTTTTTTGATGTGTGCTTTGAAATTGAGATTATTGTTGAAGATGACACCAAGATATTTTGCCGAAGATGTAAGGTTGGAGGAGAGAGGGCCACGAGAGTTTTGAAAGTGAGTGATGGATTGTGGAGGATTGATGAGTATTATTTCGGTTTTGGAATTGTTGAGCTGAAGAAAGTTTTGTGCCATCCAACTGTTTACGCCGTTATGGCATTCTAACACAGCAGCTAGGCATCCAGGATCATTCGGGGGATGTATATCTGTGAGTCGTCTGCATAGCAATGAAAGGACACGTTATGGCGGGTCATAACGTGTCCTAAAGGGAGCATAGAAATAGAAAATAAAATGGGACCTAAAATAGAACCCTGCGGCACACCACAGGTAATAGGGGCAGAAGAGGAGGTAAAATTACCTATGGTGTTTTTCATGATGTATCACACACAAAAGCAGCAATAATTTCAAAATAAAATGAAGTTCCCCAGTAGCAGTGTTGGGTATACAGTAGATCACTTTGATTCTTCTTTATTTCTTCAAACATGTCATTGACTCTCTGTTCGTCCTGTCGTTTTCAGCCCATCCAGAGTAACTTTGTGATCGTGATCCACCCGGGCTCTCGGACTCTGCGGATCGGCCGTGCCACGGACAACCTCCCCCTGGCCCTGCCCCACGTGATCGCCCGCAGACACAAGCACAGTGAGCAGGCCCGCTACGAGGACAGCTGGCTGCTCCGGGACGGGCTCAATGTACGTGTGCTTTACTTTAACAAGAGAGGTACCAGCTCGTTTGTCCACGTGTGTGTCAAGAAAAGAACTCTGTCTCTAGTGAAACATGGAGGAGGCTGGTTATGTTCTGAAGTATCTCTATGAGCCCAGATCTCCTTCCCTTAAAGCAGGGCTATTCAACTTCATTTTCCAGAGGGCCAGATTTTACCGTTTTTAAAATGAGGTTGCATCAAACATTCACAATTTCTTAAGTGATACCAACTAATGCTGCTGTCTCTTTTTAATTGCTCTATAAAATGTCTGAAAAAGAACCGGGAGTGCCCCAGCGTTAAACCAAATCTAAACCAGGACTAGACCAGGTCTAAAGCGGAATTTAATCAGGACTGAAATATACACTGTAAAAATGATTATCTTAAGCTAGAAATGAGAGAATAAATGTTTCAGACATTTCTTGACACATTAGGAAGGAATCTTAAGGCCATTATTTCTTGTTTAATAACTTGAATATTAACCCAGAAATCTACAAACAAGAGAAAATATGTTTTTCTAATACTTGGGAAAGTGAATGGTGGGCCGATTTGGCACCCGGGCCTTACGTTGAATAGGCTTGCCTTAAATTCTGCCATGTTGAGTGTGTATTCTGTGTCTTTGTTTGTTTCATTTCCACAAAGTGAAGAGTGGCTTACTGTATGTCACTTAAACTTGTTCCATTTAAATCTAATCGAGGTGTCCCTCTCATTTGCATGTTTGTGTTTGACAGAAGCCAGAGAGCAGTGAGCAGAGGCTGAACGGACTCAAAATGGTGGACCAGGCCATTTGGTCTAAGAAGATGTCCAACGGAGTGAGGAGGACACCTGTGTCTGCCGAGCAGGTCAGCAGCAATTAACCGCTCTGCACTCGGAGACAGCAGCAGCTTAAAGCAGAACTAAGTCACATTGTGACCTTGTTAAATGTCTTTGTAAGTCTCTGTGATGATGGTCACATATGTATTCTGGGTCATGTGGAGCATGTGTTGACTCTCTCAGTTGTTTCCTGTACAAAATACGGCATCTCTCCCGCCTCCTTCCAAACACATTCCCGACCCAAATGTCTCTCCTGTGAAACTCTGGCTTTTTTATTTAGCAGTGTAAAATGTGTTTAGATGTGTTTCAGCTGCCTTGTTTCAATAGTAAGACTGCACAAAAAGGAGAAAATAATTAAATAATGTTAAGTTACGATTCAGCCAGCTAGTTTCATTACCGTATTTTCCAGAATATACGTTAGAGTATACGTCGCAGAAGCCCCAAAAAGCATATATTAGAAGAAAAAAGTATTTAATTTTGGGAAAAGTAATTTGACATAATCTGGCACCATAAACAGATGGGGGACATGTTTCTCCATCCTGCTCCTGTCAAAGACCACTGACATGAGGCAAAACTACAAGATACAGATCAAAACATGACTAAACTCTGCTTGTATATTTTCACCAAATCATCTGCAGTAAGTATTATGTCCATTTGACTTCCAACAATCACAATGTGGCTCGAGTGTATTTTTTACTCAAACATCTCTTTCCACTAAATCCACTGCCTGTTTGGCCCAAACTCCATTTCCATCTCTCCTGCATAAACAACAGTCCTTCATTTCTCTGGAAATGTATTCCCCGCGCTGCTTCTGTAGATCTGTGAGTGCTGCTCCGCTGATATTACTCGTGAAACAAGGAAATGCATCTATGAGTTTGGTTGTGCAGTCACCAGACAAACATCAGTGTTTGTCTTTCAAGTGATCATGGTAAAAAGAACGACTCTTGAAATCAGACCAACTCAATTCTCTATCCTGTTATTTGTGTTGAATGAAGCTCTTTGTGCTAACCTGTTAACCCTGGATTTTCTTAATGAAGCTGTGCGCGTTCACGGAGCAGAGGCGGGGTTAACGCAAACTGACCAATCAGAACAACCGAGCTGCGGACTTCAAGCGTGAGGAAACGTCAATCATGAAGCGAAATATACGAGTAATAAAGCTATGCAAAGGAAATGCACTGCAGCTTTAAGTGGAGTCTGAGCTTCTAACTGCACTCATATAAGATATTAAAATAGCTGCACTTTCATGAGAAGAGAAAGTTTGTCATCTGCATTCACCAAACTCTCCAAACTCAGGTCTTTTCATGGCTCTGTAAAGTCCAAACTCAGGTCTTTACATGGCTCTGTAAACTCCAAACTCAGGTCTTTACATGGCTCTGTAAATAAAAACTAAAAATAGCAGTCAAAGTGACTTTGGTTTCTTGTTCTTTCCTGTTGGGTAGTACTGTACATGTGACCCAGTGTTTGTAATGTGCTGCTGTTGTGTGTGTGTTGCTTCCAGGCCCGGGCCTACAACTGTCAGGTGCGTCCTGCGGTGTTGGACAGCTCCTCCAGAGTCAAGTGGACCAACACGAGCCAGCAGCAGCAGTACCTGGTGGGAGAGGAGGTCAGTGAGGGGTCCTCTGCTCGGGGATGGAAAAGGGGTGCACCTGCCCAGTTTAGGTGAACGCAAGAAGACGGGATGTTGGTAAATGCGGTGGACAAAAATCTGCCTCATTTCCATAAACTGCCACAAAAGATTCATGTTTCAGGAGGAATCACCGACAGGATTTTTAGCAGAGATGCACGGAAATGGCACAGGGTTACATTTATTGAACATGAAATAAAATGCATTGAATAAGAAAGAAGAATTTTGGCTCATTGGGAAACACAAAAATGGATTGGGGCTGATCTACTTTTGGTTCTGCTGTGACCTGTAGAAGTTCAGGATGTGTTTATTCAAAGCATCATTTGCTGATCTATGCCTGTATATTGGAAGGAGTTTTAAAATGTGAAAACACTCTGCCTCAACAAAAAACATTTAGGACTTTTCTACTTTGATGGGGGCCATTGTTTTTGCTGCCTCTGTGTCTCCCTATGAGGAAGTCAACAGCAGATACAGCTCATAGAACAACTCCACTTAAACAAAAGCTCATCATACATGTTTGTCTTTATCACCTCTATGGGCTGGTTAGGTCAGACGCGTGAGTTTGTGAAAGGGAAAAAAGAAGTGTAAAATCCCTGTCAATCCGAGCCAGTTTGCCCTCTTGATGTTTGATCAGTGTGTGATGGGCTGTAGAGCTGCTGAAGTCTTTAAAATGCATCAATACAGACAGATTTTCTGTGCAATTTGACTGAAAACTGCTTCACTGTGCAAACCTCGAGCGGCTTTGGCTGCGCCTCGGTGCGCGCGGCTGCTCGTCAATCCACAATACGCTCTAAGCAAATTTTTTATGCTCGAGGCTCGCACAGTGAAGCGGTTTTCAGACAAACTGCATGAAAAACTGTCTGTATTGATGCATTTTAAAGACTTCTGCAGCTCTACAGCCCATCACACACTGACGAAACATCAAAGGGGAAATCTGACTCGGATTGACAGGGATTTTACATTTCTTTTTTTCCTTTCACAAACTCACGCGTCTGACCTGACTAGCCCATAGAGGTGATAAAGACAAACATAGGTGACCAACTTTTGTTTAAGTGGAGTTGTTCTATGAGCTGTATCTGCTGTTGACTTCCTCATAGAGACACAGAGGCAGCAGCTGCAGTCTCTTCTCTCCTCTCGCTCCCAGTGTGTTATCACTACACTCTCCGCCAAGCAACTTACTCGCCGAGGGCGCGCGGCTCTCGCTCACGCGTGCGGTCTGTTTGGGGCGTAAGAGTAAATCCAGCTGCTAGATGTTGAGACACAGTTTTACGTAGACCAGTTAAAGAAGAATGGACCATAACTTCAACAGTAAGGTTACAAAAGGTTTAAAAAAAAAAAAAACAGATTAAGGGGAAGATTACATAAAAAGTACTCACTAATAATAACCAGGCTGGAGAATGTGCCTCTGTTATCTTTGAAAAGTAATTGTTTCGGTAATAACCAGTCCCACCTGTGTCAGAACTGAACACACGCGTGCTCCTCTGCAGGCTCTGTACGTGAACCCCTCGGACTGTTACAACGTGCACTGGCCCGTCCGCAGAGGTCAGCTCAACGTCCACTCAGGTCCTGGAGGGTCCCTGTCTGCTGTGCTGGCCGACCTGGAGACCATCTGGAGTCACGCTATCCACAAACATCTGGACATCGCGCTCAAAGATCTGAAGGTACGAGTGGTGATGAGACCTGCACATGATGGGACACGTGAGTAAGACTAGTGTGTTCTCTCTCAGTATTACAGATGCATCCTGCTGGTCCCTGACATCTACAACCGACAGCATGTTAAAGAAGTGGTCAACATGCTGCTGCTCAACATGGGCTTCTCAGGTACGACTCTGGGAAACACATTTTAACACTTGAGAACATGACGTCGCCTCACTGCACTCGTACAAGCTGATGGTTAACAGACTTTACTAAACATGAGATAATTGAGCCTGAGCAGTTTCCTGTGTCAGACGTGTTTTATCAGCTCTGCACATCTGTGGTTTACTCGGCTCAGTATCACTTCTCGCCTCATGTTCTGGAGAACTGACCAAAATGTGCGAATGCAAAGATAGAAGAGATAAAACTAACAGAAACAATTAGTTTGGCTCGATATGAAGAGAAGATAAGCTGCTTTTCTGACATTCATCTATTGCACAACTGCAAACTACCATTTCATAGATTTTATCACTGACAGTCTGAAGTCAGAATGAGGAGCTTCTGTTTCTTTTCAGTTTAAAGTTTATAAAGTACAGGGCTCTTGCAGGTCCTTAAAAGTCTTCAAATGTCTTGAATTAGACATGGGAAACTTGACGTCTTAGATTGTCCTAAATGTGTCAAAATTCGGTCTTAAATTTAAAGTTACATTTTTAAGACCTTGTATTTGGAGCAGATGTATTTAAATGGAGCAGAGTTAAGTTAAATAAAGAATGTGCATGTTTGTGTCTGAGAAATTGCATTTGCTGTGCTACCTGTCATGTAAATAAGCATCAGCTGCTGAACTTAACTGTGTGCAACAGAGTAAACTCAAACTTGTGGTACCTAAACAGGTCTAATTGTGCACCAGAGCACTGTACTACAAAGCTAGATTTGGGGTTTAGTGAGGTAAGTTCGGGGTTAAACCTGGTCTGGTCCTATGAAACTAGATCACTTCCTATTGGGGCAGACCACTATGGTAACATGCTCCGGACCAGGATAAGTTCCTGAATAAGTTAAAAAGACAAAACGCTGGCCAATCGGAGACGAGAATTCAGGTGTTTGTGAAGAAAGAGAGAGAGAGCAGCGAAGAAATGAGGAAATGTGAAAGTCACGGCGTTTTCTTTTATATCAAAGCGATGCATGTAGCATATTTATAAAGAGGAGCCATGAGATCTTCTATGTAACAGTCACTAGACCGAAGAATCTTGTTTAATCTGTGATGATTAATAAACTCTTTCATTGTCATTTTGTGCACATTTGACTGTGAATCTTTATGAATCACTTTGACTCAGATAAAGGACACAGCTCATTCAGACTAAGGGCGATCTATTAAATGTTGGTGATGTTGCACATATGTGCTTTAATCTGTTTTATCTAGACATGACATTTAAACTTCTGTGTCTGTGATTGGTCGCTTTAGTGCAAACTCCACTTGAAGCTGCGGCGTGTTTCCTTCGCTTCGATTTTAGATTTTAATACTCGGATATTTCACTTTTCCTCACATTTGAAGTCTGCAGCTTGGTTGTTCTGATTGGTCAGTTTGCTTTAACCCCGCCCCTGCTCTGTGACACGACTTCATTGAAAAATCCAGTGTTAACAGATCCAGTTGTGAACTCGTTTCGTAGAACAGTTTATCATGTCTGGGTTTGTCAAGCCAGGAAAGAGAAACTTATCCAGGATCAGTTCAGCGACGTCTGTAGTACAGGGCTCTGTGTGTCATGTTTGTGTTACTGTTGTGTTAAACAGGTCTGATCGTGCACCAGGAGTCATTGTGTGTGTCATGTTTGTGTTACTGTTGTGTTAAACAGGTCTGATCGTGCACCAGGAGTCAGTGTGTGTGTCATGTTTGTGTTACTGTTGTGTTAAACAGGTCTGATCGTGCACCAGGAGTCAGTGTGTGTCATGTTTGTGTTACTGTTGTGTTAAACAGGTCTGATCGTGCACCAGGGAGTCAGGTGTGTTGTCATGTTTGTGTTACTGTTGTGTTAAACAGGTCTGATCGTGCACCAGGAGTCAGTGTGTGTCATGTTTGTTTACTGTTGTGTTAAACAGGTCTGATCGTGCACCAGGAGTCAGTGTGGTGTGTCATGTTTGTTGTTACTGTTGTGTTAAACAGGTCTGATCGTGCACCAGGAGTCAGTGTGTGTGTCATGTTTGTGTTACTGTTGTGTTAAACAGGTCTGATCGTGCACCAGGAGTCAGTGTGTGTGTCATGTTTGTGTTACTGTTGTGTTAAACAGGTCTGATCGTGCACCAGGAGTCAGTGTTTTTTTTTTTTTTTTTTTGTGTTCATGTTTGTGTTACTGTTGTGTTAAACAGGTCTGATCGTGCACCAGGAGTCAGTGTGTGTCATGTTTGTGTTACTGTTGTGTTAAACAGGTCTGATCGTGCACCAGGAGTCAGTGTGTGGTCATGTTTGTGTTACTGTTGTGTTAAACAGGTCTGATCGTGCACCAGGAGTCAGTGTGTGTCATGTTTGTGTTACTGTTGTGTTAAACAGGTCTGATCGTGCACCAGGAGTCGTGTGTGTCACGTTTGTGTTACTGTTGTGTTAAACAGGTCTGATCGTGTGTTTTGTGTTCTGTTGTGTTAACAGGTCTGATGTGCACCAGGAGTCCGTGTGTGTGTCATGTTTGTGTTACTGTTGTGTTAAACAGGTCTGATCGTGCACCAGGAGTCCGTGTGTGTCAGGTTTGTGTTACTGTTGTGTTAAACAGGTCTGATCGTGTCACCAGGAGTCCGTGTGTGTCAGGTTTGTGTTACTGTTGTGTTAAACAGGTCTGATCGTGCACCAGGAGTCCGTGTGTGTCATGTTTGTGTTACTGTTGTGTTAAACAGGTCTGATTGTGCACCAGGAGTCAGTGTGTGTCATGTTGTGTACTGTTGTGTTAAACAGGTCTGATCGTGACCAGGAGTCCGTGTGTGTCAGGTTTGTGTTACTGTTGTGTTAAACAGGTCTGATCGTGCACCAGGAGTCCGTGTGGTGTCATGTTTGTGTTACTGTTGTTTAAACAGGTCTGATCGTGCACCAGGAGTCCGTGTGTGTCAGGTTTGTGTTACTGTTGTGTTAAACAGGTCTGATCGTGCACCAGGAGTCAGTGTGTGCTACGTTCGGCAGTGGGCTGAGCAGTGCCTGTGTGGTGGACGTGGGCGATCAGAAGACCAGCCTGTGTTGTGTGGAAGACGGAGTGTCACATCGAAACTCCAGGTGAGAACAAACACAAACTAGAAGTATTTGAGTTAAAGAAACTATACTCTATGTTTGCGTGGAGGAGGAACTGTTTTTCCCTGTAAAGACTGTCTGAGGCTGACTATGTCCTGCAGGTTGTGGGTGTCGTTCGGAAGCGCGGATGTGACTCTGGTCGGGTCCCTCTGTACCTGCTGCAGAGAGCTACTGTACTTTTCCCTGTAGAGACCGTGTGAGCCTCTGCCATTAGAGCTGGGCAGTATTTTAGATAATATTGTAGGTTGTTTTGAAGCTATGCAAAAATCTGATATTGAGTATAAGGTGCAGTAAGAACATGCACATTTACATCAGAGGCGGCCTGTCACCAAGGCGACAGACGTGACGCATCGCCAACAAAAAGGGCAAAAAAGTCCTTTTTTAGTGCAATTCTATCTCAGTTTTAATGTAAAAGTAGTTGGGTTTTTTTGTGCAAAGTAACGGCACCCGTGGGTGCTTGTACCTACCTCTGTCGTCAGGACAACATGACCAGTGCAACTAGTGACCCAACTCAGAATAGTCACTCAAACAAGCTGTTTTTAACAGCTGTGACCCCTGAAACAAATTTAAACATCAGACACATTACAACAAAAGGTGGAGAATGTAAAATAGTGTCTTTTTGCCATCTTGGACTCAGAGTTTTGTATTTTCTGTGCTTGTTTCCAACCAGGTACATGTTTACTGTGGCTCTCAGGCAGCTTTTATTTTTTTAAATAATAACAAATAGATATGTTATTACAAATATGAATCCTGCTTAGGCACACGATCTGGATCTTGATGATATGTTTTTATTGACATAAATGGCCACATGTTGTTTGATTGCACGTTAATGCCACCTAGTGGTGTATCGTTATACTATATTGATTGGTTAGAATAGGCAATATAATTGTGGCCATTGGGCTTTGATAACTGCAATGTTTTGACCAAAGTAACTCCAAAGAAATTAGTCAGCACCACTGCAATAAGTGAGGCTGTACTTTCTGACAGGCAAGTTTAAGTATATACTACGTCAGAATTTGTACTTCAAAGAGCTGGAAAATGAGTCTATAATGGGAGATTAATCAATGATGATAAACACTACTTATTAAAATATTTAAGGTTGTGTTTTTTCCAGTGTAGCTAACACTTTAAAACTAACAGAATATGTCCAAATATCGTTATAGAGGGATTTTTTGTTTCTCAACACGAGGCACCTGAGTTAATCTGTGAGAAAACAAAGTTGTGCTGCTAAATTAACATTTGTGAATGAAACTCGACCCTATGACCCTTACTGAGTTACATTCAGGTGAAAAAATAAAAGGCGAGAAAACTGTCTCAAGCTTCAGGAGACAGATGTCTGTCAGACCAGTTCAGACCTGATCCAAACAGTTAGCTGTCGTCCCGTTTGTTTTTTTATTCAAAGAAGTTTCCCAAGTAACCAGACAGAGACCGGCTCTTTCTGCATAACGCATGCGCAGTAGAGCGGAAAGTGACGTTGACTGAAATCCCTCTATAGAGATTTGCCCAAATTGCTGTAGGTTATGTCTGTCGTACGGAGGCTCAGATGTGACTCGGACCCTCCTGTGGCTGCTTTTCCTCATGTGAGCCTGTAACTGTGTGTCCTGCAGGTTGTGTCTGTCGTACGGAGGCTCAGATGTGACTCGGACCCTCCTGTGGCTGCTTCAGAGAGCTGCTTTCCCCTACAGAGACTGTCAGCTCAGCAGCAGACTGGACTGTGTGCTCCTGCAGCAGCTCAAGGAGACTTCTGCACCTCGACCAGGTCAGACTTACTTTACACTTCTCTCATTCTTTACAACAGTGTGCGTTTGTTTTTCTTTGACATAAGTATTCAAATATTGTGTATAGATCATTGAAGCAAGGTGTGCTGATGGATCATGAGTTTTCTTCTTCTTGTGTAGGACATGTGTGAGCTGATGGATCATGAGTTTTCTTCTTCTTGTGTAGGACATGTGTGAGCTGATGGATCATGAGTTTTCTTCTTCTTGGTAGGACATGTGTGAGCTGATGGATCATGAGTTTTCTTCTTCTTGTGCAGGACATGTGTGAGCTGATGGATCATGAGTTTTCTTCTTGTGTAGGACATGTGTGAGCTGATGGATCATGAGTTTTCTTCTTCTTGTGCAGGAATGTGTGAGCTGATGGATCATGAGTTTCTTCTTCTTGTGTTAGGACATGTGTGAGGCATGGATCATGAGTTTTCTTCTTCTTGTACAGGACATGTGTGAGCTGATGGATCTGAGTTTTCTTCTTGTGTAGGACAGTGTGAGTATGGATCATGTTTCTTCTTGTGAGGACATGTGTGAGCTGATGGATATGAGTTTTTCTTGCTTCTTGTGTAGGACAGGAATGTGTGAGCTGATGGATCATGAGTTTTTCTTCTTGTGCAGGACAGTGTGAGCTGATGGATCATGAGTTTTCTTTTTGACATGTGTGAGCTGATGGATCATGAGTTTTTCTTCTTGTGTAGGACATGTGTGAGCTGATGGATCATGAGTTTTCTTCTTCTTGGTGCAGGACATGTGTGAGCGATGGATTATTTTCTTTTTGGACATGTGTGAGCTGATGGGATCATGAGTTTTCTTCTTCTTGTGCAGGACATGTGTGAGCTGATGGATCATGGTTTTCTTCTTCTTCTTGTGTAGGACATGTGTGAGCTGATGGATCATGAGTTTTCTTCTTCTTGTGAGGACATGTGTGAGCTGATGGATCATGAGTTTTCTTCTTCTTGTGTAGGACATGTGTGAGCTGATGGATTCATGAGTTTTCTTCTTCTTGTGTAGGACATGTGTGAGCTGATGGATCATGAGTTTTCTTTCTTGTGTAGGACTGTGTGAGCTGATGGATATGAGTTTTCTTCTTCTTGTGTAGGACATGTGTGAGCTGATGGATCATGAGTTTTCTCTTCTTGTGCAGGACATGTGTGAGCTGATGGATCATGAGTTTTCTTCTTGTGTACGGACATGTGTGAGCTGATGGATATGAGTTTTCTTCTTCTTGTGTCAGGACATGGTGTGAGCTGATGGATCATGAGTTTTCTTCTTCTTGGTGTCAGGGACATGTGTGAGCTGATGGATCATGAGTTTTTTCTTTTTACTGTGTGAGCTGATGGATCATGAGTTTTCTTCTTGTACAGGACTGTGTGAGCTGATGGATCATGAGTTTTCTTCTTCTTGTGTAGGACATGTGTGAGCTGATGGATCATGAGTTTCTTTTGTGTAGGACATGTGTGAGCTGATGGATCATGAGTTTTCTTCTTCTTGTGCAGGACATGTGTGAGCTGATGGATCATGAGTTTTCTTCTTCTTGTGTAGGACATGTGTGAGTGATGGATGAGTTTTTTGGGATTGAGCTATGATTGAGTTTTCTTCTTCTTGTGCAGGACTGTGTGAGCTGATGGATCATGAGTTTTCTTCTTCTTGTGCAGGACATGTGTGAGCTGATGGATCATGAGTTTTCTTCTTCTTGTGTAGACATGTGTGAGCTGATGGATCATGAGTTTTCTTCTTGTCGGATGTGTGAGCTGAGGATCTGAGTTTTCTTCTTGTGCAGGACATGTGTGAGCTGATGGATCATGAGTTTCTTCTTCTGTGCAGGAATGTGTGAGCTGATGGTCATGTTTTCTTCTTGTGTAGGACATGTGTGACTGATGGTATACTTCTTCTTATTCTCTTGTTTGCAGGACATTTGTGGGCTGATGGATCATGAGTTCCAGACCCGTTTCCCGGAGGCTCAGACTCTGCTCTACCAGATCCGCCTGGGAGACGAGAAGCTGCAGGTGGTGTTCTCAGTCCTTCAAGATCAAATCATTCTTTAGAACATTGTTATTGGATAATTAGTTTTATGCCATGATGTGAGAAGATGGGCTAAAGGAGCGTTTTATTCTTTGGTCTGTAGGTTACATGGTGAACCTTTAAAGTCACTGTTAGTCTATATCAGCTCTTTTTCCACGACTGACTTACTAACACTGTTGTATTGTGTGTGTATCTGTGTCAGGCTCCATGGGTCTGTTCTACCCCAGCACCTTCGGCATCGTGGGTCAGAAGATGACCTCACTGCAGCACCGTTCCCAGGGAGACGCAGAGGATCCTTATGACGAGCACTACCTCCTGTCCACTCAGAGCAAGCAGGACCAGGTAAGCCCCGCCCACTCACGGCTTCTGCCTTTTCTCTTAAGGACAAAGATTATTAGGGCTGTAATCAGTCAGGAATTTTACGGTTCCACAATTGGATTCATCACGATTCTTTTACAAATAAAAAAATAATAATATGTTTTATGTCCTAATATTTTGCCTATCTGTCTTTTTTAGTGAGTAGATTTTCTACACAAACACAAAGCTGAAAAATCCTCTTCTGTCATATTAAAGGGGACCAATTCTGTCAAATTCACTTTTCTAAGTTGTTAACCTTGTTATAACGGCCTCCCTTCATCTTTAGAAAAATTAAAGTTATATTTGAATTGATTCATACATGTTGGAGTAATCTTGTTTTGTTCTTCAGCTGCAGCTCAAGTAGTCAGAAAACCCCTGTTCTCACCTACCACCTATCCCCTCCCACTTGTCTGTATTTACTTGTTATAATTCTAAAGATTAAAACTCAAAGTGAAGCATAAATGGTTCAAAACTGTCCCATAGCCACTTTCCAACAATAAAAAATAGTTTTTAAAGATCTGTTGCTTTTTACAGTTACATTTTATAAAATGAAGAGGCGGGGCTTATCATTTCTGCAGTTTTGAACAGGAAGTCAAAGGAGCTGTTTCTATTTTCAAGCCTTTTTGATCAATCTTGAGTTTTACAACGAACAAAAGGTAAATTACTGATCTGCACATGTTCTAGTTTCTTACTAAATAGTTGGAAAAAACACTCAAAACCCACATGTTAATATGACAGAACAGAGGAGACTGTTGAGCCTTTGAGTGTTCATAGTCTCTAATGATGTGTTCTGTCACATTTACATGTTGTTACATTTACAGTGTTGAGCGCCGTCTCTGTGCTCGCTCTCTGTCCCGCTGCACTGTTCCGTCCTCCTGTGTGTGTGCGTACATGTGGATGACTGCTGCCGCCTCGCTCCCATCTCTGCTCACAACTCTCTCTCATAAACTGAGGAGGTTTAATGAGCGGAGGAATAGTTCTGACATCGTGTGGCTCCCGCTATCAATGCATGTTGAGTAGGTCGCAGACATATGAGAGAAGGGACAGTCATTGGATTTTGTAAGACATATATTTAGCGCAGATGTGTTTTAATAAAATAATTAAAGCAGCCCCACATCGAGCTGCATCGAGACAGTGCACAATGCGGAATCATAGCATCGTTACACCCCTAAATATTCTGCATTTGTTTGTGTTGTTCCCAAGCCCCTCCACTTTGGACTCTCAGGCGTCAGAACCAATCAAAACAGTGCTGTAAATCACAAGTGATAGTCATGTGTTTCTCCCATCAAATATCAAGTTTAAACTCTATCTACAGACTGCAAAGAAAATTACACAGGAAACACAAACAAAACAATCTTTCCTGATGTACTAATGGTGTAGAAATGCTCTAATCGAGTCTGGATGATTTATGGAGTGAAAAACAGAGCAGAAGATCTCAGAGATCTATCTGTGACATCACAGATCGAGGACATTCAGAACAGAGGTTTAAATGGAACGGAACATTTCTCACAGACAAAACTTCAGCACTGTTACTGATAACATTTTGATTAAGAACACAAAAAAGATGTTTTTGCATAATAAGGCAAATTCTGCAATCTGATGCTGCGTTCAGACTGGACAGCGTTGAAGCGAATTTTAACGCAGAATATTTTCAAAGCTGACGCCCTAACAGGCCCCTAAGTGTCCTTGTTCCCCAACGCGCTTCAGGGAACAAGGTCACTCTTTACTCTCCAACTTACTTCTCTGTGTTTTCACTTTTTGCAGAAGGCTTTGTTTTGTACGTAGACCGATCAGGCTGAGAGAGAGAGGTTTGCTGCTTTTATAAAACGTAACTAACTTCCTCCTCCAGACACTGTCCTTTGCTGTCTCTGTCCTCCTCCAGTGTTACGTCATACCGCAGTGGTTTAAACAGAGGTTCCATAGTATGAAAGGAAAAATCCACAAACAGTGCCTGGGCAGAAGCTTTAGGGTTTTCTAAATGTTTAGAGATTAGACGGGTCAAACAAGCGACTGCATCCTTCGGGCTTTGGCCATGTAAGTAAACTAAAACAAGTCTAGACGAGAACAGACTTCAGTCACAATAAACCTTTCAAACATCTCCTGACCTCAGGTGTCAGTGCGATGGGTCTAAAATCGCTGTTCATAGACGGGCATGATGTTTGGGGAAAAGACATTGTTGTAGATTCTTCTTCCTCAGCTCTGGAACGCAGAGCGAGTTTGAACTTTCCTGAAATATGCCGCACCAGGTCATGGACAATTCCCACACATTATTTAAGAACTGACCATCTGGGCCTTTTCTTACTGATGCCCATAAAAATGTTCTGAATCTGAAGTGGTGTTATGGTGATTTGATTTGAAGATATGTGGACTGAAAACCCACTTGTTTGCGTTGGCTTTTAACACATTTGAATTGCTTTGGTCAGCTTTTTTACTGCCTGTGTCTGCACTCGATGTAGCACTCTCACAGACTCTGAATAAACTTCGTGTTTTCTGTCAAAGAGCGTGTTGTAAATGGAGCCCTTTGTGACCAAATCTGACCACTATGTAAAGTCTGACTCTAAAAATTATTATTATATTGGCTGTGTTGGCTGCGGCCTTAGTCAGGTCTTTTGCAAAACACGTTCTGAATCTTAATGGGACTTCATGGTTAAATAAAGGTGAATACAATAAACTAAAAGGAGAATTGCCCAACCAATCAGTTTAACTATTAAATTAAACTGTTCAGTGATGCTGCAGACTCAAATGAAGCAGCTCAAACTGATGATAAATCCTCATGTCAAAGGTGGAGATGTCAGTCAGGAAAAAGTCAGTTTGTATTTCTGTTCAAATGACATCAGTTTATACCAAATAATAAATATATAACACTTTCCCCTCTGTTCCAGTCGTCCAAGTCTTCATCGGAGCGTAAGTCCCTGTCCCGTCCCGGAGCAGCGGAGGGGACATGAGTGCTCCAGGAGGCAGCGCTGACCTGTCTGAGCTGCCCAGGGCCTGTGGAGCCGGAGGAGCTTCAGCAGGGGCCCAGGAGAGCTGGAGATGGGCCCCACGCACGGAGACGGTCTGCTGGGGAGCGCAGACATGGACGAGCCTCTGTCCGCTCACCTGTCCAGGAAAACAGCCATCTTAAACCAGTTTGAGAGTAAAGCCCTGGGACTGGACAAGGCCATCCTGCACAGCATCGACTGCTGCGGTGAGACACAAGCACTGTGACATTTATTAACCATACACTTTGTAGTTCTAAACAGTGCACACACAGCTAAGACTAAGAACATTACAGTGCCAAATATTTAAATGTGCGTGTTTGTGTTCCAGCGTCAGACGAGACCAAGCGGAAGATGTACAGCTCCATCCTGGTGGTGGGCGGAGGTCTGATGTTCCGAGGAGCGCAGGAGTTTCTACTGCACCGCATCATCAACAAAATGCCCCCCTTCCTTCAGACGCCTGCTGGACTCTGTGGACGTCATCACCAGACCCAAGGTACTAAAGACACTACAGACTGTTAGATTTAGTCTACAACCTTCCTTCAGACGCCTGCTGGACTCTGTGGACGTCATCACCAGACCCAAGGTACTAAAGACACTACAGACTGTTAGATTTAGTCTACAGTCTTCTTTCAGACGCCTGCTGGACTCTGTGGACGTCATCACCAGACCCAAGGTACTAAAGACACTAAAGACTGTTACAATAATAATATGTTGTATTAGCAGCAGAACTTTAGTGTTTGTACAAGGATAAACTCTTGTAGTAAGCTGACAGTGCTTGTGAGTGTTGTTTCTACAGCTTTTGTGCTTCCCCCGTGTTGAGAAACAAATAATCCCTCTATACTATATACTCAATCTTGTCTCCCTCCATTTGGAAGTTTTAGTTGCACTATTATCTAAATGTGTCTCTTTATTTCATCAGTGTGGCATCAAACAACTGTCCCCAGTAAGATGAACTTTTTGTCTAAACACAGACTTAAATAAAAGCATGTTTTCTAATGTAGAAAATCTGTCTTTACTCTGAGCAATCTTTGATATTCACAACATGTTTTGAAGAAGCTGAGAGTCCAAATTTCAGTTAAATCTAGCTGTACAGGCATGTTTATGTATTTGGATATGTGAGTCAGAGGGATCAGCAGCACTCCCAAACTTAGATAAACTTACCCACAAATGTCAATAAAATAACCTAACTTAACCTTCACAAAGTACAAAAGACCTCTGTGTGCATCTGTGGAGGTCACGTTAGGTTAGTTTAAGGCTAAAAAATCCATCACTCAGCTAAAGTCAGAGTGTTTGTTTTTTGGTTTTCATCAAACCACATGATGAGCTGTGATTGGTCTAAACCACTGGAGGTTGGAGGGGGAACAAATAGAGGAGGACCACCTTCATTTGGAATTTGTGAACTCATGAATATAGTTAGATAGTCAGCTGGATAGGTTTTGGGAAACAATGAGAGTCAGATTCTCCTGACAGTATACGCAACTGAGAAACAAAGAGTGAAATAAGAACAGATACTGCAGTAGTTAACACTCTAAAACTTCTTGTGAAACTACTTTAGAGGCTCACACTGGCGCGCATAGGAGCTGTGAACAGTTGTACGTGTGTGTTACAGGACATGGACCCTCGGCTGATCTCATGAACATTTGTTTGTGTGTTACAGGACATGGACCCTCGGCTGATCTCAATGAACAGTTTTGTTTGTGTGTAACAGGACATGGACCCTCGGCTGATCTCATGAACATTTGTTTTTGTGTGTGTAACAGGACATGGACCCTCGGCTGATCTCGGTGAACATTTGTTTTTGTGTGTAACAGGACATGGACCCTCGGCTGATCTCGTGAACATTTGTTTGTGTGTAACAGGACATGGACCCTCGGCTGATCTCATGAACATTTGTTTGTGTGTAACAGGACATGGACCCTCGGCTGATCTCGTGAACATTTGTTTTGTGTGTAACAGGACATGGACCCTTGGCTGATCTCATGAACAGTTTTTTTTGTGTGTAACAGGACATGGACCCTCAGCTGATCTCATGAACAGTTTTGTTTGTGTGTAACAGGACATGGACCCTCAGCTGATCTCATGAACAGTTTTGTTTGTGTGTAACAGGACATGGACCCTCGGCTGATCTCGTGAACATTTGTTTTTGTGTGTAACAGGACATGGACCCTCGGCTGATCTCGTGAACATTTGTTTGTGTGTGTGTAACAGGACATGGACCCTCGGCTGATCTCATGAACATTTGTTTTTGTGTGTGTAACAGGACATGGACCCTTGGCTGATCTCATGAACATTTGTTTTTGTGTGTAACAGGACATGGACCCTCGGCTGATCTCGTGGAAAGGCGGGCAGTGCTGGCCTGTCTGGACACCACTCAGGAGATGTGGATCCACCAGGCTGAGTGGAGACGCTTTGGGGTGAGAATGCTGCGTGAGAGAGCTGCTTTCGTCTGGTGACGCGTGGGACAGACGTGTGTAAATAGTAGTGTAAATATGTGTGAATTAAACTTTTTTAAATAACATCTCGTGGTGCAGTATTATTATATATTAGAAATCATTTATCCATGAATTTATTCCTTTATCTGGAGTCGAGTTGTGGAGGCAGCAGTCTGAACAGGGAGACCCACACACACCTCCAGCTTTTCTGGGACGTTCCCAGGCTAGTTCTGAGACAGTTCCTCCATCGTGTCCTGAGGTCTCCTCTCAGTGGGACGTGCAAGTCTGGATGATTTGTAAAGTCTTTTCACATGTTTCCAGAGGTATTCTCCACTGTTCACGGCTTCATTTGAGAGAACATATTTTAGACTGATGCTGTGAAAATCCCATGGAAACAAAATAACAGGAAAGTAATTTAAAGGGACCTATTCTGAAAATCGACTTTTCTGACTTTTAATATATTATAGCTGTGTACCCCATCATTAGTGAACCCAAAATTGATTCATGCATGTTCTGCAGCAGATGGTCAAGTGCTCAGAAAATCCTTGTTTTCACCAACCACCTATCCCCGCCCATTTGTCTGTATTTACTTGTGATTAGTAAATACTTGTCATTGTGATAATTGTAGTTACCGGTAAACCACATTTCTCTCAAAAATCTGTAATTCAAAACTTGCGGCTTATTAGAGTTAAGTTTTGCAATGAAGAGGCGGGGCTTATCAGCTCTGCAGTTTTGAACAGGAAGTAAATGGACCTCTTTTTTTCCCAAGCTGTTTTAGATCAGTTGTCTCTTTTACAATGAAGGGTTGTCCCTATGTTTATGATCTACATATGTTCTAATTTATTACTAAATACACAGAAAAAAACATATTAGGTCTTCTTTAAATATAAACAAACCATCTGCCGTTCTAATTATAATGTTGACTATACAAAAAACGGTTTTATCGTCATGCTTGTTCAAGCTCCAAAGGATCACTTCTGCAACAAGTCATTTCAGGCTCTGTCTCCAGACTCCAGCTTCTCTGTTTCTGATGAGTTTCAGCAGCAATGGTCGTTCAACTCTTTACCAACAGTTGTATAAATAAAACAAAGAGATATATGTTTGATTCTTCAGGACAAAGTTTCAAATCTCTAACTTATTGGACTGAATTTTCAATTAAACCTCTGGCACCAAAGGGTTAACTAGGAGACTCTTATAACAACAAAAACCTTTTATAACAATGGTGACATTATTCACTCAAAAAAGAAAAAGGATTTTCATCAATCACTTTATTTTTCAACTTTGACTTGGTTACTAAATGCATTATATTAAAAGTCTCAATGTAAAACTAATGTTTATCTGGTTGACAAAATAATATTAGACTAACACCTGTTCCCCACCAAAGACAAAGTCAAAAGAGATCACATTTGAACTGTGCAAAACGTCTTTTTTATTGCAACAAAAAGATAAAACTATATCCTAAAACCATCTAATGGAGCAGGATGACTAAACGAGTAAATAAAAGAGTGAAAATGGGAGGAAGGGGGAGGAGCTGCTGATCGGCTGGCTCGGACCCTGGAGCAGGATTTCCCGAGAAAGCTTCATAGACTGCACAACACAGAAGCAGCTGGAGGAGAGGGTCAGCAGCACTGGACTGGACCCACACGCCCACACCACAGTGCAGGCGTTTACCTGGAGAGCAAAAGAACACGGTGAACACTTCAAACATACGAGTCAACACGAGCAAGCGGAGGGAAGAGCAACAAGGAAAGCTCGAGTGGAAACAGTGGATCAATTAGTTTTTCTAAATGGCTTTGACACACTTGTCCATTCTAAGTTTCAATTTCTTAAAACAAACTTTTGACTCAGGCAAATTAAGTTTAATATTGAAAACAGTTAAATTTTCCCCTCCAAATATCTTGATACAGTATATCAAGATCTTTACATTTTGCTGAATATAGTTGAGAGAAACACACAATGTCTGTGTGACATTTACAGCAACATTACATTGGAATATTTGAATGTTTGTGTCTGTGTTTTCTGCTTAGACCAGTGTCCTGTTTGATTTCTTTGTTGTTTGATCTTTTCTGCTCATTGATTTTGGATTTGTAGATAGAATGTTAGATGTTATGAGAAAAGTCCTTAACTATGTGTGAACAGGTCTGTGGTGTTGGAGAAACAAACTAAACTCACTGAACATGTGAGTTTGTGGATGAGGGCTGTGTGAGCTGTTCTGAGAAACAACCTGAAAACTGTTACAAATGTTCTGACCACCACAGCCTTTGCTCAGGTAAAAGTTACAATCAAGTGATCAAACTAAACCAGTCCCAGCCCTAGTCTCCATATATTGGTGCTATTCTTATACGCAGAGGAGCTGTCTGTGATATCAGACAGTATATTGTCAAATATGGGCTTGACCAGGCTTTATGACAGATGTCAGAATGTCTCACCTTCCTCATCCTCCTCCTCCCATTGGTGGAGCATTTGGACCTCCTCCGTGGGTTATTCTGCCCATCCTCCTTCGACCACCAGGGGGCCCCGGGGACTGCAGGGGAGAGAGAACCGTGAATACATCAAGTGTAGTTAACAAATACTTAGAATCCCTACAACCACAAGTGCATAAGTCCGATTATCACATTTTTCTTCTTTTAACTTGGTTTGGTGTGACAGTTCTAGTGGTGAATATTATAGTTTTACGCTATATGAAATTGACAAATAAATGTTGAAAATGACAGGAAGTAATTTGAGTTCTAAATTAGAATCCCTCCACATGTGTCGTCAGAAAACACCAAAATACAAAGACAATTTACACACAACTGAGACAGTTGTGTTACCAAGTATTTATTGTTTGTGAAATAACCTAACGTCATTTACAGTGTAGTTGCTAGGTAACAGTTGTGGGAAAAAACGTATATTAACCTCATCAACACAGACAAACTGGGTGGAAAACAAACAAAATGTTTAGTAAAATCTTAAATATAACCATGTTTACTATGTTTTATTGAAACACACAGACTAACCCGTTTGTTTTATAATGCTGATGTCTGTTTTTGTTTTGTAGACTGTTATTATCATTCTTTCAGTTAAGTGCTCTAATGTTTTGTTTGCATTCCTTTTGTAAGCTCATTTTATTTTCAAAAAGAAATCAAGTAGTTGCTGATTGTACAAACAGCTACAAGCAACAGAAGTATTGAGACTCACCCTCTGCCGTCACTGAACCGAGATGTGGCACTTTGTCCGTTCTTGGACATATCTGGGTTGAAGATTGTCCTAAAACTGGAACCAAAAATGACATTTTAATATCACAGAGGCCTTTGAGATGCTGCAGAGGTTGTGTGTTGTACTTACAAAAGGCTGACAAACTCCACTGCGTCCCAGAACAGGTCCACCAGCAGAGACAGTCTCCATGGAGACTGAGTCCTGTTGTCCAACACCTGGCCTACAATCAACAGGACACAAACATTAGACATGGTTTTGTTTCCCACATAACAGTTGTGCAGTGCATAGAAATAAAAGGTATGGCATGTTCCTTTTTCCTGCTGTTCTTGAACTGTGTGTTTCACTGTGTGAGACAAATAAAGGATATCTGATCTTACAGCTGTAGAAAGTGGCAGGTTACAGACAGTGAAAAGAACATTTGGCTCAAAACCTCTGGGACTTTTTTTTAATATATCAAAATAACACTGTTTACTACACACTTGAGCTGGTGGGTTAGTGACATTTAGAGGTTTCAACAGGAAATGATGCATGTGAATTATATGTAAACATAGGAAAATACTATTCAAACCAATCACAAGACAACACGGACCTGAAGACAAGAAACATGACGGATTTGCTGTTATTTCCATGGTAACTTAACTGTTGTTGCATTTGGACGTTTCTCTGAATTATTGTTCATAATATACAAACATTACAGTAAAGATCAATCCTTTTATAGACCCTAAGTTCAAACAATGATAAATAATGGATTCAATTAACGTTAAATGACCAGACAAATATTAACGTTAGTGAACAAAATCAAAACATGCTGCTTCACAGAAGTTAACCGGTTTAGTCCAATCTTAGACTGTCCTAAGGCTACATTAGCTGGCACACAATTCATTTCATAAGATGGCTTATTTAGTAGGTATTAAAAGTGTAACGTTACGTGCAGTTAAAAATAACTTGCATCAGTTTCAGCTTCCTGTACCTGCTGTTAGCCAACAAGCTAGCCGCTTAGCGCTAGCATCATTAGCCCTGGCTTAGTTTAGCCTCTCAAAATAAACAATTTCTAGATCCAAAACCACTAACTGTCTGTAGTGTTAGGTACAAACTACTAGACTTGTCTGAAGATCTAAATCATAAAGCATTTAGAGGAACGGAGGAGAAAGCGCTCACCGTTGGACACGTACACCATCTTCAGATTTGTTTACGAATGACGCAGCACGCACGCAAAGCGTCTCCTGTTTGTACGTCAGTTTACGCAGTCACGCGTAAAATGTGTTTTTTTTGTTTTTTTTTTTTTTTATCCTAATGTTATACAATAATAATAATCTTAAATCATGCAAGAAAAAACAACATAAAAAGAAAGTTATTACATCTTAAAGGTTAGTAAAGTGACGATGGATCCAGGCAGACCAGTGAGTTTGATATGCTGATAAATACTTAGTAATCAAATAGAAATAAATGTAAAGAATAGTGTTAAATGTTTCAACCACAAAATATTACTATTAAGTGAAATTCAAAGAATTTATTATAAAACAACTTAAAAGACACAAATAATCCATTGAGTCTCAATGTCTTTCCCATTCTAAAGCCCCATAATGATGTTAATAATTACATATATCTGGACTTTTACTGCTGATGCCATCCAAACATATCTGCAGATCATATTAAAACAATGTCAAGACAGTCAATTCATTTTTTTTCTATTGCACATTTCATCAGCATGTCGGTTACGTAAACATGTTCGATTCTACACAAAACAACCAAAATAGATATGTTACAAAAAGTTTTATTGCTGTGTAAACATAGAGCCTCTTCTTCCAGGCTCTGCTTTTTTATTTGAACCAGCTGCAGGTCCATTTGTCCTGCAGAGAGCTGATCCTACAAACATTCATTCATCCCTGTCATAAACACACAACAATTTACAATAAAAAGAATTATTAAGAGTAAAATTTGCTTCATGTTTCATTGTATGTTTAAAAATAACATATTTTTTTCTGTTAACAACATTGCAATTTATCACAAAACAGCAAAAAGATAATTTCCCAGATTTCGAAAATATACTGTACATATATGTACACTCAAGGAAAAAAGAAACGCAACACTCAGTTTTCTGAGTTTTTGGGGCAGAATAATTTTATTTTTGAGATCCGCCTGTTTCATATGAACCCTACATCCATTTCTAATCCTCAGACCAACTCTTGTGGCGTTTACACATTTTCAGTCCAATAACACAACCAAACAATAGAACAACCTCCAAACCAAAAGTGACAGAGTTTCATCAGACTGTCAATAGTTCACTGACCCCCGTTGGCCCTGGACAGAGGTTATTCAGCCTCATGGATCGGCAATAGTGTCTGAGTTGATCCTGTGGAATTGCCGCCCATTCTTCCACCAGTGCTGCCCTCAGCTGCTGCTGAGTTTCACCTATAGTCTCCTGTACACCCGATCTCGTCCATCTGCTCTGAAGCACTGGAACCTTTTTGTAACTGAACACGACTTGGGACCACCTCTGCAAAGTTCAACGACGATGTGAGTGCACCATTCGACCCCAGCTCAGCGATGTTGGGGGGTAACTGTAAGCACTGATCTAACATATGGCCAATATGGTCAAATACAGGTCAGCATGGAGGCGATTACGGATGGTTTTGTTCTACACTGGCCTGTGGGGCCAGGGGGGGTTGGTCTTGTGCAGCGGTCGTTACACGGGGGCCCTGGAGACACAAGACAACAGCGTCCATAGCTCCATCCCTCTCTGGTGGAGACAATCGTGTGTTTTTGGCTTCATTCTGGTGCCTTTTATAGAGAAGACTTGAGCACAGTTAACCAGCGGTAAAAGTCAACTCTGAGTTTCAAACATAAACCACCCTGTAATGCACTCTTTATGGTTCTCACAATCAGTCAAGTCAAACCAAGAAATGTGTTCACCTGTCTTCAGCTTACTGTGGAACCAAGGTGCTAGCCTGTTTTTCCAATTGTACTCGTTTTCTAAGGAATTTTTGAAAATTAAAATGTTGCGTTTCTTTTTTTCCATGAGTGTATTGACCCTATTATGTCCCGCCTACTTTTCTAGGACATGCACTTCCTGTTAAGCTGCATTTAGCCTGTAGATTTCAGTCAATGGGTTTATTTTAACTGCCATTATATTTAATTAAAATTGCCCCACAAGACAGACAAACAAACACATTAGCTACCTTAACAGAGCTAAACAGGAAGTGCATTTCCAAGCCAAGTGGGCGGGACAAAATAGGGTCAATATATCCTTTTTAATGAGAGAACAGTGAAGTTGCATAATTAATGAAGCAAGCTCTGGAGGCGAGTCATGTTACCAGATCAAACCTCATAATAATAATAAAAAAAAAAACTTAACATGTCAAATCTGCTTAACTCAAGGTTTGATCTTGTCTTTAAATTCCCTCTTTGCAGTGCAGCGTGTCCGTCCTCTCCGGTATGTCCTCAGTCTGTCCACGGCGTCTCTTCTTTAACCTCTTCCTCTTGTCCTCTCCGTTCTGTCCTCTCCTCTTCAGCCCCGGTGTGAGCTCTAAATACAGCTTGTACACTTCCAGGACCTCGGAGACGGCGGGACAGGACACGTTGCACATTCGGGACACGTCTTTCACGGACAGGCCTCCTAAATACGCCCCCACGATCTGTCCCTTCTGGAAGTCGCTCAGGTCGCTGATGCAGGAGACACAGGGACTGGGTTCCTCCTCCTCGGACATGACAGTTCTCCTTTAGGCTCGTCTCAGGAAGGAGGAACACCACATGGTTTTAAGGAATTCTGCAAAAACAAAACTAGGAATGTTAAAAGAACAGTATTCAGCAGCAAAAAAAGCATTGGTCAGTTATGGGTGGGTTATAGGCCCCTTGATAGAGCAATTTCATGTTGGACAGTTGACTGTAAGCCCCACAGTGCCTTTTCCAGCTGTGCCGTACTGGGTTATGGATGAGGTATATGTTGATATGCACCTTCTAGAGAAAATGAAGAAGAAGAATTTAGATAGTGTCATAGTCACAAAGTATGTAGAGGATATGTTCCCAGAGTCAGTGAAAGTATACAGTATACGGATGCTTTTAAGATGAATCAGAAGGTTGGTGCTGCCTTTATTATTCCAGAAATGAATGTTACTAGTGATGCACCGATCCAGCTTTTTCAGTTCCGATACCGATCCCGATACTTTAGATTTAAACATCTGCCGATACCGATATCAACCGATACTTGTGTAAGGACTGAAATAGCTCTTTTGTCCTTTTCAAAACATAAAACTTTTGATCATAATAGTGTTATTTATACTGCAAGACAAAACTGAACTTAATAAGAAGAGAGAGAAAGAGAAGAGAGCAGGAGGGAGAGAGAGAGAAGAGAAGAGAAGAAAGAGAAAGAAATAAAGAGAGGGAGCGCGAGGAGAGAGAGAGAAGAAAAAAGAGAGAAGAGAGAGAAGAAAGAAGAGAAGAAAAGGGGAGAATGAGAGGAGAGAGAAAGAAGAAACAGAGAGAGCACGAGAGGAGAGAGAAGGAGAGAGAGCGCGAGGAGAGAGAGAAGAGAAGAAAGAGCGTGAGGAGAGAGATAAGAGAAGAGAGAGAAAAGAGAGAGTAGAAGAAAGAGAGAACAAAGAAAGAGAAGAGAGAGAAGAGAAGAAAGAGAGAGAAAGAGAGAGAGAACGCAAGGAAAGAGAGAAAGAAGACAGAAATAGAGAGAAGAAAGAGAAAGAAGAGAGAGAAAGAGCGCGAGGAGAGAGAGAAGAAAGAAAGAGGAGAGAGAAAGATAGAAGAGAAGAGAAGTAATAGAGAGAAGAGAGAATTAGAGAGAAGAAAGAGAAAGAGAAGAGAGAGGAGAGTGAGAAGAAAGAGAAAGAAAAAGAGAAGAAAGAGAGAGAGAGAAAGAATAAAATGTCAAAGACATTCTGGCTCAACATCAGACATAAATCAGACTCATTATGTCCAATGAAACACAACTAGGATATCGGCTGAACCGATATTATGGAGCCGATACTCGATCCAGCAAAATTTCCTGGATCGGCACCGATATTCGATCCCAGTATCGGATCGGTGCATCTCTAAATGTTACGATGTCTCATAGAATATCTAATAATTTATCTGTATTTACTGGTGAATTAGTGGCAATTATGTTGACCCTGAGTTATATAGAGGTTAGTCAATTTAGAGCAGTAGTCATTGCTTCAGACTCCAGCAGCGCTATTACAAGCATAAAGTCAATATTATGATTGAAATATTGCAGATGCTGTTCAGAATAAAGCAGGCAGGAGTCAAGGTTAGCCTGATTTGGGTTCCAGCTCATATCGGTTTTGAGGGTAATGAGTTGGCCGACAAATTTGCTAAGCAAGCAGTGAAAAAGAGGGAGGTTACTTTACCTGTGACATACAGCAAGGCAGAGATCAAGACTTTGGTTAAGGAGGAGGGGAAAAGGAAATGGCAAGGAATGTGGGATCAAAATAACAAGGGCAGACATTACTATGGGATTCAGAGGTATGTGAGAAAAATGAGGACAACATCAAGAAACAAAAAAGAAGAGGATGTTCTTTCTAGGATGAGATTCGGACATACAGGATTAAATGGTTCATTGTATCGAATAGGTAAACATCCAACAGGATTCTGTGTGTGTGGGCAAGTACAGGAGTCAATAGAGCATGTTCTGATGAACTGCCATAAGTATCAGCGTGAAAGGGCAATCCTGAAACATAAAGTTAAAGAACAAAAAATGTAGGTCAAGATTCATGAAATACTCAGATTAGATTCAGAAAGTGTTATTTTAAAATACGTGTTCAGCTTTTTTTTTTTTTTTATAAAACAAGTCTAATAAGTAGAATTTAAAACGTTCTGATTCAGTCTCTCCAGAAGGTGGCGGTAATGCACCTCTTTAAGTTGTTTGCCACCCGCCTATAATCCCACACAAGAGGAAAAGCATTGGTGTAATCTGGCTTACACTGTTTCTTATTTATTTTCTGTGTAAATACATATTTTTGCATAAACCACATCCTATTTTTTTGATAGATCTTATGAGCAAAGTTTGGTTCAGATTATAGTCCGATCACTCAATCAATCAATCAAATTAAAACATCATACATCTGATGTCAAGACTATTAGGTTAATCCATAATCGTGATTATTCCAAACACAATGAAAAAATAATAATTGTGACAGTTTTATGAACAAAATTATTCATTTAGAGAACTCTTCTGAACCTAGTGATGGATAAAATATTGAACTTAGAGAAAAAGATGTTAAATTCTTGCTGTAGATGTGTTTTATTTTAGATAAACACATTTTCTTGCTATAGTAAGTACATTTGTGATTATGAGAGCCTTGTTATGGATACAATCTGTAAATATCTGGTGGTCAAATAACAAATATTGATATTGGCAAAAAAATTAAATACACATAAAATATATATATACATATAATCTTATGTCTAAATGTGGCCATTTCAGAAGCAAAAGTCTGCTTTTCAAAATACAGAAAAAACACAATTTTAAAAGCACATTTAAAGGTGGGTAGCTAACTTTTTAGTTGTAAATTAGTAAACTTTGTGCTTTTCACTAAAAAGTATAAAGTAAATACAGCACTTTGTGAAAAAACTAGACCTCTGAGTGCTGTCTGAACTGAATAATAAAGAATTTTAGTTCTTATTAATAGCTATGCTGCGATCTGATTGGCTGAGCTGGGGTGATCCTCTCCAGTTTCACTTTGTTGTTTGTAAATAGAAGTTTATAAGCCATAAATGCAACTAAAATGAATACATGTCGATATTAACCATGTGTCGAAGGATTTACGAGAGGAAGCTGTCAGATTTAAAACCTAAATTGTGTTTGCAGTGTAAAAATCAGCTACCCCACCTTTAACATTATTTTTTCATATACAAACTTTTTCAAAACAAATGCAGCCGAATGTTTTGTCACATAAGACTGCTTCTTTCAGAAAGTTTTATTTCATAAAAAATAGCATGTTAGACAATGAGAATGATTGTTGTTTGGTCGTGGTGATAGTCATCATGAATAATCCCTAATATCATCGCAGTATTATTCATTGACACTCACGTGAACAAGTATCAGTAGGTCAATCAATCCATAGTGACTTCAAAAAAATAAATAATAAAAATTCAAAGAATCTTGAGCTTTATCAGAGCAAGTACAAAACCTCAAGATGACATTAAAAAGGACTGCACAATGTGTCAAATAAATATCAATATTGTAAGAAAATATAAAGAACATAATTTAACCTTAGTCTTGGCTTGTTCAGTATTAAATATAGTTTTTATAGTTACAGTAGTAAATATAGTTTGTTTGTTTTTTAAAGTGCATTAAAATATATTGTATTGTGGCAGTAAGTATTTTAAAGTCTGTAGATATTCTTTAAGTAGCTCTTTTAATCACCACTTTAGTCCTTTTTTACTGTTTATGATAACATAGTGTCCTTTTGTAAAGTCATTGTAATATTTCACAATTATAATAGGTTTCTGTTGTCTGTTCTGGGAAACACTGACAGTTTAATCACACTGACAGTCACTGTTCATTTCTATTATAAAATGAGTTACTCTGTGCAATTTACTCTTTTTATTAATTTTCACTGATATGTCAGTATTTTACCCTGCATGTGTAGGTTATGATTGTGATTTATGTCCAGGTTTTAAGTACAGTTAAACATTAACTTTGCTGCTAAAGCTAGTACATTTACAGAAATAATGTGCACTGTACCTGTTCAAACAAAGAAATAAAATAATATGACTACATTTATTATTATTGACAGTCAAGATTAGTTATTTAACAGTGAATATTTGAGCAGAAGCATGTTGAGAAACGTCTGGGGGAAAAACGAACAAAAGGATAAATGAATAAGAAGTACATTTGTTATGTTCTGTCATTTCAGTGTGAATGAGATAATAGAAAAAAATACATAATTGTATATTTTCGTGTCAATTGCATTACCCAACAGCACGAGCACAAAGACACAGTATTAATGCTTTTAAAAAGACAAGAATTATGTCTGCAATGAAGTAAACAAGAGACATTTAAATAACACTCACCATCCGCCGCCATTTTGGCTCCTGTTTCTTCGACGAAATGAGGCGATGCGCATTACCGCCATCTGGTGGTGGAGTCAGACTTTACATCAGACTTTGTTATGGATTTTTATGAAACTGACTTTTTTTTAAATAAATGAATAAAATAAAATAAAAAAATAAAGTAGAGATGAGAACAGTGATTGAACCAATCAGAGCAGACCCAGAGTTTACCCCGCTCACTTCATTAGCATACACACAGAAAAATAACAAAGAGGCATAAAGAAATGTAGAAAAGTGAAAATAGAAAAATAAATCAAAATACTCAAAAATTAAAGAGCAAAAAAAAAAAAAATACGTGTGACGCTTAAAATACAGGAATATGTATAAATAAAAGCAAGAATTAAAAAATCTATTAAAAAGTAAGAAAAAAAATACATTTATATTTACTATCGAACAATAAATGACAAATGAAATACATTTACATGATTTGCAAATTAAAATGGCACATACTTGTTCATAAAATATTATTTATTTATGTCATAATTTTATACATTTATTTATTTATTTAAGCATTTATTCATGTATTATTTTATTTACATTTTTATTTCCCATGTATTTATGTATTTATTCTTATCTTTTATTTTTATTTATTTTATTTTTATTTTATTTATTCTGATTTTATTAATTAATGAATGTATTTATTTTTAAATGGCTTTAGTTCAAACTGAATTTCTGAGCCACTGAGAAAATGTCTGGACTCTTTGTAAAGGTAAAACGCTTTAGATTTTTTTTATTTATTTTTTTTTAATTGATCTAATAAGTGAGAACAAGCTCTGCACAGTACAAAGTCCAAATTTAAACACCATTTTAAACACTCGTGAAAAGCAAAATGTTCACATACGTTGAATTTCTCTAGCAGGCTTAATGTTTTCAGTAACTCCTCAGACTGACCTGTGATTGGACTGAGCTGCACCACTCACCTGCAGCACTATAAAGACTAGACTGCTCATGAGCTGTTGTGTGACCAAACAGACTCTAGAGAGCGTCATGTTTTTATTAAATGAAACTAAAGTGAAAGTCAGCTGGTGCCATAACACTTGTCTTTCACGCGACTGAGGCTGGTGAGTATTATGTTCTTTAGCCTAACTCTATTCTATTTCATGTAAGTCAAGCCACTTTAAGATGTTTGTGGTAAACCTAATGCTTAGACTTTTAGAAAACAAAATGAAAAAGGTGACTGTTTTGTAGTAGCAGAATTTTGTTCAGTTGTTTAGCTTTTCTGGTTGTAGCTTTGCACCTGTACTTGTCTACGAGACATGTATGCCTTTTGTTCTATGCACCAAAATATTTATTATATTTGTGATTATTTTAGGCCTGATAGTGTGTTGGATCAAAAGTTTGTGTTTCCTTTGCACTCTCAAAATCCCACCAAAACAGAGTAGATTCTAGAGCAGTGGTTCCCAACCTTTTTTGTCTTGAGTACCCCCTAATTGTGATCTCACACACAGAGTACCCCCAGTGTCAAGGGTTTTTAGGAATATTTAATCTTTACTTGTATAATTTTATGTATAACACTTGCATTTTATTGTTTTAATGTATTTCATGTCAAACAGCTGCCTCTTAACAAGTAAACCAAGTGCTGCAAACAACATTGTTCACATTACAATACTTGTCATTTTTAAATCTGCAATCATCCCAAGGACCCCCTGGCATATGGTCGCGTACCCCCTGGGGTCCACGTACCCCTGGTTGGGAAACAATGGTCTAGAGTATTTGGCGGCGATCAACACAAACTTTGTAAATCTTGTTTTACCTGTCTGGGTGTGTGTGTGTAAGTTTGAGAGTGCGTGATTTTGTATGTGGTTAGAAATGGTTCAAAACTCTGTCCACATGTGAAAGGACAGGTCCAGTTAGATGCCAGAGTAGGCTGTATATGTTATATTGGGTTGGGGGTGTGTGTGCTGGAGGGGTCCTGACAGTTGTTCAAGATAAGATATCCATTCGGTCGACATCACTTTCCACCCTACTGTGCATGTGTTACAAAGAGCCCCTCTCCATCTGCTTAGCTGGGGAAACTTCTTTGAATAAAACAACAAAACAGGACTAGAGCAGCTGTTTGGATCAGGTCTGAACCGGTCTGACGGACGTCTGTCTCCTGAAGCTTGAGTGTTTTTCACCTGAGTGTAACTTTTAAGGATTGAAGGGTTGAGTTTCATTCACAGATGTTGATTTAGCAGCAGAACTTTGGTTTTCTCACAGATAAACTCTAGTTACTGATGACGGAGTTTTTTGACTTGTTTGTGTCGATGAGCGGCAGAACTTTTGTTTTCTCACAGATAAACTTGTTTGACTTGTTTTCACTGTTTGTGTCTCGTGTTGATAAACAAAACAAAAATCCCTCTATAGAACTATAACCAGCCCCTGTAATTGGCACAGCAGTTCAATTAGACTGACTCTACTACATGCAAAGTAAAATATATAATACTGTATACTTATATATTAAAAAGCAAACCTGCTCCTGAACACCTTCACTTTGGCTCCAGAACCAGTGGAAGAATGGGTAACACTTCAGAATAACTACAAAAACACCTTAATAAAGATAATAAATAATTTATCATGAACAAATGATTAATTAACAGATGAAAAAGTGTATTAATGCTTAGTAATAATAAACTAAGGACCTACGGTTAGGATTTAGGGTTAGGGGGCAGGATTCAGAGTAATTAAGTAGTTACTAAGCATTAATAAACTTTTTCATCTGTTAATTAATCATTTGTTCATGATAAATTAAGTCTTTATTAAGGTGTTATTAATGATTTATTACGTCTAATTTTTTGTAGTTATTCTAAGGTGTTACCGAAGAATGTAATAAAGCACACATTATAGTCAAGTGTTTCCCACATCAAAATTTGAATTAGAATCTACTGACTCCAAAGGACATGACAAACAAACAACAGTGTTTCTTTCACAGTCAAAGTTTTAGCGGTGCATTTTTAGAGTTCATTTAGCATCAAATGTGCCTTTTAATGGAATATTGTGTTTTGTTCCTAAAAAGTGTCTTTAAATTGATCATTTCAGATTGAATGGCACAAAAAGACTTCACACCATGAAAACAACGTTTGAAGCTCATCATGAACGGCCCCAGTGGACTCACAGTTCTTCTGGTAAGATTCTGGGATTCAGAACTCATGCTTCTTACAAAGAGTGGTTCCAGCCTTTTTTTCCTCTAAGCCCCCCTGACGGAATGGGAGACTTGTCGAGCCCCCCCTGTTTAAACCGGTGGCCTTTAAATTGTTATTGTATGATGAAAATTAGAATTAAAAACTTTTATTTCAGCCAAATAAACAACTATTGTGGTGTTTTGGTGCGCAGATTTGCTAACTAAACTAAAAACATGTCCATTAATGCCTCCCCTGACCCTTCCCCAGGGCTCCCCTGCAAAAGAGATTCTGAATCTCTGTGGGACTTCCCTGGTTAAATAAAGGTCAATTAAATTAAATTAAATTAATTGTGTTTTTTACTAATGAAGTTTCACTTATAACTATTTTTTGATCCTCTGACCAGACAAAGCTCTGGGGACCCCCTGGAATGTCAGGCGCCCCTCCAGGTTGGGAACCACTGGTCTAGTACTCCGTCTGCCACATGAGATCCACAACACTGCACATTCTGTACACTTAGATTATTTGCATAATACAGTATGAATGTGAGCTCATTGGTTGTTTATTACCTTAAACCAAGTTTTTGGTTGCGTTGATCTGAAATAATAGAAAATCAGAACTTCCATAGGAACACGTTAACAAAACAATATAAAAAGTGAAGAAAACAGCAGAGAAACAACCCAACAAACTGCTGGGTCACTACTGGTAAATGTATCTATTACAGTGAAGTGTCAGAATAGGCTTGAATTAACACTATTTTCACTATTTAACTGAACTTAAAATCTCTATTGGTTTAATAATAGACCAACTGAATATTCTTGATGTCACAATCCTGAGCCTTATATTTATTTATTTTATTGTCATGGTGTGTCATGACTAGGGATGGGACGATATACAATATTATCGCTAATCGCGATAATTAAGGGCCACAATTAAATAATCGTGCCGTTTTTTCATAATCATGATAATCGTAATTGCAAATAATGAATGACTCTGAGACAAAGTTAGTAGATTTTTGCTCAAAATTGTAAATTTGTTCACTTTGAATCATTATTGATTGTACTTAGACCAAAATGCAATAAGTAGTTGTTCAAACACATACATATTGTGCACTAATAAATATTTCAGTGATTTTAAATCTGTGCACTTTTACGTTTAGTAAATTATCGTGATAATATCGTTAATTGCGATTATTTTGATCACAATAATCGTGAGTGCAAATTTTAATATCGTCCCATGCCAAGTCATGACTCATGCAGACGAAAGATCATCAAATTAAAGACCATTTGAGATTTGCTGTTTTCAAAGGTCTCTTTTGAAGAGCACATCACCATGAGATTTGTCTAATGCATATCTTCACATTCACCACACTCAGCATCAACTGGCTCCGCCTTTTCCACTTTGTATTGTGTCTAGTGTTTAAGAGAAAGCTGACTGTGACCTTTCACACCTCTGCCTGCTCCTTAAACCTGTCTGTTCAGACACTGCACATTCTCATGAATCACATACAAACCAGACCTGCTCTGAAGATACTAATGAAAGGATTTATTTGACGTTATTTTTTGTTACAGATGGTTTTACTGCCTGAGGTTTCCTTCAGCCTCCGATGTCATCGCGCGGAGTACCCGATCGGATATGAGTGTTGTCCCATGTGTCCAGTGGGTATGTACCAAATCTACTTTACTGTCAAACCTCTCCTGCTTTAGCTCTGATCTTCAAGCATTCTAATTGAAACACAAATAATGGAAGCTTAGACCAGGAGTTGACAAACTTTTGGACTTTGGATGCCATGAAGTTTGTGTTAACCATTCAATTGACACATTGCAATTTTCTCAAATCTCAAGCCTTTATTTTTGAAAAAAAGTAATTAAATCAAAATATAAATTACATTTTGCCCCATGTGAGTGTTTCTAAAAATATCAACTATAACTAAATTAAACTTTTATTTGTGATAACTAACCCATGTCACATGGTTGTTCTGTTTTTTGTTCCAACAGGAACTCGAGTAAACAAACACTGCACAGACTTTCGCAGTACGAGGTGTCTCCCATGTGACAGTGGGACTTATATGGACGAACCCACAGGAAAGACTGAGTGTTTGCTGTGTAGGATGTGTGATAAAGGTAAACTCTGCTATGTTTGTGTAATTCACATTGGGGAATTTTCAACCACTAACCACTTTTTAAGCTCATATCACAACATCTCTGTAGGATTCAGGTCAAGACTTCACTCCAAAGTCTTCATTTAGTTCAGCAACTTCAGCCTTTCAGACAGTTTTGGATTGACAAAGTGTGTTTTAGTTTGAGGGCACAAACACTTTTTTGGTGGACCAGTCCAGTCCAATTATTAAAAATGATTGATTCCTTTTAATTTTAGTTCTACACAAAGGTTTAGAAATGAATGGCAGTTAATACCACCCACACACACACACACACTGAGCTCCCAGACAAAACCAATAACTGAGTTTGATTGTTGTGGTTGGTTGTAAAACAGGTAAATATGAAGCATTCAGTTAATTACTGGCTCTTTCTCATTTTAGGCATAAAAAAAATTATCAATACAACTGAATGTACTTTTTGCGTGTTTTAGTTTTTAAGCCCAATTTTCTTGATTCTGACTAAATGAATTACTGTATAACCTTCTCGTTATTGTAGATGAGAATTAACATGGTCAAGGAACAACTGGGACATGTCTATAAAACTGGAACACAACAAAGACTTGAGATAAATCTCACACACAGATTTAAAACTGGGACTGTACCTGGAGGGACTGTTGCTCATCCTACCCTAGATAATAAATAATGCCAAGTTTAGTATTGATACTAGGTACTTGTATCAATAGTAGCTCTTTAAACTGCAGTATCACAGCTTTGTCACCAAAGTCCAATTAGATCTGAAATGGAGGAAAACAGAGGGAGAGCAAAGAGGAGGCAGTCCAGAGGTGCAGTCTTCATCTCTTTTATTTCATTTTATGGTTGGCTTTAGAGTATTAAAAAAATGTGTTGTTGTTTTTTTGTTTTTTTTTTTTATTGTGACAAGTTTGACTCGATGATTCAAATGTGTCACCTCCAAATGGTAAATGTGTGGAGGTGTTTAACTAGACATTACTCCTCTCAGATGTTCAGGTGGTTCTACACACACAGCTGAAGTGTGTCATGTGTTTGTCCACAGGTTCTGGTCTGAGAGAGAAGAGTCGGTGCACCAACACCTCCAACACTGTGTGTGAACCTGAGGAGGGACACTTCTGTTTGGGGATTTAGAGGAGGACCGTAACTGTGGAGCTTCTAAGAAACATAAAAACTGTCAACCAGGAGAATACATCAAACAGCCAGGTCTGTACTTTTTACCAACAAGTTTATATTATGTCAGCGATTCTTCAGAATCAGGTCAAAAAAAGCTTGGAGAAGAAATTAAATAGATCTTTACAAAGGATGGTGCACTGGGATAAGCTCCAGTCCAGTGATCATTAATGAGAACAAGCACTAGAAGAGTACTGCATGTTTGAGTCATCTTGTATTGTCCTCCAGGGCTCAGAAACGTCCTGTTTTCACCTGTCCCCGCCCACTCCTCAAAAAGTATTCAAAATAAAACATGAAAGGTTCCAAATTGTCATCAAGTCCCTTTCCAACATAATAAATAAATCATCTCAGTTCTGCACTTTTAACATGAAATGAATGGATCATTTTAGATCATTTTTTACCAACACACACCTAAAACAGTTATTTGCCAAAAAACATATTAAAACATATATTCTATTTTAAAGAGATCAGGAGTCATTATAAACAAAACAAAGTTGTGTTTATTTGATTGATTTCTTTGGGAGTAAGAAATCAAAGGAAGTGAGTGTTATAGTAAATGGCTGCTAACTATTACTTTACTCTTTAAACTAAAATCTGGTTTGTAAATAGTTTTGTGAATATGAAACTGTGACATATTGTAAAGAACAGACTAGTATATTTTCTTCTGCCATCCAAATATGTACAGGACATATTTTCAAGAAAAAGCCCAAGAGTCTGTGTTGTTTTTAGAGACTCAAACTTGACTCGGACTTGTGACCTTAAAGACTTGACTCGGACTCATGAACATCACAAGTCTAACTGTTACAAATGTTAAACACTTTGATATGGATTAAGTGACCAGCAGACTTTGAACATGAAGAAATGTCAGTCATGATCACAAAATCTGTCTGGAAGATGCTATCTAAGTCAAAGGAAATGTGCTGCAGCTTCTGGTGGAGTCTCAGTCACAGACAGAGTTCATTTGAATCTCATGCATCGTCAAAACAGACTAAAGCACAAATGTGCAGACAACACAAACATGTGACAGATGGAACAGTTTAGTCTGTAAGAGCTGTGATCTGAGCTTCAGCTCAAACATGGGCCTTATATCTGAGGCAAACTAAAGACCAATGTGATCATTTGGGTTTGCCTCATACCTGAGGATAGTCCCTTCTCTTGTTCCATTCGTTCCTTTTGTGTTTGACTTGTGTTGATGTATTTTCTCTTCTGTCTGACATCTCTCAACTATCTTCAGGATAAAGTGTGTTTTTATGAACACAATGTATAAAACACTGTTCACATATCAAAATGTCAGTGTACTTTTTTTCCTTATAAATAAGACGGATATAAGATTAAAAGGGGGAAAAACACCACTCATCCAGACATACAGTAGATGTGTGTGAAGAGTGAATCTGAACAGACCTTTGGTTACTTGGGATCAAAATAAATATATTTTTTTAAGTTTACCTTACTACCAAAAAATAATTATTAGGAAGTGCTTGTGTAAAGTGTAATGTTGATCTGTGTCCACAGGTATTTCCTCTGCAGACACACAGTGTTCTCCATGTCCTGAGGGAACTTTCTCTAATGGAACAGTGTGTCGACCTCACACACAGTAATTGTAATATGAGCTCTGTGTTTGATATGTACAAAGTACTGATGTGTGTCTGTGGTTCCAGGTGTGAGGAGAACGGAAAAGCCACAGTGAAAGATGGAACTGCGACGTCTGATAGTGAATGTGAAGAAAGATCTCAAACTGTAATCATTGTAATCAGTGTAATCATTGTAATCATTCTGCTGCCTGCGTTAATAGTTCTACTGTTTATTTGTTATAAAAAAACAAAATGGACTCAAGTTAAACAAATCTCAACAACACCGGACCCTGTTACCTGAGACTAAAAATGATAAAGAATTTTAATGATTATATCTGCGGACCTAGCATGGACAGAAAGTAACAAGTTAATACTGTAAATCATGTAGGCTAAAGATAATTTCAAACTCAATTTTCTTTATGCCAGTTGTGTGGTTAAACTTTGAAGGCTAATGAATAGTTTACTTGAGAATAGAATACTTGATGCTAATCTTTGCTCAAATGAAAAGTTATCTCTTACAAAAGGACTAGAGCCCTGGATCCACGTCTTTTGACTTCTATTCTCTCCGTTACATTGGCTCAGTTACTTTCAGAATTTTTTTTTTAAATTCTACTCCTAAATGTCTGAATTCCTTCTTGGTGCTGCTGTAGCCTCAGCTCCACAGATAAGCTCCTGCTGTGGACCTTTCAGGGCCTTGATACAACTGCCATGCTTTGTTAACGTCCTCCTTTGTAAAGTTTTTATACAGTAGGCCCATTATACAATACATCCACAAAAGACACGTATTTGTTTCTCGTTATTAATATAGTAATAAGTTGTTTGAGCGCGCGCGTGGACTGGGATATCTGTGTGCGCTGGATGAACTGAGAGAGAGAGCAGGGAGCCACTCGTGCGTCATGAAGCACACTTTATATCCAGTCATTCTATAGCTTCAGATTCTTTTTGAATAAAACACTTCATTTCTTACAAAGTAGTTCTGATCAGATTAACCCTTGTGTCCCGTTAGAAAAAAGTTCCTAATCTCCTGTTAGAGCCTTTTACTCCACTTCTTTTGACAGCTGAAAAATTTAAGTAAATTATATATTATTATTAATATTATTTTTATTTTCCTTAAATTGTGTTCTGACTAAAAATTGCAAATTTGAAAAAAATCTTCAAGGTTTTATTCTTTGTACAGACGGTGAAAATGTGACACAACATGGTGTCGGGCTCTAACAGAACATAAAGACAGCTCATGTGTAAGTGACAAGACTCTGGGTTTAACAAAAGTGTGAGTTGATTATTTGAAAATCTGAATCGAACTAAGGTTTGTAACAAAAAATCATTGAAATATCTCCATAACTGTAACAATGGTGGACAAATTAAAAATGAAAAGTGCCAAAAATGGAATTAAACTCTCCAGCAGAGCACAAGGGTTGTATATATGAGTTATATGTATTTGTTGGAAATAGGGTGACATCAGGTCAAATGAGCCACATAAGGTCTGAGGCCCCTGACTCTTTACATTTAACAAAGTATTTAACATTGTTGCAATTTTTGTACTGTACCAAAAACTTTGAAAAACTAACAACACAGTTGTTTTTTGTTATGTATGTTACACTTCTTAGTTCCATGTGTACAATTTTTCATTTTATAAGTTTAAAACAGCTCCAACTGTTCAAAATCTAACTTCACTTAAAATTGTTTTTTACTTTGCTCATTGATTCTGCAGAAATCCAACATGTTTTTTTATTTCTACCTGAGATTTTTTCCCCATATTTTTTAGGTAACCATTTTGGTTTTTACACAAGAGACAATGTGTTCAATGATTGGCTCATTAAATCAAGTCCACTTCGCTGAAACAGAAAAGAGGGACATGGTATCGTCTGGATTTTCCAGGCAAAAGGTTCAGCTGCTGCAGGAGCGAGGACCTTTACAACAGAAACATCTGGTGCATCTGCCTTGTGACGACGACTCTTCAAATCTTAGATACAGAAGAAACATTGCCTCATAGTCTGTAAATAAATGTCCCCAGGCCAGACGTAACAAGGCAACCTACAATTAAGAAAACCTTTCATATCAAAACATTCAAAGATCAGAATTCAACATATTGAAAGACAATATAATGTGCACATAATTAAAAATCTGTACATTTACAAATACCTGTTTACAATTAGTGCTCACAAGACTGAGTTTTTGAAATGAAAAGAATGATGGAGAGTCTCTGATGGCTTCAGGCGGTGTTCCACTGCTGGGAGGCTTGGACTGACTAAAGGCTGATCTTCTGCTCTCGCTGCTCCTCGGGTCACTCGGCCCTCGCTGGATCTAAACTAGAGCTGGGCGATATATCCAATTTTAGATAATATCGTGAATGTTGTTTTAAAGATATGTAAATATTGAATATCGAGTATAAAAAGTCTTCAAAAAGAGCAGTTTGAAAATACTGAAAAAAAAGTATGATAAGCTTTCACAATAGCTTTGAAAAGACAAGATTTTATTTTTGTTTCAAAAAAATTCAGTCAATACAAAACTCCTTGGTGTCAGCCACATTGGTTTAAGAAGTATTTAAAAATACTTTATAGAATTATAAAAAAATTTTAACATTTAAAAACTTGTTGACCTGCATTTGTCTGAAATGATTATTTAGCCTGAATATTTGGTCAAAACATTGAGATATTAGAAAATTTGACAAAGGGCGTGTGTTTTTACTCGATCAATCAAAGTTCAATACATTCATTATTATTATAGAGATGGCAAGTAACTAAGTATTTTTACTCAAGTACTGTACTTAAGTATCTGTACTTTACGATTAAATAATCTGTTGACTTTTTACTTTTACTTCTTACTTTTTCCAAGAAATATCTGTACTTTTTACTCCTTACATTTTGAAAACAGGTCTGTTACTTTATAAGCCCATAAAACAGTTTGTATTTCTTCTTAAAACTTGTGCAATGAAAATTATACAACTATATTTTTCCTTGATAAAAATAAATAATTATAATAAATTCACTGTAAAGCTCATCTCACAGTCCAACGCTTAACAAACCAACTTTATGCACTGCAAAAAATGCATCTCTAGATTGGTTCAAAACCTGGATTTTAATCTTTATTTTTGGCATTTGTTTCTGGTTAAGATAGTTTTACTTGATGGATCTTGACTATTAATTTGAGGTGATGCTGTCTTGTTTTTTCCATAAATGTATTCTTTTTTCAAATAAGAGATTATAATATAATAATAAGATTTGACATATTACATAAACTCACCCCAGTGGCAAATTTGATTCAAGCTCAAGTCTCTTGAAAATGGTCAGAATTGTCTTATACTAGCAATTTTATTAGAATCTGGATAAAACAACTAAAATCCAGATGAATATTCTTAATTCTAGTCGCTTTAACAGGGACAAGATAATAACTTTTGGCAGTGTGGTTGTACTTTTTACTTCTTTTACTTCAGTAGATTTAGACATGTGTACTTTTGTACCTTTACTCAAGTAAATGAGTTTCAGCAAGACTTTTACCAGAGTAATTTTTTAGTCAAGTAACTGTACTTTTGCCTTAACCTCAGTACTTTTGCCATCTCTGTTCATTATTGACTTCAACTCATTTGTGTAAAGACATGTTTGGGATTTTGTTGTTGGAGTGACACGTTATCGCCTGAATATCGTAATCGAAATATGACACAAAATATCGAGATTTTTGTCAATATGGCACAGCTCTAATCTAAACTTTACAAAATCACCCGGTGACGGCGGGACAGTGCCATGTTTGATTTGTTACACCAAACAGATGTTTTTAAATGTAACCAAATTATTCCAATTCAGCAAATTGTATTTTGTAGAATGTGACAATGATGATATCTGTATTGTTTTTTATCCAGTGTTTTTAGAGCTTGTTTATAAAGTGATTCTAAATGTTTTATTGTTGACTCTGCAATATGTAAGAGGAGAAATAATCATGGTGAAGAAATACTATTTAGCAGCTTCAACTGACAGACTATCTCGGATGTACTTCAAATTTGGCAAACAAATTTTACCAGGAAGTAAGTGAGTGCTAGCGGGGTCCGAGGATAGTAAAATCAGGTGCTCATCGAGGATCCATGGAAATAGGACCGAGGCACTCTGATGTACAAAAGTATAAAAAATCCTTTAATAAAGCAGGGACATACCGACGCGTTTCGACCCCTTACCAATCCGTAAACTTTACCAACGGGAAACTTTTTGGATCGACGCACTGCATGCCACACTCCTGGTCTGAATGATGAGCTGGATTTCTCAGTCTTCCTCTAACTGTACACTCAGTCCCTAACGCATGTGACTTCTTAAACTCTCTCATACTGGCTTTTTGGCCCTTTTTATAAAAAAGATTTTTTTTCTATAGATGTGTGATGCTCAGACCTAATTAAAAAAGAAATGTACAAAATCCATCACAATTCAATACTAATGTTAAATCTTCTGCTGGGTTTTGGTCTTCTCGGAAATGTTTTTGGTCTTTATGTATTCTGACAACTTTGCTTTGACAGTCTGTTGTTCTAAACATGGTATATCTAAACAGTTCCTTAACCTTATAAAGAACCAGCCTTTATTCACTAAACACCTGGATTTTCTTTGGTAAATGTAAAGAACAGTCAGCTGCAGCCAGATAATACTCTAGTTGAGCAAAGTTTGGGTTAAGAGCTGAAGTATAGTTTTAACAAAATGTTTTAGGACTTTTACAAAATGTATAGTATTTTTGGTTCATCAGATGAACATTTAAACAGGCACAGAGTCATCTTAGAATGGTTGATTTGACTGAAACCAAGAGGGTTACATCAACTAACAACGAACACTTACTTCCAAAAATACAGAAATGAATTTATTTGTATGAAAAAAACAAACAAAATTGAAAATATAGGGAAAGGTGGAAGGCACTGCACATGTCCCCTTGGTGTCTTAAGGGGTTAATCATCTATGTACTATTGTAATGTATTGTTTGTTAATTAGTTCAGCGTGTCATGTGACTGCAGCACATGACCGCTGTGTCTGTTTAAAACACCTGTGTGGTTTTCATGTTGCCTTGTTTGCCCTGACGAAGACCGTAAGGGTCGAAACGCGTCGGTATGTCCCTGCTTTATTCAAGGATTTTTATACTTTGTACATCAGAGTGCCTCGGTTCCTCCTTTTCTCTGCTGGTCCAAACAAATCTTACTTTCTTGCATAATTTTGGAATGTGAGTTTTGAAATTAAATTTGAATCTAGGTATAATCTTACTCTATACTTGAACTCTGTAACTACCTGTATCATGTGGCTGCTATTGATCATCTGGAGGGCCGCATTTGGTCCCGGGCCGCCAGTTTGAGACTTCTGCTCTAAGAGATGAAAGTCTTCACAACATGCTAAGAGCTTCTTTTCACACAAACTGTCCTAAGTCTGAACAAAACACCTCTTGTACTTGTCTTCTAACCTTTTGTCCTTTGCAATGGTACTTTTACTGTTGTTTCTCCTTTTATTTGTTTATTCATCTTTATGTTGGAGAGACTTTAAAACAGCAAACATTACATTTACTATTTTAACTCAACTTCAAAGTCTTGTGTAGCTAATGAGTCCTGCTGCTGGTCTGTGTTTATTCTGATCAAAGTTATTGATCATTGAATGGAACTTTGGGTTGGTTTGTCACAGTGATGTCAATGTGACTATAGTCTTCTTGGTTTGGTTTTACAAGTTTGATTTCATTTTGATTTATGAATGTTGTACCTTTTCTGAATCAGAGACATTATATTACAAGATAAAAAGCACCTGGAAATTTAAAAGAAGCAGTTTTGTGAAGATTATTCATATTGTAAAACCACATTATCACTGTGTTTTAGTGATTAGTAACGTTTGAACAGAACAAACTCTAAAGACAACTTTAAAGAAAATCTGGCTTAAGTAAAAGTGTGACAACCGACCCCACTCTGGCTTTGTCTGTCCACAACCAAATTTCTCAATGTGACAACCAACCCGAGAAAAGTGGGACAACCAACTCCTGTTCTGGCATGTTTTTTAATGTGGTTCCAAATGGTCAATAAATTAAATTGAAGATTTGCTATGGACATTAGTTTTGTTTGTTTGTTTTTGTGGTGAACAATAAATATTTTACATTAAGAGCAAGTTCAATTCATTTGGAATAAATGAATTAAACTTCTGTTCAACCTGTTTTTAATTCAGCGGTTCTGCGTCACATTATGTCCTTCACCACAAGCAGCAGTAGTCTAGGTGTTGAAGACGTACTACCCGCTGCGCTGAGAATAAAACGAGGTGATGTAGGCTAAAGGAGCGAGAGCACAGACACCGCTGCGTCATCATGACCACGTAAAAAGCTACACACTTACCGTCATAGAGAGAGGAGGGGAAACAGCCTATTCTCGTTCTAGTGGAAGATTAGGATTAAGATTAAGGAAGATTTGATCAGATTAAAGTCTGAGTTGATCCACTAGGAGGCGCCATGTTTCCACAAATCGAAAGCGAAAGTAGACTATTTGATGTCCTAGCTGTAAACATGACTGTGCTTCACGTCTGACAAAAGCTCGTAAGTATTTTACTCTAACCTTCTCTCTGAGCTGTAAACTGTGTTTGAATGTTTGTGATGATGACGTGTTAAAAATCAAAGAAAAGTGAGGTCATATTTCTTAGTACAACACAGTCCTGTTCGGGGTTTTAGCTCAGTATTTACAGCCGTTACAGCAGTTACTTTTGCTTTCCAAATTCCATCCAAAAACATCAACGTCTCCTCTAGAAAAATATCGGTCCGGCAAAACCTGGGTTTATAATTATATGGATGCAGTTTAATTGCTTTAAATATGAGATCATTTATTATGAAACTAAACCAAGGTGAAATAAATAATGTCGCCTATTAGTTCAGAGTGCTGATGGGTGCGGGCACGAGAATCCACTAACTAATAGATCCATGGGAGCCACAGACAAGACTGGAAGAGCAACCTCTGCTAAAGTAAAGGTTATTGTTCAATTGAGACTATAAAACCTCTGAAATGTACTAAAATGCTGCAATTACAGACAATAGTTTCTGCAGACGCTCTGACCCCGGTTACCCAATTGGATTACATTTTTAAGTAAACCGGAGCTTCAGGTTTGCGATCGGCCGAGTGCTTTTAGGCGGCAAATAGAAGAAGCCATCTAGTCTAGATTATCACTTTCACTGTTTAGTCCATGGATGTATTATATAGTCTGAGAAGTGCCGGTGTTGTGCCGAAAAATGCATCCCCTTCTTACGGGAACGCATACACTCTTGAAAACTGGAATTTGCGAATATTAAACTTCACAGGACGACTTTATATCTTATGTGGTACAATATTTTGTGTTAAAATATTTAACATAATTATTGAAACGTGTTTTATAGTCTTAGTTTGGAGGTTATAGTTTGTAGTGTGCAGCAAGCTGTATATACTTACATTTGTGGAAGAATTATGACAAACAAAGCCACAGAGACAGCTAAATAGTATAATAATTTTCTATTTTGTAGCTTAAGTCACTTGTTAATGTTATTTTAAGCGGCGACCCTGACACTTGCAGATAATCCTGTTCCAAACATCCATAGTGGATGCATATTTTGGCAAATGTCTATAATGGACTATTTTAGAAAGACAACAACATTAACTGGTGATTTAAGCTACGAAATAGAAAATTATTATACTATTTAGCTGTCTCTGTGGCTTGTTTGTCACAATTCTTTCACAAATGTAAGTATATACAGCTTGCTGCACACTACAAGCGAACCTCCAAACTAAGACTATAAAACACGTCTCAATCATTATTTTAAATTATTAACACAAAATGTTGTACCACATAAGATATAAAGTCGTCCTGTGAAGTTTAATAATCGCAAATTCCAGTTTTCAAGAGCGTATGCGTTCCCGTGAGGTGGGGATGCATTTTTCGGCAGAACACCGGTGTTCTGATGAGTACAGCAGAACTCAAATGGAGCATTTCTAGAAGTGGTAGACTGTGCCCATTTAAAGCACTACATATGTAATACTGTGCATAAAGTGTTCCCATGGAAATAAGGAGAAATCTGCTATTTTTGCAGCAAGTTTGCAACATTTTTATAGAAATACCTTACTCAAAACAATGAAAAAAGGAAACAAGAGCAGTGGAACACCCATAAAGCCACCAAGTGACTGCTGTTTCTGTATAGTGTCAGAAAGCTTTTGATGAAAGATAAATTGAATATTTAGCATTAGAAAATCTACTTTGGTTAATATCAGGTCAAAGTTCTACTGATTTGTGATGTCACAATCTCCAGCTGTATAGCTATAATAACATCTTCATAATATAGAATATAATACAGTGAAGCTTACGTTTTAAAATGCTGTCTTTGACCTGCTTATTTATCTTTTGGCTCCAGCTCCATTTGAGTTTGAGACCCCTGCTGAACAGACGTAAGCTAACAACAGCACAGACAAACAAACAAGATCTAATAAACTTATCATCTTAGCTGTAAACTCAAGCAGTGAGTTCCACACAAAAACAACAGTCTGCAGTGACCACAGAGAGATCAGATCCAAACTCACACCAGTCATCCCTTCAGTCCACGTAGATCTGGTCAAATCCAGTGTTCTTTGCGTAAGATGCAGGCAGAACAATCAGACCTCCTCAATCCACGTGCACATGTGAAGATTCAGAGCTTAAGGATGCTGTCATGTTCATGCCACAGAAAACAAAGTGAAACTAGAGCACATTAGAGGAGGTGTTCACCCAATGCGAGTCTCATCATCTGTTGTGATGTTGCTGCTGTTCAACTACAAACCTTTATTATCTATAGCTGCAGTTTTATTTGTGTTCACCTGAAATGTCCTGGTATGTAGATATACCAGTGACTCTGATAAGAAATCAACTTTTGAGATTCCAAACGGCTTTAGAGCTCTTTGTATCCCAGCTGGATGTTGTTTAATACAAACCTTAGTCTGATAGGATTTTGTTGTGACAAACTAATATCTTCTAATACTGATATTTGAGCTTTAGGGCTGCAACTAATTATTTTTTAATGGACCTTTATTTAACCAGTTACTAAACTATGATTTTAGTAATTGATTAGTCGAGCAATTATTCTTTCAATTAATCGATTAGTTGTTCGAACATCAAGTGACTTGAAGATAAGATTTTTGGCAAAGATGAGCTGAGGTAATATGCTTGATAACGTCATGGAGATGTAGATTTTAGATTTGTTACTAAGGACCACACCAAACAGAATAGTTCTACATTGTTTATTGAATAGATATTGATGTTGAAGCTCCGTGGAATCAGATGAGCGATGACCAGGCAGGAGACTCAGTGTGGGGGTACTGTCTCGTGATCTGCCCGGTTGATTCAAGACCCCCCACCCCTTCCTAAATGGGTGCTAGGAGGAATGTTGTGAGAAATGGAGGCGGGTGGGTCGGAGCACAGAGTTGAACTGAGATGAGGCGATGGTCAAACTGAGACACAAGCGTGAGCTGGGATATGAAGGCTTCCAGTGACGTAGGGGTGTGGTTGGAGTGATGGGGGCGTGGTCCCACTCACGAAACTCTATTAACCAAGTCAATACCGATTGTCAAAATCAGATTCTCATCAACACTAAAACTGTACAGAAACAAAATACTCATTGAAGCATCCATACTTTCAAAAAATCACATTAACAAGACAAAATGTGAAATGTTTGTGATGAGTTTAGAATAATCCTGAGCCTAATCAAACTAGTTTAAAACCAAAGTGTTTCATAAAGAAAGTTTTTTTGTGTGCTGAAAATGTCAGAAAGAGCATTTTATTCTCATTGCAAAAGACCACTGAGTCTTTGCATCACAAATACTTATTTCTGTTAATCTGAGGCTCTTGGGATGATTGGAACATGTATAAGACAAGTTAACGATTATTTGATTCTAAATTAGTTGCAATTAGTCGATTAACTTGATGCGGCCCTAAAATCCATTACACTGCACACAAAAATAGAAGTTTGAGAAAATAAAAACTAAATATCAGCCAAAACCAAACTGGAATTGTTTCTAAATGAGTTCTGCTTCATAAGCAGAAATAAAAAATAACTTAGTTTAACTCTATTTCTTTGTTGTTGTACAAAGAGTGAATGGTTCTAATAGAAATCATCAGCAGGAGTGTGTCAAAGAGCTTTAGATATGTCATGACCAAGTATCATGTTATGAAGGATTGTATCATTCTGACTTAAGTTTACTGTAAAAGTCCCTGTGTAATTACATTTGCACAGTCACATGTCAGCTTAGGATAAAAAATACAGGAAGTAGAGCTGAGTTCCTTAAACCGATGCAAAAATCCATCCAACATTTACACAGAGTTTTCTTAACCATCATAGGCTGACATTAGTATTTGTCAAATCTGCTCTTTTGTTCATTTAATGGATTTTGGCCCTATTCTCTTCTATTCATGTGACTATACACATTCCATAAATGTTATTTCAATCCGGGACACTGTGCTGCTCAGACATCAGCAGACAAAAATGTGATTGTAGTTTTAGGTCTGTCTGAACACGTTCTCATGTGTCTCCAATAAATATTCTGTCTCCAGAACAAGAAGTGAGACAAGTAATGCACTCCTATAGTTGTGACAATAGTAAGAAAGTGTTGAATTATGTTTACCATGGAGAGATCTTAGATTCTGAATCAATTAATTAACATTATGCGACACAGCAAAACAAAAAACTTTAAACATGAAAATATGCTAAAATCCATATTTCTGTCATTAGTGGAACATTTTTGTGAATCAAAACTGAAAAAAAAAAAATCACCTTGTATATAATGTCAACCCGCAAGCCGAGAAGCCTCTCTAGTTGAAAGGCCAGCCTACTATTTAAAGGTGGGGTAGCACATTTTTAGAATGCAACACAATTTAGGTTTTAAATCTGACAACTTCTCTCATAAATCCTTTGACATGGTTAATATCCATGTTTTCATTTGGTTGCAATTAAAACGTCTTTTTACAAACAGCAAAGTGAAACTGGAGAGGACCCCAAGCTCAGCCAATCAGACAGCAGCATTCAGCTCCTGGCAGAACTAGAATCATTATTGTTTAGTTCAGACTAGGATAGAAAATCGATCGAAAACTTCAAATCGATCGAAGTTTGCAGCAATTGTATTGAAAGCCAGAATCGATCAGTTTGCTCATGAAGCCACAGACTTAAACACACACTCTGTAGTTGTGTAAAACACACAATATTACAAGAATGTCACAATGTTTGAAGAAACAAGCCTGACTTGTGCCAACATGATGAATGTGCTTTATTATGTTGCATTAACAGCTGATGGGTGGACGGACCTCTAAATATGAACACCAAATATGAAATATGATAAAAAAAAACACTAGTTCTAAGCTCTAACAACAGCGGCTTTGTTTAAATGTCATGTATTATGGTTTATTTTGTGTCTTAAGATAAAAAGTGAATATAGATAAACTAACAAAATAGAAACTGTGGCTGCAAATTGAAAACTAAATAGAATCGTGACTTAAGTGAATCGTCCTATCCCTAGTTCAGACAATACTCAGTGATCTAATGTTTTCACGAAGTGCTGCATACACATAGACTTTCAGTAAAAGGGTGCTAATTTATAACTACAGTTAGTTTAACACTCATACTTATGAGGATTTACAGTGAAAAAGATGCATTTACAATTTGTAAGAGTCAAAGGACTAGATTTTGCCCCCAGTATGTCTTAGCGTTAGCGTGAAGAGATGTTTTTGAGTGTTCCAGAGACCAGCACGTTGCACAGATGAGCTGTTTTGTCTGATCCCAGTTCATTTCGTGAACTTTATTACACATGTGCAGAACAGGACAGTGGAGCAGTGCAAGTTCTTTGGGAAATATTACATTTTTTGCTCTCTATTAGTTGTATTCTTTATTTATTTAGTTAGCCATTATTAATTCTATAAACACCCGTATTTGTCAAAAAATGATTCACTCTGGGCTTCAATAGTTTGTGTTTTTCCTTTAACAACATTCTGGTAATATCTTGGAATCTGTGTCAGATTCAAGTGTCAAGAGTTTGTGTAGAATCATGTAGGTAGGTAGGTAGTTTTATTTGCCATTTGTAGTTAAAAACCGCATTGGAAAAGACAGTGCATGTTTTGGCCGTATCAAAGAAACATCATTATGAAGCAGATAAACTAGTTTAATTTCATTCTTAGAAGTCTAATGCCACTTAACCCTCTGTTCTACAGTTCTTCCCTTTAAACCCACTAGTTACAACAGGCCTAAATGTACCAACGACAAGCAGAACTACTCAGACTCAGCTGTTTGCAGTGTAAAATGTGTTTCAATGTAAAATAATGTTTGGTGTTATTTTTCTCTTATCTTTCAGATTCTATGGATGGAGTTTCACAACAAGAGTTTGCACCATGAATACAACTTTTACTACACAACATGAACTTCCTTACAGCTCTTCACCTGAGACTCACAGCTGTTCATCTGAGACTCATAATTTTTTTGGTAAGATTCTGAGTTTGGAGGAACTAGTGGAATGTAACAACACATTGAAAAGAGCTGTACATGACTGTGTATAAAAAAAACAACGTCTTGTGAGCATAAGCATAACACTCACACTCGACATTAGAATAGAATAGATTAGAGTAAAATAGAATAGAATGTCTTAATTGTCATTGCACAAACTGCACAACGAAAGCTCATTCACTCTGAACGTGCTCATTAATGCCTCTTTCCCCAGGACTCTCCTGCAAAAGAGATTCTGAATCTCACTGGGACTTTAATGCTTAAAGTGGCACTGTGTAAGATTGAGAGGAATTTTAATTATCACACATAGTCCACAAACATTTAAATCATATTTATTCTTTACAACATGAATACTTAAGAGAGCACTGTTAACCAATCCACATCAGCTGTGATGCATTTATACGTATTTGAAATGTTTTATTACGGGCGGAATGTGGATTATTGACGCTAGATGGCCTCATGCTTAATAGGCAAAATGCATGTGAAAGGCTCCCTCTGGTGTTCAAAAGTGGAAATCACTTTGTTTGTTTGTTTTTCTTACATAGTGCCCCTTTAAATAAAGGTCATTTAAAGAAATAAAAATTTGAGAACAGTTAATATTGAACAGTTTGTACTATAATGTTGGGAAAGCTTTGCAGAACATCTCACGTTAGGACTGGGGATGTAACAGTATTGTTGATGTGGTGATGTCCTAATACTGAAGTCCTCCTGGTAGACACCTCCTCCACTCTCTCCAAATCTAACAGTTTCTATATCTCCATTTATGATTCCACTGTCCGTCCTTCCCTCAGGTCAAAAGTCTGAGTGTCATCCTCACCGCACACTTTCGTTCCAGTCTCACATCAGTAACATCTCCCGCTCTGTCTACTTTCACCTCCGTCCCATCTCTCGTCTCCACTCTTCTCTCACTCCTCACACCTCTGTCATACGTGTTCACAGTTTTGTCACCTCCTGGTTTGACTACTGCAACTCCCTCCTCTTCAAAGGGCTGTCCTGATAAAGAGTGAGGGAGGAGGGTTACTGTGTGAAGCACTTTGGAAGATCAGTCTGTGTAAATGTGCTAAGGAAAAAATCATTCATTCATTCATTCAAATGATTTATCGTGACAGCCCTACTTTTACATACGATGTCAAAGCAAATGTTCTCAAGAGCCTGTTTACAAGACAAGAACAACTATAATTTTACATTCTTACTATGTAGCTTGCCTCTCCACAGATCTGACCTTTGGCCTGGTTCTCTCTAAACAGATTGAGTTTAACATTATTGGCAATTAATAACCTTTCACCAGAAAAAAAAATCTATAGTGCACCTTAGGTAAGCAAGTAAAAATCTGTGTTTTCTTTGACTAAACAATAACTTGTTTTTCTGTGTTGACAGATTCTCTTGAAAGAAGTAACCCACGGCTGTCACCGGGCAGAATATCTGATAGGACAGGAGTGCTGTCCCATGTGTCCAGTGGGTATGTACCAAAAGGATTTTCAAACTGAACCGGTTCTAGGGCTGAGCAATTAAAACTGAATACTAATCCTTTAGTTTGTAAATAATCAATCTTCATCTTTTTCAACAAGGAATATACTGCAGAATTAGCATTTTGTGCTGTAATAGTAAAGCAGTGTTCTGATTGGCTGAACTTGGGTGGTCCCTCTCAGGACTAACAAAAAAAACTGTTCTAAAGCCATGCATGAAACCAAAACCTAACGTGGATATAATAATGTGCCAAATGGTTATTGAGAGATAGGAGTTAGTCGAGAGGTTGAATTAGAGCTATGTCACATCATCAATTAATAAGTTGTATTAAGTAGCTCTGCAGCTAATCCTCTGTGTGTAAAAAAAAACTAATGTTTTACAACAGGAATCCAACTGGAAGAAGAAATAGTTGGAATTTCAGTGTTAAATAGCAAAAATGTCAGAACTGTTAAATGGTTTTGAAAAAGCTGAATAAATCTAATTGAAAAAGAGAGCAATCGATATGAGGGAAAAAATCCCAATGAATTGTTTTTTCCAGATTTTCCCAGCCGTAAGAGACACATGCTAATTCTATACAAGGAAATAGTTTAGACAAAGCACATCTAGTATTAGTACTGGAAACATTTATGCAAAAAGATAAATATAAAAACTTTTTTCTAAAAAGTCTATAGTCTCTAAGGCTGCACTCACACTAGCACAATTGAACCGTGGCCAAGTCTCTTGTTTCCTGTTGCTTTTGCTGCTCCATGCAATTTTAATCCAAAGCTTGACAAAGAAGCGTACATCACAGGCAAAACTTGAGTCTGCCTCATTTTATTAAAGATATAACAGCCAGCTGGACTTATTTTCGCCACTACAGCTTTAGCATCTCATTGCTTTGATCCAAGCTTCAGGGCGACATGTGAACAAACAGCTCCAGAGGACCATGGCCTGTGGGCTGCTCGGTTCTATAAATACAAGTGTGAGTGCGAGACAGAGTTTTCTGCAATCAGAATCTATTCAAGCTTTAAAACAAACAATAAAATCTATCTACATCATTGCTTTTCTCACTTTGACGCAACACACTGCTTCTCTTCCCTCCTTTTCACGTCCAGTTTGTAAATTGACACTTTGAAACTGGAGCAAACTAGCTCCACTTTGGTGAATGGATAAAAGAGGATACAAGTTCAAAAATTACTGTTAACAGTTTTTCCGACACTGATGCTAACTAATGTTGAACCAACAAGCTTTACAAAACATACAGTTGTTTGTGCATGTTAACATCTATTTGTACATCAGGGTTCGACTTATTAATAAAACAGAAGGGGAATGGAAAATGTATGTTTTTATTTACACATTTAAAGGGGCACTGTGTAAGATTGAGAGGAATTTAATTATCACTTATAGTCCACAAACATTTAAATCATATTTATTCTTTACAACATGAATACTTAAGAGAGCACTGTTAACCAATCCACATCAACTGTGATACATTTATACGTATTTAAAATGTTTTATTACGGGCCGGAATATGGATCATTGACGCTAGACGGCAGCATGGTAGATACGCAAAATGCATGTGAAAGGCTCCCTCTAGTGTTCAAAAGTGGAAATCACTTTGTTTGTTTGTTTTTCTTACATAGTGCCCCTTTAAAGGAACCGTATGTAAGATTCACAACTAGTGGTTTTAGAAAGGTATTACAATCACAAATGAACATGGGTTACCAAAGTGTGAAATGGCCCATACATTGAAGATTGGAAGCTGCTGACCAATCAGGAACAAGATTGGCTAAGATCATGGGTAATAACCAGAACGTCACTTTCCCAGACACCTGACTCTTTGTCATGGTTTGTTCCCAAATAATGCTTTTTAATACAATGTGGGAGGAGCCTAATGAGAACTGGTGTAGAAACAAGTGCCTGAGCCTATCACAGACAGTTGTGTCTGTGTCCTGGAGCAACATCAGTTCAAACTCAAACATGTTCCTGACTCATGGTTCAAATTCACTTCAGGTTCTAAGAAACCAAACTGGCAACCCAACTGAGAGAGTCATGTGAGGCTCATTCTGCTTTCTGATTGGATAATAAATGTAAACATCAACAAAGGGACATCATGTCCATTGCTTTTTTAATTAAGAATAACTCAGAATTACATTGGCTTTCAGTAAAAATAAAAGCATATTTGGACTTGTTGACCTTGTATCTTTGGACACATATAGGTCATGTTATTAAATCTGACATCAAAATCTTACATTCGGTTCCTTTAAAGGGACTATACTTGACTTTTTTTTTACAACAAAATAACTTAAAAACAATTTCTCCCTAGATCTGATATCTTGTTAATGTGTCTATTCAAGTGGAAATTAGTCTGCAATGTCCTGTCTGTGTCTAATAAAGTCCCGTTTGTGTTCAACTTTTTCTGTTGTTGTTTTTAGCATTGTGGCTAACTGTTGTTAGCATACAGACTCACCCCACAGCTTGCAGTTGTGAAAAAACGTTAAAATACAATATGATGAACAATTCTGAAGCTCAGAATGCATTAGCTAAGTGAGCAAATCATGTAGACTGAAGTAAGTAGTTTAAAATGAAATATTTGTTTGTTTACATTTTTAAGGATGCAAAAATAAGGTACAGTCCCTTTAAGTCATTCACATTGTGCATATTGTGCTTGTGCGCCACTACTGTAACACGTCTGTTCTTTCTCAAGTTCATTCCGTTTCTTTTCCACCTGTAACGGAATTCTAGCCTGCACACTGTTGCTCTTTCCTCGCATTGCACCTCAACATTCTCGTTTCATTCTCATCATGTTGTTTCTGACTTGATTTCCCGCTCTGCTTAGTGCACAGTCGTCGATTAAACCATGATCTCACAGGGCAGGGCACAGAGCAGCAGCACAAGTGCTCAGACCATGGTCCATACTCCGAGTCACCAGAAGGTGCGAGGAATAAGAAATAGCCAATCAGAAAGGGGCTGTCTGTGAAAGTGTGACGTTACTGGCTGTTATTGGAGCAGAAAATCATGCGCTGGGAAGTTTTTTTTGTTTTTTTTTTATTGCCCCTACATTCAATACAAGATAAAAGCAGAAGAAGAGATAGGGAAAATATAAACAGAGAGAGGGATGGACAAACCAGAGGGAGGGAAAATCCCCCCCATCCTCAGCAGCAAATCGCACCCTGTTTATCACCATACAGCACTCAAGTCAGGATAAAATATTTCCGATGGATTTACATTTTCCAAAGCTAATCCATGAGAAGTTCAATTGCAAAGACTTTGTAGAGGCGTCACACACAAGGGAAAGGACTTCACCAAAAAGCTGACAACAACACCCAAGTCTTTTTGCATATTGTTATCATTTCAGTGTCTGGCCAGAAACATGACTATAGTTTAACCACAGATATCTCACACTGGCCCCTGGTGTTTTTCTCATCCAAAAAAAAAAACCAACAGCCCAACCTGCAGTGCTTAGCTTATGAGAAGATCACAGAATGGTTGCACTTATTATTATTTTTACGTCTGTACTATAATAATGTGACCTTAACAATCATGATTATTAATTAACCAAAAAAATCCCCCCTGGAGCCTCGACTTGAGACACACTTTGCCTCTCCCCAAAAGTGAAGTGTTTTTGGGGAAAGAACCAATCGAAACGAGCAGTATGTGAACACAAGAGGACCCAGAACGTTTCCTTGAGGGTTGATTGACATAATGAAGGATGAAAACAGATTTGTTTGCACAATGTGTGAAATTGTCTCTGATACAGTTCAGAACATTTTAAAGTTTAGCCCAAAAAGTCCGATGGTCTGATATTCTTCTTGTTCTAACAGGAACTCGAGTAAACAAGCACTGCACAGAGTTCCGCAGTACGTCGTGTCTCCCGTGTGACAGTGGGACGTATATGGACGAACCCACTGGAAAGACTGAGTGTTTGCTGTGTAGGAGGTGTGATAAAGGTAAACTCTGCTTTCAGTCAGTGCATCCTGCTCATGTGTTAATCCTTTTACTGTATGTTGTTTCTTTACTTTTGTAGGTTTTTACTGTTTAAGGTAGAGATAGACTGATGTATCGGCCGGCTGAATTTTGGATTTTTTTTTTTTTTTTCATGATAGAGCTGTTCTCTAAATTATTTTTGTAAATGTGAATAGTTGAATTGAGGAAATAACAAAGTAAAACAAACAAAAAATAAGTTGACAAATAATAATAAATAGTTTTGGGGAATAAGCATATTTGTAAAACTTAAAAAAAACTAACTGAAAACATTCATTTTATTTTTGAAAATAAAAAAATATATTTTTGCAAAATATAATATTGCATGCAACATTATATCCATGACTCGCTCCCACGTCACCTGACACTCTTTGTTCTTCTGGTAGTTGTACTAATTCCATTATAAACAATGGAAATGACAAATTGCACAAGTGATCAGGAAATCATAACTTCACAGAGTCATTATGGAGCAGTCAAAAAAAGCTTTGTCTATAGGAATTGTGTAGTAAAAGTCCCCAACGGGACACAAGGGTTAAAAATAAGAGTAATAGAACTTTGTGCAAGTTTGTATTTATTATCCACAGATATGAACCATAAACCAGCTCAGCTCCAACTCACTTTAAGCTAAAGAGATTCTAGAATGAAGTTAGGGGATTTTTTTTTCTTTTTTTAGTTTCACTTTCAGTATGACTGTATAAGTGTCTGTTATATAATTTCTCTTCAGTTTGTAAAGTAGACTTACTCAGTAATATGCAACACTGAGCATACTCAGAAAAAACAGTTTTTCTCTCCTTACGCCTTTTCTCACTGTAGGAACTGAAAAAAAGTCAGACCAGGAACCTTTTGGTCGCACAAGCACATTTACAAATCTAACTTTGTTTGGAAACAAAACATTTTCACATTTACATAAACTTGCCGTATTAATAATAATGATTTAAAAACAGTAACTGTCAAAATATATTTGTTTTATTTTAAAATAGTAGCGTAACTATTACTAGAAATTACAACTTTATTTTATTAATTTCAGTGATGTTTTTAGGTATTGTACATCATAGACAGCTTTTGTTCTCACACTACATAATGACAAATGTTCTAGACTTTACAGATGCTCGTGCTAAAGTCACTTTCAAACACTGTTGCTGTGTGAACACAAACATGAGGACATGGGACTAGTTCTTGGTACTTTTATGTGTGACACATGAAAGTACCAAGAACTAATAGCCGCATTTCTCCAGTCCTTGTTTAGTCAGAGGAACTATACTGTCCCCATGTTTGTGTTCACACAGCAAACATTTCTGGATCTAACTAGCTTTAGCATTAGCCTCTGTAAAGTCTGGAACGTTTAAAAAAGTCATTAAGTGGTGTTAGGAAAACAAAAGTTGTCTTTTTTCGATTCCACATAAAACTATAATGTGTAAAACTTAAAAACATCACTGAAAATAACAAACAAAATGATTCACTGTAATTCCTAATAATAGTATCATAGGCTACTATTTACAAATTATATAAATACATTTTGGGAGTTACTGCCTTTAAATCATTTTTCTTAAGGATAAGGAAAGTTTATCTGAATGTGAAAATGTGTAAAACATGTTTAAAAACAAAGTTAGCGTAAAATGTGCTTGAGTCACCAAAAGGTTCCTGGTCTGACTGGAAAGTACCTGCTCCAGAGCAGGAGCTAAAAAAGTCCCTAAAATGTGGCCCCAGTCCATAGTTCCTGCTCTGTGTGAATGCTCCCAAAATGGGGACAGGAACTAAAAAAGTACTAGGAACTGAAAAAAGTTCCTACAGTGGGAAAAGGCCTTATGTGTGACAATAGGTGTTTTCCCACATGAAAGTACCAAGAACTAGTGCCCACTTTTCTCCAGTCCCTGTTTAGTCAGAGGAACTACCCTGTCCCCATGTTTGTTTTCACACAGCAAACGTTTCTGGAACTGGGTCTATCTAGCTTTAGCATTAGCATTAAAGTCTGGAACATTTAAATAAGTCATTATGTGGTGTTAGGAAAACAAAAGTTGTCTTTTTTATTCCACATAAAACTATGATCTGCAAAACTTAAAAACATCACTGAAAATAACAAACAAAATTATTCACTGTGATTCCTAATAATAGTATTAGAGACTACTATTTACAAATTAAATAAATACATTTTGGGGTTACTGCTTTTAAATCATGTTTCTTAAGGATAAGGAAAGTTTATCTGAATGTGAAAATGTGTAAGACATGTTTCAAAACAGAGTTAGATTTGTAAATGTGCTTGTGTCAGCAAAAAGTTCTTGGTCTGACTGAAAGTACCTGCCCCAGAGCAGGAGCTGAAAAAGTTCCTTCCTACAGTGGGAAAAGGCCTAATGCTTAATAAAGTTGGGGTAACTTTTTTAGTTGAAAATTAGTGTTTTCCACTAAAAAGTCTATGATTCAATGCAGCAAGATGTGAAAAAACAAGACCATTAAGTAATGTCTGAATAGCACGCTTTACAAATGACGTCACTAATTCAGACAAACAAACCGGCGGCACGTGTTTGTTTAGTACTGCGGCATCATTTTTTTAGGGGTGTCAAATTAGTGCATTAATAAGATTAATTAATTACAGAAAAATTAATCGAGTTAATTTTTTTAATCGCATTAATCTATTTTGAAATCTTTAACTTGATTGTTTCCATATGTGAGTTACAAAGTGGACATACGGGTTGTTCGACTTGACAATGTCGCAACAAAACACTTCCTAAAGTATTCATTTTTTGCATATATTAATATTTTCCATCTGCAAGAATAATGTAATAATTAAATAAGATAAAAACAAAACAAAAACACTTAAGTTGAGTGTTTTTCTCAGCATTTTTTAGGTGAGATTAAAAATAGATTAATTAGATTAATTAATAACAGATCATAATTAGATAATCTCTTAAATTTTTTAATCGCTTGACAGCTATAATTTTTTTATATCATAGTTTCAATTTTTGCTCCAAGTACCTACTTGCAGTCGATTGTTTGCGCAGCTTTGTCTACAGTCTTTGTTGACTCAAAGTCACATTTAGGCGACTTGTCCTCAGACACGTTATAGTCGGGGAGCCATAGTCTGAAAAAAGGAGAAGCCTGACACGGCTTGCTGTACTTTTTATTTGTCATTTTTTTGTTAGCTTTGACCCTAAGGGTCAATAATTAGAGGGTCTGCTCGGCCGGAAATATCGCGAAAAATAAATATGGCTATTTTGATGCATGAATCCTTCATTTTTTTGAAAATGAAAATGAAAAATGTCCTGTATTTCTTACTGGATTGAGTTAGCTGCCAATAAATACATTCCTCATGCACAAAACAATACAATTCTGTGAAAAAATAGGTCTTAAAAAACATTTCTATATTATCTTTTATTAATAAAATACCAAAAAAAAAGGATGTTTTTTACAAATTTTCCCATATTTTCATCTTTACTTTGTTGGTTCTTTACATTTTGACATTAACCATTCAAATCGCAGAGATTGGATACAAGTATAATTCCAGTATTGGACCTGTGTGGTCAATATTGTATGTATGCAGTAAAATCAAGAAAAGATACAAAATAATGTTCACTTAAAAACGTGTTTGTTTTTTCTTAAACTGATAAAGGGTGAGTGCCTAGGTTTATTTTTTGTCTGATATGTCTGATAAGATTTCACCATGTACAGACAACTGTCCTATTTTCATCATTTTTAATTTCATGAGCCTATACTTTATGATAGGTGTGTATAAATTCATAGTATTAATGTGTAAATGTGTAAGCAAACACACTGAAATGTGACTTGTGAAGCTTATGTTGGTTTCAATGTTCTAAATGTGACTGGTTTAGCATGAGTGTATGTGATGAGTGTTGCAGTGTTGTAGCAAATGTAAAACACTTTATATCAAGAGGATATATGTAACAGAGCTTTTGTCCCCCTTCACAATGTATCTGATCTTGTGCATTAATGTGACTTTGAACATCTTTGTACCATGTCACGTGACCTCTGTGACCTCTGTGTTTGTCCACAGGTTCTGGTCTGAGAGAGAAAACTAAGTGCACCCCCCTCTCCAACACTGTGTGTGAACCTGAGGAGGGACACTTCTGTTTGGTGTATGAGGAGGATGACCGCAACTGTGGAGCTTCTAAGAAACATAAAAACTGTCAGCCAGGAGAATACATCAACCAGCCAGGTCTGTAACATATGAAAGATTATGTCCCACGAACTGTTCATGGTTAGAGTTCTGTGTCAAAAACTAACCAGAAGTTAAAGTGTTTTTGTATGTATAAAGTAGAGCAAAAGAATAAAACAGCCGAAGCCAAAACGTAAAAAAAAAAAGTGATAAGTAATGTTTGGAGGGTTCACAAACACATTTGTGGTCTGACAGAAGGCTTTCTTTACATGTAAGTAAATGTGTTAGATAAGTAAAGTGAACAGAACAGAGAGATGAATCTCTGCAGCAGGACAAGTCCACACAAGACCTACTGAGTCACATTATACACAGGCACCATTTAGTTTAGGGAAAAGTTTATGTGTTTGCACAAATGTATTCAACACAGTTTTGTGACGTTGTATTAAATCTATTCTGATATACATATTATAGGCTTTAGTTCTTTGATCCTTATCACAAACAGTTATAGACCACATGACAGAATTAACTTCCTTATATGTGTGGACAATTGTTTAACCTACTGTTACTAATGTTAAAGGAGACAGGTTTTTGCTGTAGATTGGCCCATGTACATAATGTCAGAGTGCGGTAGTAAAATCAGGTGCTACTGTATAGTTAAGTAAGTACAGTAGTTCTATAGAGCTGTGGTTCTCAATCTTTCTCAGTCGTGACCTCAAAACAACAACCGTAGTCATTCGCACACAAAATGTAGGTGACCTGCAAAGTGATAAGGTTGTTTTTAGTTTTATTTTTGATTTCATTTTGAAGACATGCAACAAAATTAATCTGCATATCAGCAAATAGGATCTACATAGTGCTGGGTAATATTGACAAAAATTAATATCTGGATAATTTGGACGATATTCTGTCAGCCCAGCGTTAATGTGTTAAAACCTGTCTTCAAATTAGTTACTACACTGTAAAAACAACCTTACACCAAAAAGTTTAAAACTGATTAAATAACATAGTGTTCATCATAATCTGTTTTTTTTTCTTTTTTCTTAAATAAAGATCTGCCAATACAACAAATAATGTTGGTCTTTATCACAAGAACAAAACATTTTTCCAATATTTCAACATTAGTGTGTAGATATAACATAACTGATAAAATATTACTTATTACGTAAATCTTCCCTTGTTATCAATTTAAAATGATAGTTTTCTCATTGTGTTTAATTATCAAGCAAATATGAATTACAAAAGTGCAGCAATCTCCTATTATAATCCAATTTTTCATTTTTGTGAAGGTATTTGGTTACTTAAAGTACAAATTCTGATATAAATATTGACTGGTCTCATCTATTTGAACATACACAGCATTACATAGTTTTCTAATGCACGATATACTCAATAGTTAATTTTTGTATATCTACAAAACAACATTCACAGTATTACTTTTTGAGCCACTCCCCTCGGGCAGGAGGCTACGGTCCATCCGGACCAGAACCTCACGCCACAAGAACAGTTTCTTTCCCTCTGCTGTAGGACTCATGAACACTCTATAAACCTGCGACTCTGTTGATCTCCTGCATTGTCACTTTAACAGTCACATCATCACCTGTCACTTATTCACTTTATTCATTTATTCATTATGTTAATATCTTAGTATTATCCTACCTCTTGCACTGACAGATTGCACTGTTGTTTTGATTGTTCTGATTACTGTGTATAGTTTTTATTGCCTAATTTTTATTGGCCTATTTTTGCATGCCCTTATACTTGATTTTATATATCTTAAATATTTTTATTATATTTGATATTTTTACTCTTTAGATTCTTTATCTTTATTTGTGTTTTCTGTGTTATATGTTGCACTTTAGCACCGCAGCAAGTTCCTAGTCTGTGAATTCTGTTTGTTCACTGACAATGCAATAAAATTCTTTCTGATTCTGATTCTGATTATCTAAAATTCGATATTTTGCCCAGCTCTAAATCTACATCTGTATCACTGCATTTGACAGATGTTAAGCCTTGTTTAAGATCAAAGGTTTTTTTCACATTATCAGAGATAATCATTTTGCGACCTTCACGAGGATCCGACCTCTAGGATGAGATGAGAACCAAACCACTGCTGTACAGTGTAATGTGATCTGTGTCCACAGGTAGTTCCTCTGCAGACACACAGTGTTCTCCATGTGCTGAGGGAACTTTCTCTAATGGAACAGTATGTCAACGTCACACACAGTAAGTGTAATATAAGCTCTGTGTTTGATATGTACAAAGTACTGATGTGTATCTGTGGTTCCAGGTGTCAGAACGGAAAAGTCACAGTGAAAGATGGAACTGCGACGTCTGATACTGAATGTGGAGAAAGATCTCAAACTGTAATCATTGTAATCATTGTAATCAGTGTAATCACTTCAATCATTCTGCTGGCTGTGTTGATATGGTTTTTATATAAGAAAAAACAAAAAGGACAGAGCCAACGTCAACAACAAAAATAAATGTAGAGAATAATGAAGAGCAGGTATCGCTGAATGAAAAAGACAGGTGAAAACTACCTTAAACACGATCCTCTGACACACACTTTCTATTATTTGAAAAAGAATAGAACTTTCTGCACAAGACATAATCACAAACTTATGTTAGGTTTTTGAACAGAAAAATGAAAACATCGTATCCTGCTATTAATATATTCCTCAACATTGTAAGTCCATGAGAAAGCTATTCTGGTCTAAAGTCAGCTGCATCAACAAAATAAACATCTTATGCCTAAAATACCAGCCAAGATGTGAAAGAACGGCAAGACATTGATAACTGGTGATATTGCAGGGATTAGATAACAGCAGTCCAGCAAAGCTCCTCTTGTCACTATTAGCTTCTAACAAGCACCAAAGCATTTTCACCTTGATTGGACTCAAAGACTCTAAAGCAAAAAGAGGATGGTGGCCATACCTGCTCGTCCAAAGCCTGATCTCGTCAGATCTCAGAACAGCTAAGCAAGGTATGCCTGGTTAGTATTTGTATGGGAGACCACTGAACATCAGTGCCACATTGGGACGACAAGAGGACTGTCGTTGAGTCCTTGGACAAGACACTTACCTCACGTTGCCTCAGTGACTGTTACACTGGGTGAGTGGATCCTTGATTGTAAATCGCTTGAAAGGTGAAAAAAGGTATATAAATAGAGACCATGTGTTTCCCACATCAGGGATTGAATTACTTCTACTGGCTGTAAAAAAAAAAAAAAAAAAAACTTTGGAAATAATCAAATGAATCTGACCTGACACTAATGCAGCAAAAAGGCTCCAAATGAGTCTGGATCATTTCTGGACTAAAAACTACTTTTGAACATGCTCAAACTCAAAAAGTCAAATTTGCAAAATGCCTGTCCTTTAAATTGATTATTTATGTTCTGTATAAACAATGGGGCTTAGACAAACATTCAAGAAGACTAAAGGCTCTATCACCCTGTTTCCAACACGCCTCATGCTCCTCTCTCAGTAATGTTATTCTACTTTTTTTTACAGTATTTTATGTTCCACTTTATAGTAGGCCTAATGCAAGTTGTTTACAAATTTGTTTTACAGAATTGTAAACTGAGAAAATAAAAGAGAAAATAAATATTTTCTTTTTTCTGACTGTATAATATTGCTGCAGTGAATAAGTGGAAATTTCCCCACTTATGATGATTTGATATCAGGCATGTGGACGCTGTCTGTGACGCATTTTGTAGATTATAGCCTATTGAAGTCGTACGGTAGTACATAACTGGTCTGTTCAATACCTTTCTGCGTGCCTCTGCCTCATAACTCAGGCGCTCTGTAAAAGCTCCAGGGCAGGTTCAAAGAGGCAGGAAAAAGTGGAATGAAATTTTAGACTACATTTTAGACAGATAAACAAATCATAGGTTACTCTAGTCTACATGATGACTAATACCTGCCATTTCTGCTTTTTTTTAAGATAAGATGCCGTGTCACTCTGACAACGAAAATACTTCAAAAGACTACTTCTGTCATTTTAATGTGTACATTTTCTTTTACTGTGAAACGCGGAAATGACGACAAGGATTTCATAATGGTTAAGGCTGCTAAAATGTGTTGTGGGAAAGGTTAATGTAATATAATGTATTTATCGTATTATTGTGCTTATTAGGTAAGTGAGTGAAACGTCCTGTTGAAAACGGTGCGTGTGAGCTGTGGCTGTTTGAACTGTTACGTGTATGTTTAGCTAGCAGCGTTAGCCACGTTAGCTTAGCCTTCTGCTTTTCCCAGGTCTACTGCTGCCCGCGCTTGCTGTCAGCCCAAAGAGTACGCCACTAAAGACGGACAGTGTTGCCCCATGTGCCTCGAAGGTAAAACCCCTCCTACTCCACGTTATTACCGTCACACCGACATTCACCCGGTCTGACCCCGTTAACAAACGCAGAGCAGTGCACCGGAGTTAAAATTAGCACCAGGAAGCTGTGTTACATTGTTTTCTATACTGCGTCTAATATTACAATATAACCCAATTACACTAAAAAAAACATGCAATATCACTGGTCACAATAGAAAAAAAACGGATATTTTTTTATTTATTTCAATATAAGCTGATCAGTCTACAACAATATCGTACTAACCTGTCTCACGCCATTGCACCCAGTAGCTACAAAAATCCGTGCCTACTTCAATTTCAATTTGATTTCACTTGAACACTTCGGTCATGTGGTCTGTTTGTTTGTTTTGGTCCTAACCCCTAAAACTTCTCAACCTTTAAGTTGCCTAACTCAGGGGTTCCCAAACTTTTCAGACCAGGACCCCAAAATAAATGTAGGCCTATGTATGATTTCATGTTGGAAAACCATTGAATTTGGGTTTGAATTCATATATTTAGTAGTTTATTGCTTTATGTGACCAAAATTCAGTCAAACATGCTGCTTTAAGTTCAAAAGACTGTTTAAATACTAAGTCATAATTGTATAATGACATCTTAAAATCATCTCGCGACCTCTAGATTTTGCTTTGCGACTTTGGGAACTACTGGCCTAACCCACATTCTTGAGTAGGCCTATAATGTAGCCCAGTTTCCTTCTGGTAAAATGTCAGTTAGCCTACTATTTATTGCTTTGTGTTATCATTCATAAAAGTTTCTAAACTGATTTGAATATGTCTACAAATAAAATTTTTAGATGTGGATAATACTTAATTTTATCTTCTTTTAAAGCCTGAACTCATTGATCCTTAAGTCCTTGAGATAGCCTATTCACTTTTTGTAACAAGGCTAAAAGTTCAGATACAGGTGCATACTCAGTCAAAGTATCAAACAAATGTACTTACCCTGGCAAAGTCATCTGCACAATTAGGCCTGAATAAATAGAAAGGACTTTGGAGCATAGCGTAGCCTACGTTTTACTCTATAATATAAAAGATATAGCTAAATAAACAAACATTTCCATGGAAATGAGCATGAGGAGCCTGCCGTAAGAGTCTATTTTGTGGCCATGCAAGTCTGCTCACAGTTGCTGTTAGTACAGTTTTGCTAGTGCAATCTTTTTTTTTTTTTTTTTTTTTTTTTTTTTTAACAACAAAAAACAACAACACATACATTGCTGTTAGTTTAAGGTTATTTACTTACATTTACTGTCGTAGTTGGGTCCAAATTTCTTTAATTATCTTATCTTTTATTAATTACAGTCCTGTTGAAAATGTGGTGCAGTAGAAAGCACGGATACCTGCTCTGAAATGTGGTGAAGTGCTTTTATTTTTGTTTCTAGTTTAATTGTACATATGAACACACTTTTTGTTTTCAATATAATGAAACTACATTAGTTGTTGTCCGTCCAGCTAATCCACAAACATACAAATCAGATAGATCACGTGTAGTGTTCAAGTTTAAACATTAAAGGAAGTTGTAGCACTCCAGGAGGATCATGTGACTGCAGTTTCCTGTACATTTGCACTTGCACTGTCGACACATAATATCTCTGAGCTTTATGATAGAATAGTTCTGCTGCGCCACACCCAGTCCTTTGTGGTCATGTGACGTGGGAGTGTTTACTGCTTTTGAATCGAAACAGACCAGATCTGTGTGACGTCTCTTCCTGTTACACTAGCCTGTCACACTAAAACACTACATAACGTCTCTCTCATGTCCTGCTTTCACGTGACATTATAACATTCAAGTGTCATATGTTCAGATGGTGGGTTTTTATTATTTTAATTAAGTGTTTTTTTGTTGTTGATTCCACTACATTGTTTATTTGGTTTTGTTTAGCTGATTGAAAGACTTCTGTAATTAGAATAAATTAAATTACAAAATTTGTGTTGATTATCACACAATCATAAAAATCAAACATGTTTATCATAGGCTACATGATGGTAATCCTAGCAATAGCAACTGCAAATGTAACCAACAAAATATATATATATTTAAAACACCAAAATACAGGGAAATACACCAGTTTGAGGAAAAATCCCCTAGACCAGCAGTAGTTGAAACCAAAAGTTTACATACACTATACAAAAACACACGTGTTTGTTTGTTTGTTTGTTTTCTAATTGTCAGACCTAAATTAACTTTTTCTGTTTTAGGTCAATGATATTTAACAAAATTATCTGTATTTGCTAAATGCAAGAATAGGGAGAAAATTAGTTTTTTTAGAATTTTTTTTTTTATCTCTTTTGTTTTAAGTTTACCTAAAATTGTATTCTTTTAACATTAACAAAATAAAAACAATACAAATTAATTTTCAACAAATATACCTTTATTTTCTGCAATTATACTTAAATTGCAAAGCAAAGCCTGTACCCCGGGGTCTTACGCACTTCCCCTGCATTGCATCACATCCCCCGAAGGAGGGCCTGCCCCACTGTTTGAGAAGGACTGCTTTAAACAGATGATGATTCATCTCATTCTAAAATTCTAATAGGTTTATTGACAGCATTTCAGTTCATTAAAACCACACCTGTGAATTGCCTTGTTCATCCAGTTTCCAGATGGATGTTCCTGTTAGACATGATTTATAGTTTTAAAATGATTTACAATGAGTCTAATTTAGGTCTAAAACAGTGGTAGACCATTGGTATTGTTCTTCTAAAGCAGGGGTCTCCAAACCTTTTTTGCCCGGAAAGCTACTTTTGCGATAGAAAAACTGGCGGCGAGCTACTACTGTTAGCGATGACCAAAATTTAACTTAACTTTGGCATAGTTAAGAGCTCTTTATGAAAATTAGCAAATATCTGTTTAGAATGGACACAGTTAGGCATCTAAAGAGACATTTACGGTAGAAAGAAGCATGTAATAAATAAAATTTGAGTAATAAAGGCACCATTTGTATGTTTCTAATATCCTCTGGCGAGCTACTTGGAAGCTGGTGGCGAGCTACTGGTAGCTCCCGAGCTACAGGTTGGAGACCCATGTTCTAAAGGATGCTTACTCCATAAAGACCAAAACATGATTTGATTTGTGCAGATGACTTTAAGTACTACCAAAGCGCTGCATTAAGTCATTCAAAGTGCTCTATAAAATGAGACAATTAAGGTTTAAATAGGAGAATGCTGCACCTTTGTTATTAATTGACAAATATATGTCAGATTATTTAAATTAGAAAACAAGGGAATATGTGCTTGAAAGAAGTAGATTTGGGTCGATTTTGATTTGGATTGTTTTGAACTACAGTTGCCAATGGAACAAGCGTGAAATATCTTGTTTTACTTTGAGTAAAAAAAACACATAATCAGTTGCGATTAATCGATTAACTTGTGCATCTCCAAAATAAATAATGCGTACAATTCGGTAACTTTATTTTCTCACACTAAATTAACAAGTGTTCTTTTGTGAGTTTGTAGTTCTAACAGAACAGTGGTGTGTCCCTGTGTGTGTCCAGGCACTGTGGTCATCAAGTACTGCACGGTGGACTCGGATCTCGGTGTGTCCCATGTGAGAATGGGACGTACATGGACAAACCCAACGGGGAGCTAAAGTGTTTACTCTGCTCCGTCTGTCACTCAGGTAAACCAACTACACGTTACTCTCCACAGGTCTGACGAAGCTGTGTTTGTCCTCACGTACGTATAAACTGTGGTGTGGTCATGGCTCATCTTCACAGGCAGAGGTCTGACGCAGTTGCAGCCCTGTACGTCCAAGGCTAACACCATCTGTGGAGCTCGTTCTGGTTTCTTCTGTCAGAACTTCAGGGAAAGCTCTGCGAGTTGTGAGGTGGCCCAGAAGCACTCCAGCTGCTCGCCCGGCCAGAGGGTCCAGAAGCCAGGTCAGACACACCAGACAAGACATGGAACACACAACATTTCAGATGTTATAGATTATAGTTACACAGCCAAGTCTGACATAGTTAGTTTATGATTAACACTAGTCATTACTGAGCTTATCCACATGAAACTAAACTCACACCAATGTCTGCGTTTTAGCTTGAAAAATCTCTGCCAAAAAAGTAAAACATTTTTACACCTGAAATTATAACATCATACTGTAGGACTTACATCCCTGTTTGTCTGATCTTGCAGAGTCAAGTTCATCTTATCGTAACATGTCATGTTAAAGCACAGGCAGCTTGTATATCAAGCCCAACCAGATAGATGTCAATTAGACTGTATAATCAGATATATTCAGTCTATGTAGATGTCTTTAGAGCGGAGCTATTCAACTGTATTTTACAGAGTTTCCTGATTTCACCTACACTCCTGTAGAAACACACTCCAGTACTGAAGCAGTACTAAACTAGATCATGACTATCGACTCTGAACAAAGACTAAAACTGAATCAAATGTCTAAAGCAGGGCCAAATCAAGTCTAAGCTAGTGCTAACTCCAAAAAACAACTAAGTAAGAGCACCAAAGATGAGAAGGAGTCAGATTTTTTAGGTGCATGATTGGCACCTGCACCTTAAATTGAATAGGCCTGCTTTAGAGAAACTCTTACATTGTGTAGCTGTAGCAGCATAATTCAGTTGTCCAGGGAGCACTGCTGCACGTATACAGTGTACTTTCATGACTGTGTGGACTGTTTTGAGCTGTTCTGTTGTGCTCTTGTCTCTAGGCACCAGTTCATCAGACACAGAGTGTGAGGACTGTCCTGAGGGATATTTCTCACCTGCAGGATTCAACTGCACCGCCTGGACTGTGTAAGTGTGGGAGAAAACACAAAGATTAAGTCATTTCCCTTCTACAGAGTTTGGACTGTAAACGCGTCTTTTGAGTGTGACGGTGAGGTGTTGTCTTGTGTCCACAGCTGTCCTGAAGCACACTTGGAAGTCCGTCCCGGGACCAAACAGGAGGACGTGGTCTGTGGAGGAGGAGGAGCAGGGTCTCGCTCTCATTTCATCTGAGCATTCCCTTTGTGGGAGTGGCATTTATACTTGTACCTGGTTAGTGCTTCAGCTTCACTTAAGGCCAGACTACACAGATGTTTGAAGTCAACGAGCTTTCCTAACATTTCACATTTTACATGGAAGAAATGAACCATTCTTCTTGTAAAGATGATGACTGAGACTCCAAACATAGCTTCAAATGGAAAGAAATTCATCAAAGTCCTTGTTTTAACTGATTTATGCTGCTTTAAAATTTGAAACATACCATAATAATATATTTTAAACATGTTTTGCTCACTTACAACTTCACAACTTGTGGCCATACCTGTTTGTCAAAGCCTGATCCCGTCAGATCTCAGAAGCTAAGCAAGAAAGTTCCTGGTTAGTACTTGGATAGGAGACACCAGGTGCCACAGTGGGACGACAGGAGTAGATTGTCGTTGTGTCTTTGGGCAAGACACTTAACCCACACTGCCTCAGTGTCTGTTACACTGGGTGAGTGGATGCTAGATTGTAAAGCGCTTTGAGTGAAAAGGTAGAAAAGCACTATATAAATAGACCATTTACCATTTACAATTCAAAGTTTTGAGTTGACTTAACATAAGTTTATTGTGTATTAGATCCTCTTTAGCATCAGCACCTACTGCGTCAGCTACTCTTCATACTCTGAGTTGTAATAATATTTCTTAAAAAGTTAGTTTTGGCACACAACCATTGATCGTTTACAAACCGCCACGAGAGAGCTGTGTTTGCATTTTGGCCACACTTGTTCTAAAGACACTTTTTCAAGCCACACGTGCTGCTTTATTTTGCACCAGTTGTAGTTTTTAATTTTCAATGAAGTTCTTCACAACACAAGTGGTCAATAATCCAGATGAGACAAAACTAGACTTTGAATAACACATGGAGTCATTTGCTATTTTGAACATCGCTTTATAACTGCTAGACTGCATCTCATTTTAGAGACCACACAGTCTGTCCAGACTCCTCAGAGCTGTAGCTTGTACATTTGCTTCACTGCTGTTTTCTTTTCTTTGGGGTTGTTTAGTGGAGGGTTAAGTCTTAGGGAATGGTTAGCACCAATAACTATGCTTGATGTTTTGTCAACATTCAAAATGAGTTTGTTGCTCTTGCTTCACTAATTACTTGTAATTGTTGTATCATCAGCAAACATGAACATTTGTGCTTTGTCTAACACTGATGTTAAATCATTAGTAAATAATGTGAACACAAGAGGCCCTAGACAGCTGTCTTGAGGCACACCAGGTCTTACATTTTCAACATCTGAAGAGCAGCCATTCTTCTACTGAACTGTACAGGTCACATGGTCTTTATAGTAACAGGACATGACTTCATTGATTGTCATCATGAATTCATGATATGTTCATGAGGAATTATTGCATGAATTCATGGATATTTCTAGGGATGCACTGATACCACTTTTTCCAAAACTGAGTAGATACCGATACTTTATTTTTCAGTACTCGTCGATACCGGAGTACCGATACCGATACCAGGCATAATTTTTTCAGAAGTCCAAACTGTTGTAAATCTCCCCCCAAAAAACTACTTTTGCAAAAAATATATATATATTAAAATCTAGCATTATGACATCCTACTCTACAACAGTAACATAGCCATGACTTTCAAAATGAAAAATAATTACAACTGGTATTGTTACCATAATGTTGAATGGTGAAAGATTCAGAAAATAGGTTCTTTAAGCAGAAAGCCTCAAAAACCCTGTTAAAGATTTTTATAAAGCATGTCTTGTAGTCTACTAGTTTCACACTAAAATAATTATTTGTTAGACAGTTGCAAATATCAGAAAAATGCATTAGGAGAAAATAGTTGTATTTATTTATAAGCAGCCTACCTTGTGACTCACATCTGCGCTCCTCCGCGCTAATAGCATTAGCCGCTTTAGCACAACAGTGAGCTTTCCTTCTGTTTCCACGGCCACACTTTGGACAATATGAACATGCTATACCTCTTTTGAAAGCTTACATTATGCTCTATTCAGTCGCTAAAGTTGTTTCTCAATTGCAACAAGTTACAAAGCGTCCACAAGCAGTGAAGCGCCAGCAGCACTAGCCACGTTAGCCGCTACATATCATAAACAGTTAGCCTACGGCACACTGCGCCGATGACAACAACTGACAACATTTACAAGTTATAAATTCTTCATGTGTCACATTTAGGTGATTTAGTCTGTTTGAAATGTGACTTTAGGCCAATGTGAAGTAATATGAACAGCTCATTGCAGAGCTCACTGCTGCAGCCGAGAGGCTGCAAGTCAAGTTAACTTCGCACGCAACTAAGTGGTATCGGCGCTTGGTATCGAGGCCAAATTAACGAGTACGAGTACTAGGCCCTGGTATCGACCCGATACCTGATACTGGTATCGGTATCGGTGCATCCCTAGTTATTTCAGAATGTATTCATGCATTACTTCAACATGAGTCATCTAGAACTATCATGAATTCATTTATTAATTATTGTGAATTCAAGTGGTTTTGTGAATGATTTCATTCGAGAATTAGATCATGAATTCATCTAATCAACTAACATGGAATTCATGTTACTTAACCATGATTTTAAACCTATGAATCCAAGGAATTCAAATGTTCTAAAGTTATTTGAACCAAAAATAGTAATGCAATACATCGGACTAATTAATGATGAGTTCATTAAAATCCTTCACTGTTAAGTTTAGTTTAAATCTTTGTGAAGGAAATTCATGATGACTCATGATGTTCACACATGACTGTCAAAAGTTTGACTGATGAAATATCTTTAGAACATGTGAATTCCTTGGATTCATAGGGCTGATAGATTTAAAAATCAAGTTAATTTGATGAATTAATGGTGTCAGTAATGGTCATAAAACCACTTGAATTCATGATAATTTTTGGTGAATTCATGATAGTTCTTGTGGAACTAATGCATGAACACATTCTGAATTTATGGTGAATTCATAATGATAATTAATGAATTATGTCCTTGTTTATACCTGCTGAGCTTGAGCTGAATTTTAATTTTGAATTTCACTGCATTTCTAACTCATGTCACTAACTATTGGAGTTTTTTGTGTTCCAGTTTTCTACAAATTAAGAGGACACGGAGGCTTAAAGCGACAGAACAGTGTACCATGCTAACTGTGGCTAACCGCGGCTAAGTGTTGCTAACTCTGGCAGTCAGACGGAAGCTACTCCTAACTTCTGAGTAATTCCTAAAACATTACCACAGCGATGGAGAAGAACACAGAACTGACTTCAGACACTTTTGTTACTGAGACCATTCTAAAAGACTTTTCTGAAGAGGATCATTTAACCAGACAGTTTTAAAGTCCACCTTCCTCAGCCTCTCTCAGTCATACTTCAACGGCAGCTACAAGGAAGAATGGAGACCAAACGTTTGGTCTGATCTAAGTGATGCTTGGAGGTGGAGTTTTAAATGAGACTGTGAATATTGTTTTATTTACATACAAGAATTGAAGATTAAGTAATACTTTAGAGTTAAAAAAGGCTACAAAAAGAAACGTTCAGAAAAAATGTAGAAAATGCACTTTCATGTCCGTGGTTAAGTAAAACTAGATATAACCATCATTTAAAATGAACACAGGACAGAAAATATACCACTTATTCCAAGCATCTATGAGCTTGTTACCGTAAGGGTAAGGTTATGGTATACTTTATTGTCCTCTGCATTTGACCCATATCCTAGAAGAACTAAACTTATATTAGACATGTTTCAACACATTTCTATTGAACTGAGATATTAATTTTGTCAGTATCGCCAGCTCTCGTCATGCTCAAGTCTTAAACTCTACATTTAACAAATTGACATTTCAAAGTCTATTTACATAATGCTGGTTCAGACCAGACAGCTTTAAGCGCCCAATTTTCTTCGTTTCAGCAAATTTTGTACATTTGTGCAAAGCATTATCATTGCTTTAATTGAGGGGTCTTAACTTCGGCCAAGGGGCCAAATTAGGCCCATGAGATGATTTCATGTGGCCTCCAGGATGATTTCTGATTAGTATTGATAGTGGACCATCAATAAACACATAACACTTTGAACTAAACATGATTTTTAGCATACCAGTATGTCTCTGTCTATAAAACTTCCAACATGCACCGGAATATAACAAATGTCCAAAATGTTCCTGATCCTGTTACCCACTTTTATTCACTTTGTTTTTATCACATGGAGGACTAGATAATGTGAAGCATCATAAAATAATGAATCTACGTATACTTGGTTAGAGTAGGCCTTATAGAGTCAATAACCTGTTTTAAACTAAAGTCAGACTGACAGTGAATACTAAACTAAAACTCGACTGTGTCTCTAACTTTGATCCTTTTGACCCGAGCTCCAGTGGAGTTTGAGAGCTCCTGCTTTAGTGTGTCTGAGCCTGCTCATCCCTTTGTTAAGCCTCACTGAGTCTGCACACGTCTTCTGTTTGTGCCTCTTTATTGACTTTATACCAGGAGTGTTCAGGAGAAACACTACAGCCAAAACTCTCGTGATCTGAAATGAATAAACCCATTAACCTTTTGTATTACAAAAACAACTGCATTTAAATAATGACTTTAGGACTGTAGAATGTTGTGGGATTTCACAAGAGCAAAACGTTATTAGAACTCACATGAAAAAAGCTGAAGCATGAGGAAATACTCCCAAAACCGTTCTACAGTTCAGTTGCAGTTATTTAATCAGTTTTGGAATATATTTCTCCTGGATTGTCTGCACAGTTTAAGTAGGCTTACAACATTTCAAGATATTTTGGGGATTTATCTCATCACATTATTTGTTCTGAAATGGATAGAGGCTTTTTTGCTGTAAAAGGTTCTGGTCTACAGTGTCTGCAATATCAGCAGCTCCAACAGACCAGATCTAATCTAATCAAACCATCACTTCATTATAAAGCACTATTCTTATGTCAGTGTAACAAAGTGCTTTACAGTGCATTAAAAACCCCACACAGCTCCTGGTGCAGAGGAAACACTGGAGATCCTAAAAGTGAGAAAAGAATTAGATTTGTCAATAAACATCTTAAAATAAAAATAATAATCAAATAAACAAATAGATAAATAGTAGTTAATGAGTCCAACTAAAACAGTAACAATGAATACTAATTAAAAGCTAAGTGAGGGTTCATAAACAGTTCTGAAAGATAACAAGGCCCAAGACCATTCAGATGTTTTAAAATGGATTCTAAAGATTTCAAAAGCTCGTGTAATATGTTATTTTATAATAATTAACTTTATGGGGGGGATTATTACCCGTACAGTTAATTGAAATCCATAAAGCCTTTCATCTGGGTGAAGGATGCAGCTAAGGGCCAACTACATCAGTCAAAATCTACTTGACTTAACCAATACACACCGTTTACATCGTCCTTTCGGTAATTTTGGCAGACGATTTTTATAAAAAAAAACACATAAACAGGACCAACACGCGGTAGTGAATCTATTTTCAAAAAAAATCATTAGAAAAAAAAAAAGAATTTAGATTATGAACATCTTATATACTTACCAGCCGAAAATTCAGCCACTTTGTCTAAATCTATGGATCTCACTATACTAGCAATCCACTTGACACTGTAAATAGTTTTGTCCCTCTGTTCTCATGCTGTTGTGCCTCCCTTCATTGATCTTAATTTTTTTTTTTTTTTTTTGCTTAGAGAACATTGTTTTTAAAAGTATTAATAACTATATGTTTACAAACCAGCAAGATCAACAAGCATCTAAGCTAATAGGTGTTGGGTAATTTTTAAACTTGAACAATGGTCAAAATAAACTTCGTACGACGTGAAAGTGCAGCTCCAACAAAACCTAAACCACAGCTGTCCAAAGTCACATCCACAAAAAGAAGAGGTTTAAGGAGGTGGACTTGGCAACTTTCTGCTTGGTTGGGAACAAGTATTACTAAAAACATTTTGATGTAAATCTTGATTAAGTTATGTGCTTTTTCCGTTACTCACGTGAGAATTGTTTTAATCTAAGCTTGTTTTGATTCTTTAACTCCAAAGAGCATGTGTTTGCAGATCTGCCTGTTGTGTTTTTGGAATTTAAACATTTTTATTGCTTGAGTTTTACTAATGAAGCTCTTTAAAGAATGACCTGTAACACTGGATAACAAGGCAAAGATACAAATCATTAATACTTATGAATAAATATTAAAGTTGTGGTATACATACACATTTAAAGTGTGGTATACAATAGCAACATTTAAATGTGTGGTATACATACACATTTAAACGTGTGGTATACATACACATTAAATGTGTGGTATACATACACATTAAATGTGTGGTATACATACACATTTAAACGTGTGGTAACAACACTTTAATGTGTGGTATACATACACATTTAAATGTGTGGTATACATACACATTTAAACGTGTGGTATACATACACATTTAAACGTGGATACATACACATTTAAAACGTGTGGTATACATACACATTTAAACGTGTGTGGTATACATACACATTTAAACGTGCGTGGTATACATACACATTTAAACGTGGTATACATACACATTTAAACGTGTGTGGTATACATACACATTTAAACGTGTGTGGTATACATACACATTTAAACGTGTGTGGTATACATACACATTTAAACGTGTGTGGTATACATACACATTTAAATGGGGTTCCTTTTGTGTGGTATACTTACACATTTAAACATGTGTGGTATACATACACATTTAAACGTGTGTGGTATACATACACATTTAAACGTGTGTGGTATACAAACACATTAAACATGTGTGGTATACATACACATTTAAACGTGCGTGGTATACATACACATTTAAATGTGCGTGGTATACATACACATTTAACGTGTGTGGTATACATACACATTTAAACGTGTGGTATAGAGGGATTTTTTGTTTCTCAACACGGGCGATGCGCGCAAACCCCGCCTGTAGAAAGAACAGCTGCTCACAGACACAAACAGTAGAAACAAGTGGAAAAAGCTCCGTTGTCAGTAACTACAAGAGTTATCTGTGAGAAAACAAAAGCTATGCTGCTAAGTAGAGATGGGGTTGATATACTATATTATTGCTAATCGCGATAATTAAGTAACCATGGTGTTTTTTATAATTGTGATAATCACAATTATAGCAGCAGTCGCGCCCCTGTGGCTTCATAAGAGCATCTGACTGTTGTGAACCCAGTCAAAGCTGTATTATGGTTAAAACAAAGAAAAGGTTCATGTGTTAAAGTTAATTAATGACTCTGAGACTAAGTTAGTAGATTTTTGCTCAACATTGTAAACATTTGTTCACTTTGAATCATTATTGATTGTACTTAGACAATAAGTAGTTGTTCAAACACATACATATTGTGCGCTTTAATCGTGATTATTTTTGTCACAATAATCGTGAGTGCAAATTGTAATATCGTCCCATGCCTAGTGCTAACTAAGTCAACATCTGTGAATGAAATTCGATCCTTAAAGTTACATTTCGGTTGAGTGAAAAAACGGCAAGAAAACACAGTCTCAAGCTTTAGTAGGAGACAGATGTCTGTCAGACCAGTTCAGACCTGATCCAAACAGCTGCTCTCGTCCCGTTTTGTTGTTTTATTCGAAGAAGTTTCCTCATGTTATCAGATGGAGAAAAGCGGTTTCTGCATAACGCATGTGCAGTAAGGTGGATTGTGACGTCGACCCAAAATCCCTCTATACATACACACTTACACATTTAAGAATGCATCTACGTTGAACCTTCAAGAGCCTTCATTACTTCTAAGTGGGAGATCTTTCAAAATCACAGGATGATAAAACCCTTCCTGACCTCACTGTTGTGTTACTGAATAAACTTCTGCACTGACATAAAGCTGGAGAATCTCTGTAAAGCCGTTTCTAAATGTCTGATGTTATTGAATTGTGAATGAGCTGATTTAAACATGATTGTAACAGACTGTCCAAAGAGAAATCACAGAAAACATTGACATTGATTTGTTTTTTTGTTTTGTTTTTTATGTCTAACTTGAAATTGCAATTAATCAACGTTTTAAATCATTTCAAATAACCAAAAACCTTTACAGAGACATGTTTGTGCAGCTGCGAGCACTTTTCAAAATAATGCATCAAACATAGACTCATTATTGCCTTTTTAATTATGATCCACAAATTACACTAAATGATGTCTTTTAATGTGAAATGAAACAGCTTAAATGAATTCTGCTTTTTACTTTTGTCTTGTTTACAATGATTCTGTTTGTCAGTGTCAGCGCAGAACTTAAGAAACAGTTTGTTAACGAAATGGATGGATTTAATGTAATATTTTGTATGATACATTTTTAACATTCGATTGCAAAACAATGTGAGACTAAAAACAGAATGACTTTTGGATGATTTGTTGAAACGATCACACTTGTGCAGGTTTGGATAAGAAACGTGCACAAAGAGTCAACCTAATTACTGGGTTATTTTAACAGTCTATTCTTAATGTGCCATGGATAGAATGAGTGAAGCAGCTAAAACCAGGCTCAAAACAATAGCCTTAGTTCTTATCAAAAGTCAGATGTGTGAGAAGTTTGTATTGAGCTGTTTTGTTGGATTCAGAGACATTTTGTACAAAAACCTGCTTTTTCCATGTCAGCCTTTTGTTAATAAATCTCATGTTTGTGTAATCCGACTGTTTCTGTTGTTTTTCCAGATTCTGTCACATGTTACGTTCACACAGCAGTGTTCTGTCTCTGTTAGTGGCTCTTGTGCACTTATCCTCTAAAGCCCTGGTGCCTTCTCTTGGTCTGATCTGGACCTGACAGGAAACTCACACCATTCAAGTCTTGTCCCAGTGTTCATGTCCTCCACAGACGTGTCCTACGTTTGGTTTACATGTGGATCATTTACCAAGGACGGGGGAAAGTGGGGTGATTTGTTGACAGTGGGGAAGCTGTGCCACTTCCTTTTCCAAAGAACCACAGAAGAATCATGTGACCAAACAATATTGAAGACTTAGCTGTTTCACTCGTCCTGTCAAGAAAGGAACCTGACTGTGAGAAATAAGGGCATTTAAGTAGAAAAAAATATTGTTTTCCCTTCAAAGTAAAATGTCTGATTGTTGCATCTGTACAGTTATAGGCAGGTTTGTATAATATATCACACAAGTGTTAGTGCTTTGGTGAGATACAGTACATTTTGAATCTATACTAGCACAATGTCAGCTCAAAACTGAGAAATTATGTTTTGTTTTTTTCCAACATGTTGGGTTTTGGGTGATTTGTGCCAAAGAGCCTGGGTTCACTTGTTCAATTTACAACTCATTAATGAATAACTGAAATTATATTATTTTATTATCACTAAATCTTAATTTTACATCAAACACAGATGGAAAAATTAGGAAATCAGACCAGGATTCAAGAGAACTGGACTGGTCAATCTGTCAAGTTTGGCGTTTAGTTTTGAGGCTTGTTTGTTTAATGGCAAGTGTAATACATTAATTGAACCTTTTTTATTCTCTGTTTTAATTCAGCGGCTTTGCATCACATTATGTCCTTCACTACAAGCAGCAGCAGCAGTAGAGTGTCCATAAAGAAAATGAACATACATGTCTTACCTGCTGCATTAAGAATAAAACGAGGTGATATAAAAACACATGAAGATCATCACGTTAAAGTAATGTTATAATAAATCTTCACACGTAGCTTCACAGTGAGAGGAGTGAGAAACAGTCTATTCTGGTTCTAGTGGAATTGTGTCACTTCTGATCAAATTAAAGCCTGAGCTTCAGCTGAGCTGATCCACTGGTGTTAAAACATGTCTGTAGGAGGCGCCAGGTTACGAGAAAGCGAAAGCGAAAGCACTTGTCCTTTATAGCTGTAAACATGACTCTGCTTCACGTCTGACAAAGCTCGTAAGTATTTTGTTCTAACCTTCTCTCTGAGCTGTAAACTGTGTTTGAATGTTTGTGATGATGACTTGTTAAAAACTAAGAAAAGTGAGGTCATATTTTATTAGTAGAACACAATTCTTTTACTTTTACTGACGCTGGTCTGAACGAGGCAAATATCGTCCAGCAAAACTTGGGTTTATAATTATTGGTCACCTGGATGATGTTTAAAGTGAGTCTAACCCATAAACAACTTTTTTTGTCTGTTAAACTGTGTATATGGTGTTTAAGTAGCAATACCTACTGTTTTGAGTCATTTTTCTGTTATTTTAATGGAAACTAAGCAAATTTGCAAGTTTCAGGTCAATATAGTCACAAACTCTCTGTGTCTGTCAGCTTCAGACTCATCAGCGTGTATTTTCAACTCAATAATAAGCACTGATTGCAGACATCTACTGTCAAACTAATCAGAATACTCCTCTCCTTTCTCAGCCCAGCCTTTGCCCCATTACCAGGGCTCTCAACTCTCACGCAATGACCGTGTGACACACGCAATTCACCTCCTTCACACGCTCTCACGCCACACCTGGCATTTCTCACGCTGAAAAATCAGACACAATTTTTTTTTAAACCAAAATTAAATAGTCTCAAATGTATTATAGAGTCTAGAACGGCCGCGCAGTACATCTGAATTTCAGATGCGCTGTCTTGAAATCGCTCTCTCTCTCTCTCTCTCTCTCTCTCTCTCTCTATCTCTCTCTATCTCTCTCTCTCTCCCTCGGGAAGCTGCGCGCGACTGTCAGGGCAGCGTCACATCAGAGCTATTTAACAGACAGATCCTTTCTTTGAGACGCATTTCAAACTCCCAGTGATATTCTGTGAAACTGAAGCTTCATAGTGATCCATAGTTTGTGCAAATCAGCCTTATATTTACGGAGAAAAGGCCCAAAATGTACAGTGAAAGATAACGTGTGTAAATAACAGCGGAGAAAATCGCGCAAAACGGCGCATCGCGGAAATGTTTGAAGAGGTCTTTACAACTTTTACTTTTCCCTGAATGTGACATAAAACAGACACTAACCTTATAAAAGCAGCAGCTCCGTGTTTTCCTGCTCTGATCACATAGGACCGTCCTGTCAGGTCGAGTCAGTCTGCCTGACGCTCCTAAAGCCCAGTTTTACAGGGGCGGAGCTAAGGGCATTTGGGGCTTGGGCCCCCTAAATCTGGCCTCAATGGGGGGGACCCAATTTGTATTTTTGTTTATTTAACTGCCTCATGTCTTTTTATTTATATAAAATTGACATCACACAATAGGATCATCACATCTAAAACTCACCAACATACAGGAAATTGCATTGATTTTATAAAAATTCTCCAGGTAGGAGAATTCCCCTAGACCCCAATGGATTACATCTGAACCTTGTTGGATTTAAATATATTTGTATTTACAGGCTTATGGGTCTGAGGGTCTAGAGTGGTTATCTATCAGGGGCGTGATTTGAAATCTGCCTAGGGAGATAAAACAGCTAGAGCCCACACAGTTACATTTTTATTTGTCAGAGGGCTGGTCCATTAAAATTTTTCCCAGGCTCAAATGAGTCCCACTAAGGCCCTGGACACTGCAGATCATTTCATTCACTGTCCCAGGACACAGGACACGTAAAAGAGATACTAAGTGTGAGTTCAGACGTCCTGATCCATGTTTGTAAAGTCTGTGGAGTTTAGAGCCTCTACAGCCCCAGCTCCACTGTCACTGCTGCGTAAAGGCTGACTCTGTATCCACGGTCTGCGCTGGGAAGTGCAGGGCCGTATGAAAGGGATTTAAGGACCTTTAAAGGGGGTGTGGGGGCTCAGCAGCTAACATTAAAACTTCCAATTAATAATAGGATGTTATAATACTTTCATGTTTCTGACATTTTTATGTCTTTGTTACACCAAATAGATAATAAAAAAACAGACTTGTATTACCACAAAATGGACTGTTATTTGCCCGGGAGGAGGAGGGCCCACGCATGTTTGTTTTGATAAAAAAAGTGTTGTTTTTTTCATAGTATGCCATAAAAAGTATTTATCAACATTTAGAATGTCTCAAACTGTGGTCTTACTTTCTAATTCTACTGAAATGTGTGGATGACTTTTCACCTCCAGAAAGTTAAAGTAAACTATGGTAATGGAGCATGCACAGCAGACCCAAAATCCTGATCCATATCCTGAATAGAAAAAACAACATAACAAACATAAGTCCACGAAGTGTCTTCACAAAAGGTTTAGGCAGAACTGTTGTTGGAGGTGCCTATGTGCATTGTCCACTGTGAAGTATCAGCAGCTCACAGACAGAGGCAGCTCTAAAGCAGCAGAGGTAGAGCTGGAGGCTGCAGTCTCAGGACCTGCAGTTTGAACATCTGCAAAACCAGGAGCTGCAGTCTGAAGCTCCCTCACTGACATGTCTCTCACTGAGCAGGACAGAACAAAGAGTATTAGGACTCCACTGTGAACCCCTGACACAGGATTTGGACATGTGAAGGCCTAAAAGTAGAAATTTTGAGGTGAAATTTTCTAACACACAGCTGACTTTGTGCCAGTGTAAACCTGCTAGAAAATAGGATCTGTTAGTTAAAAACACTTCAGATTGCAGGAAACTACATCTATTTTGACCAAAATCTCCTGGGGAACTCCCAGACTCGACCCCTCAGGGCCACGTGAACAGAAGGCCTAATTGCCATTTATCTTTTATTCACTTGGTTGTTTAAACACCTGTTTTAATTTTTTCCAATACGGCAATTTTAGTCTCACTTTTTTCAGCCACTTGAAGCCTGTAAAATGTCTCAAAATGCACCAAAATGTGTCTGTTTTTTCAAAAATCTCTGGGAGGACCCCCAGACCCCCACTCACTCTTTTCACCATGTACAACATGGTTTCCACACTGCTGAAATACGTCTGATGCCCATCAACCACTGAAAAACAGACTTCCGATTAGGTCGCTGCTTTACCAATTCTCCGTGTAGATTTCAGAGACTCACTCCCCCCCAGAACCTGCGAATGATATGCACCCTCACAAAAAATCTCACTCCAAGCCAAAATCAAAAGTTGAGAGCCCTGCCATTACATTCAGTGAGTTTGCTGTGTTTGAAATGTGTTCATGGATAGAGTTTAGGGGGTGAGCTCTTTAATTGCTTTAGAGATATTAGAGCATTATATTATGAAGCTTAACTACGTAATAATGCATTAGTGTTGGCAGGTCCATGGGTGCCGCACAAGAATTACGTCACTCACAGGTTGTCAGAGAAGTGACCTTTAAAAAAAAAAGTGATGAAACTGAAACCTGGTGCATGCCTGCCCACTTAAAGCACTGAACGACAAATATTTGAATTATGTCAGAAATATTTTAAGAACCATTTATTATCAAATACGACTGTTCCTTTTAAAGCAAAGCTTTAGCTGTTACACACATTAGTCTTGGTTGACTCTTCTGACAGTGCTGCTGTTAGACTGTGTTTTATATCACCAACACAGTTGCACCAAATTATAGTTTTCCCAGTTCAATTCCCTGAACACATGTCTGTGCAGTGACACAAATAAATCTGCCCCAAAAACACAACACCATTAGGACAAATAGAGTCACATTACATGTAGTACTCATCATCTTTAGTACGTGTAGGTTAATTCTGACACACATTAGATGGCTCAGAACAATTATTTTGTTTTGTTGTTTGTTTGTTTGTTTGTTTGTTTGTTTTTCTACAGGAAAATGCATTGCCTAAAACACCTTGTTTTTACTTACAATTGTTGCATTCTTTAGAAAAATGACAACAACAAAAACATTTATTAGTCACATAGACAGGTATAATTTGATTAGCTAGACTGCTTAAAAGTCTGTAACAATAGTCAGTTCCATGCTTACTCAAACTCCGTGGTCTTTGAGCTGAATGGGCATCTGCTGTTACCGTAACTAACCGTACAAATGCACACTCAATTTTTAGGAGTAGCTCAGTTGACCAGAAAAAAACAGCGACTACCTTGACGTGGTGGTGAAACCCTGTTTTATTTAGGCCTGGGCACTTTGGGAAACAATTTAATCACAATTCTTTCTTCATATTGATTTATCTTAATTTGATTTTTATTTTGTGTAAGTGTCTTTAGGTAATGACTTCTTTAATACAAACATAAACAGACTTCCAATCTCTGTCATTTAACACAAAAAAACAATCACATTGTTCTTCTGTTCCAAACCACGTGTTTTTACAAGCGGAGCTTCAGTGGAACAAAGCATTTGAAACATTAAAGTAAAGTTTAAGAGCTCTGTAGCCTAACCTTCATGATTAATGTATAAATTGCATTGGAATGTTCTAAATAATCTACAAAATTAGTAAGCCTTAAATGGATTAGTAACATCAAGTGTTTCAACTATATGTTTTGTTCTTAATTTGCTTATTTTATATTTAATGTATAACTTTCTATTTCAGATTCTTTATCCAGTGTCACAAATGAAGTCTACAACATGAAAACATTTTTAACACAATATGGGCGACCACATGGGAGTCCTCTTTTTCTTGGTAAGACAGGCTTGTGTTTTGGAGAAAATCATTTACAATAAAATATTCCCACAATGGAGCACATTCACACACAGAAGACAAACTAGTGTGCGTAGTTTGACCACTGTAAAAGAGTAAATGACATTATGAACAGTACATGAACAAGACGTACTTGAATACAAGTCCAAGGACTGCATACACGTCTGCACTGTAGGTAAGACATTAGTGAGAGAACTGGCTCAGGAAATTGTGTGAACGCATAGCTAACACACAACATAATCTCCTACTCTTAGGAATCACATTGATATTCTATTGAAACATTACTTAAGGATCAAAACAACTTTGACACTGAAACTGTGGTGTAGAAGAGTAGACTCAAAGAATAATCCATGAGGAAAAGAGTTGTTTGAGATGCAGTATAAATGTAATGCAAATAGTTTTGTACAATATCTTAAAGGAGTCCTATTGTGATTTTTCTGTATATTTAGGAAGAAACTATGGCATAAGTACATCAATAATTTATACAAATACATGTTGAGTGCCTCTGACAGGTTCATTTCACTAAATAAAGTTAAGATCATTATATTTAAGAAAAACATTTTACAAAGTTCAACCCAGTTTAGTCCTTTTTTCAGATTACAAATTTACTTCCTGTTCACAGGTGAGGACATCACACTAGGGAGTTGCTTAGCAACCAACCATGTACACTCAACAAAAATATAAACGCAACACTTTTGTTTTTGCTCCCATTTTTCATGAGATGGACTTAAAGATCTAAAATTCATTCCAGATACACAATATTACCATTTCTCTCAAACACTGTTCACAAATCTGTCTAAATGTGTGATAGTGAGCACTTCTGCTTTGCTGAGATAATCCATCCCACCTCACAGGTGTGCCACATCAAGATGCTGATCTGACATCATGATTAGTGCACAGGTGTACCTTATACTGCCCACAATAAAAGGACACCCTGAAATGTGCAGTTTTGTCTCACAGCAAAATGCCACAGATGCCACAAGCATTGAGGGAGCGCGCAATTGGCACGCTGACAGCAGGAATGTCAACCAGATCTGTTGCTCGTGCATTGAATGTTCATTTCTCCACCATAAGCCGTCTCCAAAGGTGTTTCAGAGAATATGGCAGTACATCCAACCGGCCTCACAACCGCAGACCACGAGTTACCACACCAGCCCAGGACCTCCACATCCAGCAGGTTCACCTCCGAGATCGTCTGAGACCAGCCACTCAGACAGCTGCTGAAACAATTGCTTTGCATAACCAAACAATTTCTGCACAAACTGTCAGAAACCGTCTCAGGGAAGCTCAACTGCATGCTCATCGTCCTCATCGGGGTCTTAACCTGACTCCAGATCGTCGCCGTAACAGACTTGAGTGGGCAAATGCTCACATTCGATGGCGTCTAGCACGTTGGAGAGGTGTTCTCTTCACGGATGAATCTCGGTTTACATTGTTCAGGGCAGATGGCAGACAGTGTGGGTGAGCGCTTTGCTGATGTCAATGTTGTGGATCGAGTGGCCCATGGTGGTGGTGGGGTTATGGTATGGGCAGGCATCTGTTATGGACGAAGAACACAGGTGCATTTTATTGATGGCATTTTGAATGCACAGAGATACCGTGATGAGATCCTGAGGCCCATTGTTGTGCCATACATCCATGAACATCACCTCATGTTTCAGCAAGATAATGCATGGCCCCATGTTGCAAGGATCTGTAGATGAAGATGTGTTGCACTGCATGAGGCAAATGGTGGTCACACCAGATACTGACTGGTTCTGAGTCCCCAGACGCCAATAAAGCAAAAACAAAACTGCACATTTCAGGGTGGCCTTTTATTGTGGGCAGTATAAGGTACACCTGTGCACTAATCATGATGTCAGATCAGCATCTTGATGTGGCACACCTTTGAGGTGGGATGGATTATCTCAGCAAAGCAGAAGTGCTCACTATCACACATTTAGACAGATTTGTGAACAATGTTTGAGAGAAATGGTAATATTGTGTATCTGGAATGAATTTTAGATCTTTAAGTCCATCTCATGAAAAATGGGAGCAAAAACAAAAGTGTTGCGTTTATATTTTTGTTGAGTGTAATACATTTGACCAAATCTCCTCTAATGTAACAGGTTTTCACTTCACTACATAAAATGTATGTTTCTAGAGTCATTAAAATATGTTTATTGTGAGAAAATGTAAAAAGTCTTTGTCTCCCGTATGATGTCATCAGGTTAGAACTCTGCTCTACTTCCTGTTATTTTCTACAGATTTTCAAACTTTTCTTTTCATACTTGTTCTTGATTTATGTAAAACTATCTTTTATATTTGCAAGTACAGCGGCATGAAAAAGTATGTGAACCTTTTGAAATTTCTCACATTTCTGCTTAAAATCACCATCAAATGTGATCTGATCTTTGTCAAAATCACACAGATGAAAAAACAGTGTCTGCTTTAACTAAAACCACCCAAACATTTATAGGTTTTCATTTTTTAATGAGGATAACATGCAAACATTGACAAAAGGGGAAAGAAAAAGTAAGCGAACCTTCTGCCTAAGGAGACTTTAAGAGCAATTATTTCCCAATTTGACCAAACAATTTAAGTCAGAGTGTGTCCAATCACTGAGGAGTGGCTTAAAGCTGCCCTGCCCACTATAAAAGACACTCCTGGTAAGCACTGTGTCTTGATGTGAAGCAATGTCTGTTGTTCATCATGGCTCGCTCAAAGCAGCTGTCTGAAGACCTGCAATCTAGAATTGTAGATTTGTATAAAGCTGGAAAAGGTTACAAAACCATCTCTAAAAGTCTGGATGTTCATTAGTCTACAGTTAGATAAATTATGTACAAATGGAGAGAGCTTGGCACTGTTTCTTCTTTCCCGAGGAGTGGCCTTTCAACAAAAATACTCAGAGAGGTAAAAAAGAACCCTAGAGTGTCTGCTAAAGACTTACAGAACGTACTGGCACAGTCCAGTATCTCTGTGTTTACACTGACTACATGTAAAACAACAGTCTAGAATTGTGCTCATCAGAGGACTCCACAGAGGAAGCCACTGCTGCCTAAAAAAAACATTGCTGCACGTTTAATGTTCACAAAAAACACCTAGACACTCCACAGAACTTCTGGCAAAACAATTTGCATAGAATAGAAACACACAACGTCATGTTTAGAGGAAAAATGAAACAGCTCACCAACATCAAAACCCCATCCCCACTGTGAAGCCTGGTGGAGGGAAAATTATAGTTTAGGCCTGTTTTGCTTCCTCAGGGCCTGGAAAACATGTAATCATTAGTGGAAAAATGAATTCAAAAGTTTATCAGATGTTTTACAAGAAAAGTTGAGGCTGTCTGTCAAACAGTCGAAGCTTAAAAGAGGAAAGAAGCTGCAACAAGACAATGATCCAAAACACAATAGTAAATCAACTTGAGAATGGTTTCAGAAGAACAAAATACACGTTCTGGAGTGGCCAAGTCAAAGTCCTGACTTGAGATGCTGTGGCATGACCTCAAAACAGCAATTCATGCACGACATCCCAGAATCTGACTGAACTGCAGCAATTTTTTAAGAAGAATGGTCCAAAATTGATCAGATCGATGTGCCAGACTGATCTGCAACTACAGGAAGCATCTGGTAGAAGTTATTGCTGCCAAAGGGGGTGTAACCAGATATTAAATGTAAGGGTTCACTTACTTTTTTTTTTCCTTCTGTCAATGTTTGCCTGTTATCCTTATTAAAATATGAAAACCGTTTGTGTGGTTTTAGTTAAAGCAGACACTGTTTTTTCATCTGTGTGATTTTGACAAAGATCAGAATATATTTGATGGTGATTTTAAGCAGAAATGTGAGAAATTTCAAAAGGTTCACATACTTTTTCATGCCGCTGTAGTGTTAAAGTGCGTATGAATTAAGTAGATTAAGTATTTTGAACTTCATTTTAATTTGTAGACAGGTCTTGTTGAAAAGATGTTACAAAGTTTGTACTTCAGTGCACTCACACACAGGAAATGTCTGTTACAGATGTGACTCTAACTCTAACCTTCCCACCACTACTGTCACAAACATACACTAACTCACATTATACTGTTTTACTTTAATCTTTATATTTGTGTTTTGTTCACAGATTTTTACAATATCGCTTGTTGCCGCTGCCTTAACCAGCTCTGATTACAGGTTTGGAGACAGGTGGTGTCCCAAATGCAAACCTGGTTAGTGTTTCTTTCTCTTCATCAGCACTAGAAAGCAGCAGTTCACTTCCATTAGTCAAAATAAACATGGAACTCAAAGACACAATGCTTTTTATGTAAACAATCACACAAACAAAATTAGTTATTCATAAATGGTTAGAGTTTTAATTTTGTAATTGCATTTGTGGAGAATGATTGGGGTCCTTGATATTTTCTTTAGACTGACAAGAAGCCTCTTTAGCCTTTGTTGAGTTTACAAACCTTTAGTGTTTTATTGTAGCTTGTAAAACTGAACCTTAAAGAACAACTATGATGCATTTTTTGTGTTGTTTCAAACCTGCTCCTGAGCATCCTCACTTTGTAATCTTATGCAGCAGAACCATTAAAAAGTGTAGTAAAGCACATGTTTCTCTCATCAGAAATTGAGTCAGAGCTCCATCTACTGACTGAAAACAAAATTTCACAGGGTAAATTATCAAATCGATCTTGCTGCAGAAATGCTCTAAATGAGTCTGGATGATTTATGAACTTAAAAATAGTGCTATCTATAGATTCATCTATGACATCACAGATCTGGGATATTCAGAATGTTGTTTTCAGGAGAACAAAAGAAGTCTCACAGACAAAATGTCAGCAGTGCTTTTGATGCTTTTAAAGTAATTTTACAATAGAAATAAAACTTCAAAAAAGTTGATTTTGCATGATATGTGCCCTTTAAGCTACTTGACTAGCGAACATTAAGTTGATATGTCTGTTTTTTAAGACTCTAATGGCACTAAACACCTTTTTCACATGATACTAGAGAGAACAGCAGATGAATGGCATACATATTACCAAACAAAACGTGTATAGAGGGATTATTTGTTTCTCAACACGGGAGATGCTCACATACCTGATAAGCAAAAACAGCTGCCGCTCATTGACACAAGCCGTAGAAACAAGTTGACGCAGCACTGTTGGTTCACTAACTCCAAGAGTTTATCTGTGAGAAACTAAAGTTCTGCTGCTAAATCAACATTTGTGAATGAAACTCCACCTACGACCCTTAAAAGTGACATTCAGGTGAAAAACACAGAGAAAAACACAGACGTCTGTCAGACCGGTTCAGACGTGATCCAAACAGCTGCTCTAGTCCAGTTTTATTCAAAGAAGTTTCCCCAGCTAAGCATATGGACAGAGTCTCTTTCTGCATGCGACATGAGCAGAGCAGAAAGAAAATCCCTCTATTCTGTATATGAGCTTCACTTATCTGTGAAGGAGCGTTCTGTTTGAGTCCAGGTCACTTGGGATTTGTATAAAGTTTAATGTTTATCAGTTATAAAAATATAATATAATATATTGTATTACAGCCAATATTGTTTCAGAAAGCTTAAAGTGAAACTAAACGCAGAATAACTTTTTTCACTGTCAAACTGTGTTTGAGGGGTCAAAATTGAATTATCTATTGTTTCTAGACTTTTTTTGGACATTTTTTGTGTAAACTGGTTCATTTGCAGTTGTGTGTGTAAAAACCACAACTGTGCTGCTGCGATGGTTAATCACTGTCAGTACATTTTCAGTTCACATCGATGTCACATTGAGTTGACGCAACAGCCAAACCACCCAGGTGGGCTGAACAACTCCTCCCATGTTGGAAAGGAGATACTTCCTCTGTAAATGCATCAAACGTAATATGGCTCAGATGGATCAGGCGATGTGCGATGCACAGGGCTGCAAGTTAAAATCTTAAGTTTTTTTTTTTTATCATTTATTTAGAAAATTTAGAAAATACTCACATGAGCTCATGTAAAGGAAAGGTTTCATACCTTGTTGGCAAAGTTACTCGACAAGTTAGGGGCCATAATCTCCCATTTCACTTTTGGTTCTTTATTACAGCTAGCAAATTTTTTGGTGGCCCACTTTTTACACCTTTTATATTTTAAAATGTTATTAAATCAAATTCATTTCTTTGCTGTTAAAGGAACTCGAGTAGAGACACACTGCACAACGTTCTACAGCACGTCATGCGTCCCATGTGACAATGGCACTTACATGGATGAACTCTCAGAATGGACTGAGTGTCTGCAGTGCAGGTTCTGTAACACAGGTAAAATAAGATTTAAATCCAACACCATGTAGTCATAAAGCAATGAACAAACATGACATTTTCTGCTCTTTGCTTGTGCTTTTGCATCATACTTCTTAAAACAAGAAACTGGAAAACATCAAATCAAATCAATTTATTTTTGTATAGCCCAAAATCACAACAACAGTCGTCTCTGAGGATGGGAGCATTTGTATTGTTTCATCATTTTAATTAAAACATTCTTAGCTGTAAAGTACATTTGACTGGTATGTGTACATTTCAGAAGTTTAACTGAGTTTCTGAGTCCACTATGACTGTTAGGTTTTGTGTGTTTTTCTCTCGACAGGACAGGCGAGTGCTTAAGGTCATTCAAGTTTTGTAACTTTCGATTTTCTATCATTTTGATGGGTTTTGTCAAAAATCACAAACTCTTAGAACTTGCAATTTCTTTCACTGTGTTTACTGTTTCTACATAAAACGAGGTCAAATGTATATGTATATATAGGTGCCTAAGAATATTATGCACCAGTGAGCACTTTTATTAAGTTCATTTGACATTAAACAGCATTAGCACAGAGCTGAGTGAGGCCTGCTTCACAGCCCTGCCTCTGTCTGAGGGAAAGTTTATTTCATGTCATCTTTGGTGTTGAATACAGTTTGAAAGAAAATCAAAACATAGTTGAAGTGGAGAAAGTTTAAACATGGTGCCATTGCTTCTCTAGCTGGATTGCATTTGTAATTTCATTTTGTCCACAGATTGTGGTCTGAGAGAGAAGGCTCCATGCTCCTCCATCTCCAACACTGTGTGTGAGCCTGAGGAGGGACACTACTGTTTGAGGAATTGGCTAAAGGACGGCAGCTGTGGAGCTGCTCGGAAACACCGAAGCTGTCTGCCAGGACAATACATCAAACTACCAGGTTTGAAAAAATAAATCAATAAAAGCACAAATAGCACACAGAACAATATCATTATTTATGCCTTTACACCCTCAAAGCTATTTACATTGTATGTTTTTTACTCTTCTGTTAACAACTGATTTGATACACAATAATAAACCTAGTGTGTAGCCTAGTGGAAAACTCAGTCAATGAACTGACAAACTAACCAGCTTAAGTTCATAAAAAAGCAAAATTGTGTATTTTATTTGATAATACACAGGTCCAACATTTCTATAGACAACAAAGGACCGACCACACACTTTTAATCCAAGAAGTCATTATGTGCCTTTTGTCAGATTCCAACAATATGTAGCTGCTAGGAAACATTGCAGTGTGATTGGAGGGTTGTTCAGTGAGTGAAGAAGTGACTTTGGATAAGTGGATAATGTAGTTTGTTGCACACAGACTTTCAGCTGTATGTGCTGGAGCTGAGATCACACTTTAAACTTTAGATTGTGGACCTCAGAGCCACTCCCACACCCGACAGAGCACCATCTCCTCTCTGTGTTTTCTTATGTATTAGTTTTGAGCTGTTCTGTTGTGCTCTTGTCTCTAGGCACCAGTTCATCAGACACAGAGTGTGAGGACTGTCCTGAGGGATACTTCTCACCTGCAGGATTCACCTGCATCGCCTGGACTGTGTAAGTGTGAAAAAATACTTCTTATTGGAATGTAGTGTATATACACACATTAAACCAACATTTGTCTAAATGATTCTTTCAGCATCTGAAACAATGCCCTAAAATGTATATGACCAAGAGTCACTTATCTGGTCCAAAAGTCATACAATTGAGCTCTCTCAGTGTGACAGTGTGGTGTTGTCTTGTGTCCACAGCTGTCCTGAAGCACATTTGGAAGTCCGTCCCGGGACCAAACAGGAGGACGTGGTCTGTGGAGGAGGAGCAACGTCGCGCTCTCATTTCATCCTGAGCATTCCCTTTGTGGGAGTGGCATTTATACTTGTACCTGGTTAGTGCTTCAGCTTCACTTAAGGCCAGACACCACCAGATGTTTGAAATCAATGAGCTTTCTAACATTTGCATATAAGAAATGAATCATTGTACTTGTAAAGATGATGACTGAGACTCCAAACATAACTTCAAATGGAAAGAAATTCATCAAAGTCCTTTTTTTAGCTGATTTTTGCTTCTTTAAAGTTTGAAACAAACCAAAATAATATATTTTAAGCATGTTTTGCTCACTTAAGTAATGCATTCTGAGCCTCAGGATTGTGACACTGTAACATTCTGGAGGTGAAAATTCAACTTCACAATTCAATGGAAATAGGAAGTTAAAGCCATATTTTGGAACATATATATATTGTCATAATGGGAAGAAATATAGCCATAGAAGCAGCTTTTCTGTGGATTATACAAGCGGAGGCCATCTACCAGAATAAAAGTTGTCCAGGTGTTGTGTCTATGAAAGCTGCTCAAAGTATAGACAAAGATTTAAATAAGAATTAAATTGGGGAGCGCTGCATGGATATCCAGGTGTATTAAAACAAGGCCCAGTCAGGTGCTCTTTGGAAATAGTGGGTGAATTCCTTGTGCAAAAATAGAAAGTTGCCTGCCAAAAGGTGGTGAAATGCAGACACAAAACCAAGGCACTCTGAAGGGTTAAAGTTAAAAAGCCTTTATTCCAACATGGCTTTTTGAATTAAAAAACGCACCAACGCGTTTCAGCTCTAACAAGCCTTCATCAGGGTGCACATAGTCACAGATGTGTGTTCCCCATATTATAGGGAGGAGCACTGTGTCCCGCCTCCAATATGCAAAATATATAATAAATATTCATAACCAGACTATCACATTTCCACATATACACTGAGCAGAAGAAAAGAGACATTATTAACAAGACATAAAAATGGTGCGCATTATTGTGGTCCAGTTGAGAGTTTAGGTGGGTTCTGTATTCAGTAATGCTCACTTACCTCCCACAACTGTATTTCATTAATCTGTGCGTCAGAGGGTTTTTTGGCAATGGTGCGCACCATTTTTATGTCTTGTTAATAATGTCTCTTTTCTTCTGCTCAGTGTATATGTGGAAATGTGATAGTCTGGTTATGAATATTTATTATATATTTTGCATATTGGAGGCGGGACACAGTGCTCCTCCCTATAATATGGGGAACACACATCTGTGACTATGTGCACCCTGATGAAGGCTTGTTAGAGCTGAAACGCGTTGGTGCGTTTTTTAATTCAAAAAGCCATGTTGGAATAAAGGCTTTTTAACTTTAACCCTTCAGAGTGCCTTGGTTTTGTGTCTGCATTTCACCACCTTTTGGCAGGCAACTTTCTATAGACAAAGATTTGTATGGTTTATTTAGTGTAAAAAAGGCACCTCATTTACAAAAATGTGCTTTTATTTAGATGCGTAGTTTCTCTTTAAAGGTACATAGTTACACTATTTACCTTTAAAGAGAAACTAAACTCAACTTTTTTACACTGTCAAACTGTGTATATGAAAAATGAAACCACTCCACATCAAAGAATGCAATTAGTATATTTATTGATGATTGATGATTGTTGATCGATGGCTGGATCAGGGAGACTGTGGGTGGGGGCTCTGTCTCAGCGATCAGTTCATCCGATTCAGGACCCCCCCCCACCTGTAGATGTAGATGTCTTCAGCAGGAGGACAGATGAGATGTGGGGTCGAGAGATCTGAGACAAGACGTGTTGTTGGGAAAGGGCGGTTTAAGTAGAGGCTTCTGGGTAATTGGAGGTGTGTCCGAGAAGGCGAGGGAGGCGTGGTTTCCTGGTGCAAAAGGGCTGTCGTCCTGCTCCTGAAACTTTGTTAATTTCATTAACTCCCATTTCCAGGCCTTTTTGGACATTTTTGTGCAAACTTGCTCATTTTGGAGTTGTGTGTGGAAAAAATTCGGCTGTACTGCCACTGGGCAAACTCTGTCAGTGCATTTTCAGTTCACGCCGACGTCACAGTGAGTTGACGTGACAGACGAACCGCCCAGGTGATTTATCTAAACTCCTCCCTCTGACACCACTGCTGTGGAGAGTTGGAAAGAGATCACCCACTGCATATTGGCATCAGCCGTCAGGTGGCTCAGTTTGATCAGTGAGCGGTACGAAGTGCAGCCGCTTGTGCAAAGATGTGCTGGTTCAATCCTTGTGTCTGTGGAGTGTTTTTCATTGTCGTTTTTCATTTTAATTTTTAGAAAATACTCACATCATAAGCTCATGTGCAAATGTAGACTAAAGCAAAGGTTTAATACATATGTTATGCAAAGTTGTGCTAGTAATCAAAGACTTAGTGCTGTACAGTTTCCTCAGCTGCAAATCTCAAGTCAAAACCCGGACTGCTTCGTCACATCATTTGCTGAGTTCGCTGTTCATATTTAGTGCTGTCAATCAATGTCTGTTCACACCCACCTGGGCGTCTCCTAAAAGGCTCCGGGCATCTCCCACTTTTGCAAGCCTGTTTGAGGTGCAGTTGTGGGCGGAGTTAGTCTCTGAATGCGTGTTTGTGTTGGCTACACCCCTCTCTAGCGACAACCCGGAATGTCGACATTAAAGTGTAATTGTCAATGTTGCGGCATTAGCATATTTTCTCTCCCATCCCGGTACTCCGACACCTAACATTTTTTTGTCGATGTAGTGGTGTCGATGTAGTTCTATTGTTCTCAGAAATGCCGCTTCTCCGACAAACTTTTGTGGGTGCTTCTATTAAATAATTATTTAAAAAATATATACATAGCGTTTTCTCGCGACTGTTTACTGATCCAAACATGACGCTAAGTATAAAAAACAGCGCGTTTATTCTTTCTGTTTATTCTTATTTCCGTTTTGTCAAACTCTGCTTCTACACGCAAGGCTCTTGTCCCGGCTTCTGTCCATGGTGCTGAAGTTAAACGCAGGAGATCAATCAATAACTAGATAAATAAGTAAATGGATAGATTGAAAGGATGATGTTTGAATTATTCAGACAAAATCCTAAAATATCCTTCTTTTAGAGCCGCAGTCAGGCTGCGCTTTTTTACACTCAACAATCCCCGGCACGTTGTTGTGCGCCTTTCACGTTCCAGAGGAAACAATTAAAGTTCCCTACAACAAACTGTCAGAATAGGCCTTTTCCCACTATAGGAACTTTTTTCAGTTCCTAGTACTTTTTTAGTTCCTGTCCCCATTTTGAGAGCTTTCACACAGAGGAGGAACTATGGACTGGGGCCACATTTTAGGGACTTTTTTAGCTCCTGCTCTGGAGCAGGTACTTTCCAGTCAGACCAGGAACCTTTTACGCTGGATTTACACAGACTGCAAGGCGAGTACGGGTCGGGACACGTGCGGGTTTCTTGCTAAGTGCCTGTTACACCAGATGCTGTCAACTGCGGTCCGGTTTCGTCCAAAGCCACGTGGAGTCACGTAGATTCCCGCGAGAACGCTCGTATAATGAATGAAAGCCGCACCAGACCGCTGCGGTCTCCGACAAAAATAGACTTCATGCGGATTCTTTCCGCAGAGTCGCGCGACTCTCGCACTCGCAGTCGGACATGTCGGAGCACGGTGTAAATCAACGCATTGGTTTTAAGCACTTTCTAAGTTCTGCGTGACTCGCATCCAAGTTGCACTTAGTGTAAATCCACTGTTAGTGACACAAACACATTTTACACTGCTAACTTTGTTTTTAAACATGTTTTACACATTTTCACATTTAGATAAACTTTCCTTATCCTTAAGAAAAAAATATTTAAAGGCATTAACTCCCAAAATGTATATATTTGATTTGTAAATAGTAGCCTATAATACTATTATTAGGAATTACAGTGAATCATTTCGTTTTATTGTTAATTCCAGTGATGTTATTAAGTTTTGCACATTATAGTTTAATGTGGAATCGAAAAAAGACAACTTTTGTTTCCTAACACCATTTAATGAATTATTTAAATGTTACAGACTTTACAGTCTGTAACATTTAGCTAATGCTAAAGCTAGTTAGACCCACTTCCAGAAACTGCTGCTGTGTGAACACAAACATGGGGACAGGGTAGTTCCCCTGAGTAAACAGGGACTGGAGGAATGTGGGGACTAGTTCTTGGTACTTTCATGTGGGAAAACGCCTAATGTTATAAAAAAACGCCCTTCTATCATCTTTCTGACTGCTTATTCACCGCGCACACAGTGCGCCCTAGTCCGCCCTAGTCCGCTTTGAGAGCAGCCTGCAGCGGCCTCGCTCAGCCTCACGCTGCTGCTCGGGCCCTCTTTTACAAATGTACATATTTAGGCACTGTGGCATCTAAACCATCCATCCATCCATCCATTTTCTTCCGCTTTATCCGGGGTCGGGTCGCGGGGGCAGCAGTCTGAGCAAGGACGCCCAGACTTCCCTGTCCATACACACCTCCTCCAGCTCTTCTGGGAGGATCACGAGGCGTTCCCAGGACAGTCGAGAGACATAGTCCCTCCAGCGTGTCCTGGGTCTTCCCCTTGGCCTCCTCCCAGTGGGACATGCCCGGAACACCTCACCAGGGAGGCGTCCAGGAGGCATCCGGTACAGATGCCCGAGCCACCTCAGCTGGCCCCTCTCGATGTGGAGGAGCAGCGGCTCTACTCCGAGTTCCTCCCGTGTGACTGAGCTTCTCACCCTATCTCTAAGGGAGCGCCCAGCCACCCTGCGGAGGAAACTCATTTCGACCGCTTGTATTCGCGATCTTGTCCTTTCGGTCATTACCCAAAGCTCATGACCATAGGTGAGGGTTGGAACGTAGATTGACCGGTAAATCGAGAGCTTTGCCTTTCGGCTCAGCTCCTTCTTCACCACAACGGTTCGATACAGCGACTGCATCACTGCTGACGCTGCACCGATCCGCCTGTCAATCTCACGTTCCATCCTTCCCTCACTCGTGAACAAGACCCCGAGATACTTGAACTCCTCCACTTGAGGCAAGGACTCTCCACCCACCTGGAGAGGGCAAGGCACCTTTTTCCGGTCGAGAACCATGGCCTCGGATTTAGAGGAGCTGATCTTCATCCCAGCCGCTTCACACTCGGCTGCAAACCGTCCCAGTGCATGTTGCAGGTCCTGGTTTGAAGAAGCCATCAGAACGACATCATCTGCAAACAGCAGAGATGAAATCCTGTGGTCACCAAACCGGACACCCTCCGGACCGTGACTGCGCCTAGAAATTCTGTCCATAAAAACAATGAACAGAACCGGTGACAAAGGGCAGCCCTGGCGGAGTCCAACATGCACTGGGAACAGGTCTGACTTACTGCCGGCAATGCGAACACAGCTCCTGCTCCGGTCGTACAGAGACCGAACCGCCCTGAGCAAAGGGCCCCGGACCCCATACTCTCGAAGCACTCCCCACAGGACACCACGAGGGACACGGTCGAATGCCTTCTCCAAATCCACAAAGCACATGTGGACTGGTTGGGCAAACTCCCATGAACCCTCGAGCACCCGATGGAGAGTATAGAGCTGGTCCAGTGTTCCACGGCCGGGACGAAAACCACACTGCTCCTCTTGGATCCGAGGTTCGACTATCGGTCGAAGTCTCCTCTCCAGCACCCTGGAATAGACCTTACCGGGGAGGCTGAGGAGTGTGATTCCTCTGTAATTGGAACACACCCTCCGGTCCCCCTTCTTAAACAGAGGGACCACCACCCCGGTCTGCCAATCCAGAGGTACTGTCCCAGTTCGCCACGCGATGTTGCAGAGACGTGTCAGCCAAGACAGTCCCACAACATCCAGAGACTTGAGATACTCAGGACGGATCTCATCCACACCCGGAGCCTTGCCACCGAGGAGCTTATTGACAACCTCAGTGACTTCAGCTTGGGTGATGGGTGAGCCTCCCCCCGAGTCCTCAGCCTCTGCTTCCTCATCGGAAGACGTGGCGGTGGGATTGAGGAGACCCTCAAAGTATTCCTTCCACCGTCCAACAACATCCCCAGTTGAGGTCAGCAGCTCTCCACCTGCACTGTAAACAGTGTTGGTGAAGCACTGCTTCCCTCTCCTGAGGCGTCGGACGGTTTGCCAGAATTTCTTTGAGGCCGACCGATAGTCCTCCTCCATGGCCTCCCCGAACCTCTCCCAGTCCCGAGTTTTTGCCTCCGCGACCGCACGAGCTGCGGCACGCTTGGCCTGCAGATACCTGTCAACTGCCTCAGGAGTGCTACAAGCTAACAGGGCTTTGTAGCACTCCTTCTTCAGCCTGACGGCATCCCTTACTTCCGGTGTCCACCACCGGGTTCGGGGATTGCCGCCACGACAGGCACCTGAGACCTTGCAACCACAGCTCTGAGCGGCCGCATTGACAATGGAGGCCGAGAACATGGTCCACTCAGACTCAATGTCCCCAGTCTCCCCCGGGAGCTGGGAGAAGCTCTCCCGGAGGTGTGAGTTGAATACCCTGCTGACAGAGGGCTCCGCAAGACGTTCCCAGCAGACCCTCATGATACGTTTGGGTCTGCCAAGTCTGTCCGGCTTCCTCCTCTGCCAGCGGATCCAACTCACCACCAGGTGATGATCGGTTGACAGCTCCGCCCCTCTCTTAACCCGAGTGTCCAAAACACGCGGCCGAAGGTCAGATGACACGACGACAAAGTCGATCATCGACCTCCGGCCTAGGGTGTCCTGGTGCCACGTGCACTGATGGACACCCTTGTGTTGGAACATGGTGTTCGTTATGGACAAACTGTGGCTAGCACAGAAGTCCAATAACAGAACACCGCTCGGATTAAGATCGGGGGGGCCATTCCTCCCGATCACCCCTCTCCAAGTGTTACTGGCGTTGCCCACGTGGGCATTGAAGTCCCCCAGCAGAACAATGGAGTCCCCTGTGGGTGCACTGTCCAGTACCCCTCCCAGGGACTCCAAGAAGGCCGGGTACTCTGCACCGTTGTTTGGCCCGTAAGCTGCCACAACGGTGAGAGACCTGTCCCCGACCCGAAGGCGCAGGGACGCGACCCTCTCGTCTACTGGGGTGAACTCCAACACATGGCGGCTGAGCTGTGGGGCTATGAGCAGGCCCACACCCGCTCGCCGCCTCACACCATGGGCAACCCCAGAGAAATGGAGCGTCCAGCCCCTCTCGAGGGTAATGGTTCCAGAGCCCAAGCTGTGCGTGGAGGTGAGGCCGACTATATCTAGTCGGAATCGCTCAACCTCCCGCACAAGCTCGGGCTCCTTCCCCGCCAGCGAGGTGACATTCCATGTCCCCAGCGCCAGAGACCGTGTGCATGGCCTGGGTCGTCCAGGACCTCTCCATCCTCCAAAGCATCTAAACCACGAGAGTCTTAAACACTGTCTTTATTCAGGCCTATATTTTAAAACAAAAGTTTGTAAGAGAACGTTGTGAATGTGGTCTGGACTTTTACTGGGGTGAAATGATGTTTAACTTTATCAATCTATTCTGAATATTGTTCATTAAAATGCATTATCAGACTGGTTTATATCCACATTTCACACATGAAAAAAATTTCTCAGTTACGACTGTAACCTTCATGCATCATACAACGTGAAACGATTGATCTCTTTGATAAAACAGACTGTTGTTTTTAAAGCAAGAGACATAAAAAACACCATGGCCTACCTTTCTCTTGATTCTCGTCGTTCCCACGGAGCCTTCACATGACAATGTTCACAAAAATCCATGGTAATAAATCACAAAGTCTTCAAAGTGTAAAACATAATCCATAATCATGTTCAGAGGCTTCTGTCCGTGTGACTCTGCACATCCTTGTGCAATACATCCCGCTAAAGTGCGTAGTGTTATGGAGAGGTTTATTACAGTCTGCCAGCTCAAAACCACAACGTATAAGGACTGAGGCGGAGCAGAGCTGCGTGTCGTGGGATCAGGCGCGTTATGTTTTCCTCATCGCAGCAGCAGCGGCAGCTCTGATTCAGGAGGACGATATGGGCAAAGTCTACAGCTTTATTCAAGTCAGAAAAGCAAAAAATGTTTAGAAAAAAAGTGCTGCCAGTAGATAGAAGAAAAAAGACGCCGTCAATACGTGGAAGCTTGGAAAATAATGTTAATTCCGAAATGAAATTCCGCCCGACTTTGGCTTAAGCGAGCGAGTCCAAGTCCAGACTCGAGATTCAGTCCAAGTCCCGGTCTGAGACCAGGTCTGCACGAACAATCACATTGCTCTGGCCGTTTGGAGAGTGTTAAAGCAGAGGATAAAGTTTTAAAAGTGTTCTGTCTCTACGTCTGTCCAAAAAATACTTCTGTCTTACGGGTGGCCTGTCAGAAAAGCAACGTGAATGAAGGACGCTTTGTAACCGAGAAACAAAAGTATCATTTTTAGCCTTCTTAAAGCGACAATAAAGTTGGCCACCACACATAGGACTATTGGTCATTATGACGTTCACTGTCTGAGTGTGTGTCGGAGGAGCGGCATCAATACATTCGGAGGACAGGGATGTCGTAACAGTGGGATTTAAAAATAAAGACATTCAGAATAACGGCATGTCGATAGAAAGGCCTGTCGACAGAGAGGGCTGACCCCGTTTGGGTTTAGCCGAACTTTAAGCTTTTCTCACTGCTGTTAAGAGTGAGACGTATGCTAACAGCAGTTAGCCACAATGCTAACAGCAGTTAGCCACAATGCTAACAACAACTTAGCGGCGATGGATGAACAAACAAGACATTATTAGACGTAGACATCGCAGTCTCATTTTCACCTGAGTAGATAAATGAACAAGATAAGCTTTGTCTGAAGCAGTGTAGTCTCTTATTGTAGCTTGAAGAAACTAAAAGAAGACACTCAACAAACATATAGGCCTAGAAAACATTATCCCTATAGAGGATCAATAACTTAATTGTACACTCTACAAAGGTTTTGACTCAATTTTGAGTCGATTCAACATGAGTCTATTGTGTATTAAATCGTCATTACCATCAGCACCTACTGCGTCGGCTACTCTTCATACTCGAGTTGTAATAATAATTCTTAAAAAGTTAATTTTGGCACACAACCATTGATCGTTTACAAACAGCCACGAGAGCTGTGTTTGCATTTTGGCCACACTTGTTCTAAAGACACTTTTTCAAGCCACACGTGCTGCTTTATTTTGCACCAGTTGTAGTTTTTAATATTATTCAATGACGTTTTTGACCACACAAGTGCACAATAATCCAGATGAGACAAAACTAGACTTTGAATAACACATGGAGTCATTTGTTTTGTCAAGTATTTTGAACATCACTTTATAACTGCTATGCTGCGTTCACACCGGAGAGCTTATTTGTGTCAAAATTCGCCTAAACGCGCATAAAATTTCAATTATGCTGTTGACGTCTCAATAAGCTTCCAAAACGTTCTGACGCGCGTCAAGGCTTTGGTGGACAAAAAGACACTTTTAACGCCCCAAAGTGCTTCCAGCTCCCACTTGTTTGCAGCTTTGTTTTGCTCATAGACAAATCACTGAGAGAGAGAGAGAGAGAGAGACAGAGGCTTGTTGCATTTATATAACGGAGCTTACCCAATCACACAACTTTCTCCTCCTCCAGACAGTGTCTTTTTACTGTCTCTGTCCTCCTCGACTCCTCCCGTTGTACAGCAGGTTTATTTATTTTTAATACATCCATGTGAGGTCAGTCCAGATCATGTTCCATGTTTGTGTTTGTCGTGTCTCCAGATTTTCAAAGCAACGAACGGCCAAGTCTTTGAAAAAAGCCCCCAACAAGCCACCTTTCGTTAAAAAAGTGATTAAAAGACTTCAGTAAACAGTGGCCCTTTCCTCTTGATGACAGGGGAACAACATGTCACATGTCACAGGAGTGGAATCTCTGATTGGCTGATGCCGACTTCCAACTTGTGAAAGATAGATTTTCCCATCTCCTGTGGCGGCTGCAGATTTGAGCAAAGTTGCGTCCGCCGTACGGCTGTGCGATATTGACAAAAATGAATATCTCGATACATTTTTGGCGCATCTCGATAACGATATTTAGACGATATTCTGTCAGTCTGACATAAATGTGTTAAAGCGTCTTCACATTTGTTAATACACTGGAAAAACAACCTTAAACATGCCAATAACTTTAAAATTGGTTGAATTACTTAGTGTTATAGTGATTTCAACAGGTTTTGACTTTCTTAACTAAAGATTTACCAATAGAACAAATCGTTTTAGTCCTTATTTCAAAAATGGAAGCATTTTCTTTTCCTCAAAAATGTAAATTAGTATTTATTTTTCATATTTTAGATAAAACAACATATTTTATGCTTGTTCCACTGGCGATCATAATATGCTCAAAATTAGTATAACATTATTATCCCAGGCACAAATTCTTTTTTTTATCTAATTGAAGATGTGTGTTTAATTATCTAAAAAATTCCTCTTTTTCTCAAATGTTCCTCTTTTGTGAAGCACTTTGAACTCATTCATATACAAATTCATAAGTGCCTTGTCTTTTATAAAGTATACAGCATTACTTAATTCTACTGCACGATATACTCGATATTCAGTTTTTGCATATCTCCAAAACAACATTCACGATATTTTCTAAAATTCAATATATTGCACAGCTCTATTCCGCCGCAAGTTTGAGCTTCCAATCCGCAAGATGCCGCGTTTTCAGACGCCTAAACTCTCGTCCACGGACGCCCCGTATGCCAATGCGCGCCGCAATATGCTTAAACGCCCAAGACGTGGGTTTACATTGACTTAACATTGAAAATGGACGCAAATACGTCAAGACGCTGTCCAGTCTGAACGCAGCACTAGACTGCATCTCATTTTAGAGACCACACAGTCTGTCCAGACTCCTCAGAGCTGTAGCTTGTCCATTTGCTTCACTGCTGTTTTCTTTTCTTTGGGGTTGTTTGGTTGATGTTTAAGTCTTAGGGAATGATAAGTACCAATAACTATGCTTGTTGTTTTGTCTAGTGGTTCTCAAACATTGGTAATTTTATCAATATAACAATTTCCTATGATTTACCATTCTAAACATTGAATTTTGGATAGAAAAGATAGATAGAGTTGAATAGAAGTAAGTAAACCAGTAAAAATGACCACAGGAATTTAACCATTTATTCAAATTTCATATATAGCTTAGCTTTAATTTCTGAATTTTAATGCGATACCAGAGCGAAATGTGATAGGGCGTCCTTGGAAGATTTTTGAGCCGATAAGGGGTTCCTGGACTGAACCCATGGTTTTGTCAACATTCAAAATGAGTTTGTTTTCAACCCAACTGTAATCACTTTAGGTCTGTAGATTGTTGTGAGGTCACAAGAGCCAAACTGTTTCTAGCCCTTTTTATCACACTTCTTTGTTCCACTTTCTCTTGCTTCACTAATTACTTACTAAAAAGTAAATTGTTGTATCGTCAGCAAACATGGAAATGTGTGCTTTGTCTAACACTGAAAAGATAAGATGTCTTTTATTTATTCCACAATGGGGAAATTCCAGTGTTGCAACACACATTTTAAGAACAGCAGGGAAAATAGAAACATGCAATCAAACAAGATAGTTTCAAAATAGACTTAAAATGATGATAAATCATTAGTAAATAATGTGAACACAAGAGGCACTAGACAGTTGCCTTGAGGCACACCAACATCTGAAGAACAGCCATTCTTCTACTGAACTGTACAACAGGTCACATGGTCTTTATAGTAGCAGGACATTGATGATCATCATCAATTCATGATATGTTCATGAGGAATTAATGCATGAATTCATGGTGATTTCAGAATGTATTCATGCATTAGTTCAATATGAGTCATCTAGAACTATCATAAATTCACTAATGAATTCAGTAATTCAAGTGGTTTTGTGAATGATTTCATTCATGAATTAGATTATGAATTCATCTAATCAACTAACATGGAAATCATGTTACTTAACCATGATTTTAAACCTACTATGAATCCAAGGAATTCACGTTCTAAAGATATTTGAACCAAAAATAGTAATGCTGCACAAAGGACTAAATAATGATGAGTTCATTAAAAGTTCATTAAAAGTTCTTCTAGATTAGGTTTTGTTTGAATCTTTGGTGAAGGAAATTCATGACTCATGGTGTTCACACGACTGTCAAAAGATGTTGATGAATTTGTATTTTTGGTTCAAATATCTTTAGAACACGTGAATTCCTTGTATTCATAGGGCTAATAGGTGTAAAAATCATGAAATCATGGGTATCTAACTATTGATTTCATGTTAGTTAATTGGATGAATTAATGCTGTTATGAAAGAATTCATTCATGAAACCACTTGAATTCATGATAAATCTAGGGGAATTCATGATACTTCTTGGTGAATTCATGATAGTTCTTGTTGACTTTTGGTGAACTAATACCTGAACACATTCTGAATTCATGGTGAATTCATAATGATAATTAATGAATTCATGTTCTCTTGTTATAAAATGTTCCTAATTTTTTTAGCTGCTGAGCTTGAGCTGAATTTGAATTTTGAATTTCACTGCATTTTTAACTCATGTCACTAACTATTGGAGTATTTTTGTGTTCCAGTTTTCTACAAACTAAGAGGACACGGAGGCTTAAGGCGGCAGAACAGTGTACCATGCTAACTGTGGCTAACCGCGGCTAAGTGTTGCTAACTGTGGCCGTCTGGGGACACTTCTGAGTCATTACTAAAACATTACCACAGCGATGGAGAAGAACACAGAACTGACTTCAGACACTTTTGTTACTGAGGCCATTCTAAAAGACTTCTCTGAACCAGACAGTTTTAAAAGTCCACCTTCCTCAGCCTCTCTCAGTCATACTTCAACGGCAGCTACAAAGAAGACTGAAGACAAAACGTTTAGTCTGATCTAACTGATGCTTGGAGGTGGAGTTTTAAATAATACTGTAAATGTTGTTTTAGTTACATACAAGAACTGAATATTGACTAAGGCTACAACAAGAAACATATTAAAAAAAATCTATAAAAAGGGTATAAAAGTGATTTGCACTGAGTAATTTACAGACATATCCCATTCCCAAAAGTACATACTTGGATAAGCAAAAGCAATTGAGTCGTATTTATAATTCTTACAACTATAATAGGTTGTAAGAATCAGGCTTTTTTCTGATTTCAAATTAGAAAATGCATTTTGATGTTCTCGTTTTAAGTAGGACAGGACAGAAAAAATACCACTTATTTCAAGCGTCTATGAACTCGTTACCATAATAAGAAACTAAACTTATAATTGAGACATGATTGAACACATTTCTATTGGACTGACTCCAGATATTCATTTTAGTCAGTATCGCCCAGCCCTCGTCATGCTCAAGTCTTAAACTCTACATTTTACAAATTGACATTTAAATGTCTATTTCAGGGGTCTCCAACCTTTTTCGCCAGGAGAGCTACTTTTGCAAAAGAAAACTGGCAGCGAGCTACTACTTTTAGTGATGACCAAAAATTGAAGTTAACTGAGGCATAGTTACGAGGCCTATATGAAAACTTAGAAGTGGAAACAATTAGGCATTTAAAGATACATTTACAATAGGAATAGGCACGTAATAAACAGATGGAAATTAGCTCTAATCTAAATCTGGTGTATTTACGGTTTGCCGTTCATTAATACACATTGTCCCATTCAAATAAATAAATTAACTAAACTAAACTAAATAAAATGTGAGTAATAAAGCATAATTTGTATGATTCCAAAATCCTTTGGCGAGCTACTTGGAAGGTGGTGGCAAGCTACTGGTAGCTCCCGAGCTACAGGTTGGGGACCTGGTCTATTTAGTGCTTAGTACCAGTTATGCTGCATTCAGAACAGACCGTTTTAAGCGTAAAAATTTGCGTGTTTAAGCTAAATTTGACGGAGAATATTGTCTGATTAGTATTGATAATGGGCCACCGATAAACACATAACACTTTGAACCAAATATGATTTCTAGCCTATTTGGTTCATATATACTAAAAACAGCATATTTTTAGCATACTGGTACATCTCTACTGTCTATAACACTTCCAACATGCCCTAGAATATAACAAATGTGCAAAATGTTCCTGATCCTGGTTGCTTTGTTTTTATCACATGGAGGACTATATAACATGGAGCATCATAAAATAATCAAGCTACCTATACTCGGTTATATTAGGCTTTATTTATTTATTTTTTTATACAAACGGAGCCTGGACAGGGCTTAGTCAGGGCACACATTCATACACACACTAGACTCATACTAGGCAATGTGGGTGAAGTATCTTGCCTCCAGACACAATAACTAGTTTCTCCTCTGCTACTGCACTGAGGCACCTCCGCGGTCTCCCATCCAAGTACTGCCCAGGCCCAACCCTGCTTTGCTTCTGAGATCTGACGGGATCAGGCTTTGGGAGGCTGGTTCGGCCACATTAGGCTTTATAGAGGCTAATAAGCTGTTCTATACTAAAGCCAGGCTGACAGAATATACTAAACTAAAACTCGACTATATCTAACTTTGACCCTCCAGTGGAGTAGTAGTAGTGTGTCTGGCCTGGTCATCCCTTTGTTAAGCCTCACTGAGTCTGCACTCTTCTTCTGTTTTTGCCTCTTTATTTACTTTATACCAGGAGTGTTCAGGAGAAACACACCAATGGAATATAAACCCATTAACCTTTTGTATTACAAAAACAAACTGCATTTAAATAATGACTTTAGGACTGTAGAATGTTGTGAGTTATTAACACTCACATTGTGAAAAATAATGGAGCTGAAGCACTGACGAAAAACTTCCAAAACCATGTAGGCCTATAACATTTCAAGAATTTCAACATCTTTTGGGGTTTATCTCATCACATTATTTGTTCTGAAAAGGATGTGTGGCTTTTTTATCTAAAAGGTTCTGGTCTAGAGTGTCTGCAATATCAGTATCTCCAACAGACCAAATCTAATCACATCAGACTTTCTTTATAAATCACTTTTCATTATACCAGTGTAACACAAAGTGCTTTACAGTGCATTAAAAACAATCTCACATGTCACAGCTCCTGGTGCAGAGGAAACACTGGAGACCCTGAATGTGAGAAAAGTAAATAAACATCCTAAAATAAAATAAAAAATAATAATCAAACAAACAAATAAATAATTAGTAGTTAAATGAGTACAACTAAAACAGTAAAACAATGAATACTAATTAAAGCTAAGTGAGGGTTTTTAAACAGTTCTGAAAGACAACAAGGCCCGAGACATTTTAAAATTGATCCTAAAGATTTCAAAATCTGGCATAATATGTTATTTTATAATCCTCTTTATGGGAAGAGTAGAGCATCTTCTTTTTACCACCGTCTTGAGATTTTGAAGATTTTCCACATAAAAGGCGAAACATAACGTGTAGTGCGCTTTACTTACACAGCACATTTCACATTGATCGCTATAAATCTGACGTTTTTTCCCTGTTCTTCTCTAGTGACTTGCCTGTTAAAATGTATTAATTAAGTATTAATTACCTATGTTTACTAACCAACAAGCAGCTAAGCTAATAGGTGTTAGGTATTTTTGTGGATTAAACTTGAACAAAGGTCAAAATAAACCTCCTATGACGTGAAAGTGTGACTCGAAACAAAACCTCAACCACAGCTGTCAAAAGTCACACGCAAATTTCCTCAAAAGAAACTATAAAGAAAAACTATAACTATAAAAAAAAAAAAACGTTTTCATGTAAATCTTGATTAAAGTTGGGGTAGCTAACTTTTTTAGTTGTAAATAAGTAAACTTTGTATTTTCCACCAAAAAGTCTAAGATAAATGCAGAACTTGTGGAAAAAATGAGACTACAGAGAACTATCTGAATCAAATAATAAATAATTTTAGTTTTAATCAGGAGCAGAATGCAGCGTTCTGATTGGCTGAGCTTGGGTGGTCCTCTCCAGTTTCACTTTAAAAGAGAAAAAAGAGGGTTTTATGTCAAAATTGCAACTTAAACTTAATACATATTAATATTAACAATTGTGGATTTATGAGAGAAAGTTATCCGATTTAAAACCTAAAATGTGTTAGTAGTGTGAAAATCACCTACCCCACCTTTAAGTCAATGTGCTGTTTCCGTTACTCACGTGAGATTTTTTTTTTTTTAGATCTAAGCTTGTTTTGATTCTTTTAACAGCAAAGAGCATGTGTTTGCAGATCTGCCTGTTGTGTTTTGGAATTTAAACTTTTTATTGCTTGAGTTTTACTAATGAAGTCTTTAAAGAATGACCTGTAACACTGGATAACAAGGCAAAGATAAAATCCCTTCCTGACCTCACTCTAGTGTTACTGAATAAACTTCTGCCACTCACATAAAGCAGGAGAATCTCTGTAAAGCTGTTCTAAATGTCTGATGTTATTGAAATGTGAATGAGCTGAGAGAAACATGATTGTTACAGACTGTCCAAAGAAACTGTTGTTTTTTTCTGGGAAATCACAGAAAACATTGACATTGATTCCTTTTTTTGTTTGTTTGTTTTTTTTATTCTAACTTGTATTGCAATTCATCAAAGTTTTAAATCATTTAAAATCACCAAAAAGCTTTACACAGACACGTTTGTGCAGCTGCGAGTACTTTTCAAAATAATGCATCAAACATGGGCTTAATATTATTGTCTTTTTAATTATGATCCACAAATTACACTAAATAATGTCTTTTAATGTGATGTAAAACAGCTTCAATTAATTCTGCTTTTTACTTTTGTCTTGTTTACATTTCTGTTTGTCAGTGTCACTTTGGAAACAGTTTGTTAACAAAATGGATGGATTTAATGTAATATTTTGTATAATACTATTTTAACATGCAAATTCAAAACCGTGTGAGTGTAAAAGCAGAATGAATTTGATGATTTGAAACGATCACACTTGTGCAGGTTTGGATAAGAAACATTGTGCACAAAGAGCCAAACTCGTCAGAAAACAAAGATATTTATTTGAAAATATATTGTACTTTGTATTTTAAAAACATAATAAGTACTTTACAAATTCTTTAATTAACTGACCTAACTGGGTTATTTTAACAGTCTATTCTTAATGTGCCATAGATAGAATGAGTGAAGCAGCTAAAACCAGGCTCAAAACAATAGCCTTAGTTCTTATCAAAACTCAGATGTGTGAGAAGTTTGTATTGAGCTGTGTTTTGTTGGATCGAGGATTTGTACAATAACCTGCTTTTTTCTTGTCAGACTTTTGTTAATAAACCTCATGTTTGTTTAATCAGACTGTTTTCTGTTGTTTTTCCAGATTCTGTCACGTTACGTTCACACAGCAGTGTTCTGTGTGCACCTATCTTACTCCTCCTGTCTGTTACTCCTTCGTCTGATCTGGAGCTGACAGGAGACTGACATCATCCAAGTGCTGTCCCAGTGTTCATGTCCTCCACAGACGTGTCCTGTGTTTGGTTTACATGTTGATCGTTTAGATACTGGTATTTACCCAGAATGCACCATGATCATTTTAGGAAAAAAAAAAGTTTCAAAAAGTACTTGATGCAAAATAAGCAATAATTATTTTTATAAAACTTCTAAAACCAATGAAATAAGATTAAAGTGAAGCTAAACCCTAAAACAACCTTTTTCTGCTGTTAAACGGTGTATGTGGTGTTTACTATTCGGAGTCATTTTTTGGCACTTTTGATGCAAACTGCGCAAATTATAAAGTTTCAGGTCAAACCAGTCACAAACTGACTTTCTTCCTACTGTGACCAGAGTCATTTCTTGACATACTGTATGTGTTTTGTCCAGTCCAAACTGAGCACTGATTACACACACCTGCTGTCAAACTAATCCCACTGCTGCTCTGCACTCTCCTTTTGCTTCTTCCAAATGTTTTTCAGTGAGTTTGCCGTGTTTGAAATGTGTTTGTGGTGGAGTTTAGGGAGTGAGCTTCACTTTAATAAAAATCTGTCTAAGTTGTGCTCAGAACACTTGCCCCTCCCTCATGTGTGTTCTGCTGCTTCATTCTGGTCACTCTGTGGCTGTTTCCCAAAGCCAGTTTCCTCCTGACCAAGGCAAGTGTCTTTTCTCAGCTCAAACTGAGGCTGAAACAGACTTCAGGGGAACGAGACACAGCTGTATCAAGTGAACAGAATGACTCTTTATTTGTTTTACAAAAGAAGTATTATATTTTTTAAAAAATATATATTTGCCTATTTTAAGATAAGATAAGATAAGATATTCCTTTATTAGTCCCACAATGGGGAAATTCCAGTGTTGCAACGCACATTTTAAGAACAGCAGGGAAAATAGGAAACATGCAATCAAACAAGATAACTTTAAATAGACTTAAAATGTATGTAAAGATACAGTAGTTAAAGGACTCTTATTTACAATAAATGTTAGCTGTGATGATGTCGAGAGTTAACAGTGGTCATTGTACAGCCTGACAGCAGCAGGAATGAAGGACTTTCGGAACCTTTACCTCCCACAGCGAGGGTGGATCAGTTTGTCACTGAAGCTGCTCTCCAGAGCAGACAGGGCGTCCTGCAGGGGGTGAGACTCATGGTCCAGCATAGATGTGAATCTAGCCAGGACCCTCCTGTCCCCACCTCCCGCACTGAGTCCAGAGGACAGCCCAGGACGGAGCTGGACTTCTTGATGACCTTGTCCAGCTTCTTCTTTGCATATTAAGTAATTATAAAAAGTAGTAGTTTATCCTTCTAAAATGATCATGGTGCATTATGGGTAAATTCCCCTGAGCAAGGCAGAGAAGGATAGCCTGATCTTTTTCTTAAACCAATTTCTGCACACATCATCACTTTGCATTGGTGGCTATTCTAGCAAAAGTTTATATATTGAAAGATTTACTTCAGGGATTTGGGTAAGTTCAGGTTAAGTGAGTAAGTAAGCTTTATTAGTATAGAGCAGTGGTTCTCAACCTTTTCAGTCGCGACCCCCAAAATAACAACTGTAGGCATTCGCGACCCCCAAACACAAATGTAAGTTCCCACAAAGTGATAATGTAGTCTTTAGCTTTATTGTTTGCTTTTATTTAGAAGCCATAAGCCTAATAAGAAGGCAAGTAAATATGAATCTACATCTATCACTGCATTGAAGGGTGTCAAACCATGTTTAGGATATCAATATCCCCTAGAAATCTTCCGCGACCCCTTTGGGAGTCCGACCCCCAGGTTGAGAACCACTGGTATAGAGCACAGTTTTCACAGACAAAGCACTTCACACTCACTCACTCACTCACTCACTCACAGCAGCAGCCTGGAGCAGCTCAGCAGAAGCACCTGACACCTCAACCTCCGACTAGTGAAGGGCAAATGAAGCTTCTGTGTCAACTCCAACCATTTCCCAACTGTGTCGAAACATGAGCCGGAGCTTTGCAGAAGTGGTTTGTTTGCTCTTCGGCACTATCTTGTGGTCAAAAAAATGTATGCATGTAAAATGAAACCATGTCATGAACAAATAAACGCTGATATTATTGAAAATTAACCAACAATACTGTATTTAGTAGCTTAGTTGAATAAATGTTTGTATTTCATCTACTGTATTTAATTTTCATTTCTAAAGTAACATTAGAACATTTGATTCATAAATGGGGTCTAAACTTCTTTTTTCATTGAGAGTCTTTAATCAATAGTAAAACCAGGTCCAACATGAACCAGTCCAGGTCAGAAGTGTCCCAGATCCAGGCTCTGATGCGGATCATGAGGAGATCCTTTGCTTTAATGACTCGGCCCAAACGAATCACTTTCTGAACCACTTCAGCCAAACGGCTTCATAACGCTCTGATGACGTCACTCCTGAAAACAACACAAGCTCCGGTACTTTACTCCCTCCCACCAGGAAAAGCTCCAAGCGTGGACCGAAGTGTTGTTCATTTCACCCATCACAACCTCCAACCACCACCAAGTGTTCCCTAACCTGCATGTTATTAGTTGGTGGGGAAATCGGAGGGCCCGGAGGAAACTCACCCAGACACGGGGAGGAACAAACTCCACACAGAAAGGCCTGGGCCGAGCAGGAGTTGAACCATGACCTTCTTGCTGTGAGGCCACTGTGCTGTTTATTTGGTTAGGTTTGGTGTGCTAAGCGGGTCAGAACATAACTGTTTTGAGGAAAATAAAGACTCTGAAGAATACACTTATGTATCCTTGGTAAATGATCCACCTGCTAACCAAACACGGGACACGTCTGTGGAGGAACTGAACTCTGGGACAGGACTTGGAGGATGTCAGTGCCTCGTCATATCCACAAAGACAAGGCACCAGGACTTTGGGAAACTTCTTACAAACAACAAAGTAAAACTGGAGAGGACCACCCAATCTCAGCCAATCAGAGAGCAGCATTCAGCTCCTGATGAGAACTAAAAGTCTTTATTCTTGAATTGAGACAGTGCTCGGCGGCTCATTGGTTCACTGCATTCACCATAAACTTTAGTGAAAAACGTAAAATTTATAACTAGAAAAAATAAGTTTTATAATAAATGAAATGTTGTCAAGGCAGGTGGTGATTGGTTCACATTTGTGTAACATCCCACTTTGATGAAGGAGTTTGTATGGGTAAGGTAAAGTTCACTGTGATTGTCCTCGTTGTCCTCTGGAGCAGAGCTCTGGGACATGTCCAGGTGGACGTGTTGGGCTTGCTCAGGACCACAGCTGGAGGATATTACCCTAACATGTGTTTTGGTTTGTTGGGGAAACTGGAGTGTCCAGAGGAAACCCACCCAGACACAGGGAGAAGTGTGCAAATGTTAGGCCTGGGCCGCTTCTTGTGAGGTGAGAGTGTTCTCCACTCTGCCACCTTCCTCTCACTGGAGCTGGGAGGACTGTCCTCACACTGGGCTGAGGGCTGTTCTTCCTGTAACAAAACACAGACAGACTTGGTAAAAACACAACTTTTTTAGAGAGTTTTTGTAGAGTTTTGAAAACCCTACACCCCATAATAAAAGAAATGTTAGTTTTACCTCCGGTTCTCCTTCCAGAGGTCTGCTGTTGAAGAAGAGCAGGATCTGGAAACCACAAGAGGAAATGAATGAAAACAGACGAACTATGGAACATTCTCTTTGGAAATATGAATGTTTTAGCAGTGTAATATAATGGTTAAAGAAACATCGACTTTGTGACAAAAACATTGCTTACTAATTAAAAACTAAATAAAAAACATTGACACAAATCTGATGAGTCCTTTTACTGTAAAGTGGAGCTGGCAAACAGCTCAAATGAATTATTTCTGTTAGTTTATGTTTTTAAGGTATATTTAAATCAGGTATAAGACCTTGAACACCTCTAACACACAGAAGAGAAAACTAGAGACTGAACAAAAACCCCAAGGCCTGATGGGTGTTTGAGTGCACATGTATTTTGATAAACCTCACATTGATCTGATGCATTGCTGTATGAAATTGCTTTATTATGTAGCGCTGTTTCTTGTTTCCAAACACAAAGACCTCAGAGGTTTAAAATACACTCATGTGGTTCAACACGCTTTAGCCTCTTTTCACAGTGAATGATAAATACCTGCTTATGGAGGTGTTGTATGTTCCTCTTTTAGAGCAGTGTCTCTTCATCACAAAGAAACCCACTGTGCTGCTGATGAGAACGATGAAGGCAACGAGAAGGAGAATGTAGACATCTAACAAAACAACACAAAAGAAAAAAAGAAAAGAAAAAAGCATTATTTATAAGCTGATGTTTGTTTTTCCGCTCTTCTTGTGTGATTCCTTACGTCTGGATCCCCCTGACAGTGTTCCTGTTGTGTGTGTGAGCTGACAGGCTGTAGTGACGTTGACTCGGACACTCTGCTCCTGTGCAGGGTTCTGAGCCACACATTTGTACTGCTCCGTGTGGTTCCCTGGTTGAACAGTGAGGCTCAGCTCTGCAGATGTGCTGCTCTTCACACACTCGTCTCCTCTGAACCAGCTCAGTGTGAGCAGCTCTGTGTCGTTGACTGAACACTGAAGAGTGCAGCTGTCAGAGGAGATGTTCAGAGAGGACAGCAGAGGGAGACGCACTGCATCTGTAAACACACAACACACACAGCACACAACACTGTCAGAGCTGCATCTGTAAACACACAACACACACAACATGGAACTTTACTTCGGTGTTGTCCTCGAAGGGCAGGTTGTAACTAAAATTAACCTCACTAATCTTTGAAATAGTATAAATAATAGTCACTGCATTTGATTTTTGTGTAAGTTACCTATACCAAATATACATTACAAGTACATCAGTCTGAAAAAAGAATGAATACTCCTCGCACTAATACTATAAGTTTAAAGGTTGTATGAAGGATTTTTCAAATCCTACAACTGTTTGCTGTTTTTCAAACGATGCACATGTGTTTCCTCCCAGGGCCACACCCTTCACTGATAACTGGACCAATGAGTTACTTAGTGTGGCAACATAGCGTTGCAGGCCGTGAATGCATCACGGGCTCTGGATTCTCATTGGCTAATCATGCTGACTGTCAGCCCTTAAAAGCCCCTGTTAGATTGCCGCTCACCCTTTGGCCTCTTGCTTTGTGCCCGCCCACCGGCATCTGCACTTCCGTGTTCTCCCGGCGCCTCGCGGCAGCACGGACAGTCTCGGGCTTGGCCCGCGGATCCACGTTAAATGCGGATCCACGCAGATCACTACAAAAGTTACGGCTCCGACTACAGCGGCTCGTCCTCGCCTCTCCCTAATCGGAACTATAAGTCGTCCTCTTAAATGAAGCTGCCGTTTTGCTCTATCCTACGCCGCTTTGCTGATTCGCTGCTGTACTCCGCTCACGCGGTGAACTGCTTTGCTTTGCTCATGAATGAACGCTGCTTTGCTTAGGTTGCATGGGCTCGTTTGGCTCTAACTACACTGCTGCTTGGCCGTGCTCCGCTCACGCTTGCTCCTGGTGTGCAGTGCTGTGCTCCGCCTCGTCTGTTCTGCATCGTTTGCCTGGCTTCATGTTGCTGTCGCCCAGTGCGTTGTCCCCTACTGTGTGAAAGTTGCTGTGGTCTGTTGTGACTTGGGATTAAAGGGCAACTGAAGTGGACTAAGGCAGCGTTAAAGTCTGACTAAAGTGGGACGGCTGTAGCACTAAACCCGGACTAAAATTGAGCCAAATAAGACCTACGCAGAATTAAAGCAGGAGTAACACAAAGTTTCCATTTCAACGTTATTCACATTTATTATCCCATTTTGTTAAGTAAGTTATTTTCCTACATTTATTCCAACCCCTCTTGCCACATAAGGAACACTGAGGGTTTGCTTGACAGGTTAACAGGCCAATCGATAACGAGGTACCTCGTTATCTATTGGTCAACGTTTTACTGGCCTCATCATGTCCACAGTTTATATATTTTTATAATTCTTTTTTGTTTAGCATAAGTACAAGTCTGTTACAAATCTATGTAACTGTTTTTGACCAAGACTGACAACAAAAATTTTTTTGAAAATCCTCCATACAACCTTTAAAGATGCACATATTATGCAAAATATTTTTTTTGAGTTTTTATTCTTATTCTAAATTTCCTTCTTCATCAATAATACCGTTCTGAAAGTCCCAGATCTGTGATGTCATAGATAGATCTGTGATGTCATAGATAGATCTGTGATGTCATAGATAGATCTGTGATGTCATAGGTAGATCTGTGATGTCATAGGTAGATCTGTGATGTCATAGATAGATCTGTGATGTCAGAGATAGATCTGTGATGTCATAGATGATCTGTGTCATAGGTAGATCTGTGATGTCATAGGTAGATCTGTGATGTCAGAGGTAGATCTGTGATGTCATAGGTAGATCTGTGATGTCATAGATAGATCTGTGATGTCACAGATCTGTGAGATCTTCTGCTTTGTTTTTTACTCCATAAATAACCATTCAGACTTGATTTGAGCATTTCTACATTAGCACATCAGATTGTTTTGTGTTCCCTGTGTAGTTTCCTTTGCAGTCTGTAGATAGAGCTCAAACACATGACTGTCACTGTGATTTACAGCACTGTTTTTATTGATTCTGATGCCTGAGAGTCCAAAGTGGAGGTGCTCAGAAGCAGGTTTGATAGACAAGACAACACAAAAAAATGTAAACCTTATAAAACCTTGAGGGCCTTGTGTTTGACACCTGTGATTTACAAGCTAAATGATTAGATCCGGGGTTCCCAAACTTTTTCTGGGCTGAAACTAGCTGAGTTGTTCTTCAGTGGGTCAAATGTATTAGGTTGAAGCTTGCTGAGGGTCAATCATAATTATGTTTTACATTTAAAAAGTTCATTTTAAACGTGGCACGGTGGCAGAGCGGATAGCACTCTGGCCTCACAGCAAGAAGGTCGCGGGTTCGATTCCCGCTCAGGCCCGGACCTTTCTGTGTGGAGTTTGCATGTTCCTCCTCGTGTCTGGGTGGTTTCCTCCGGGCACTCCGGTTTCCCCACCAACTGATAACATGCAGGTTAGGGAACACTTGGTGATAGTCGGAGGTTGAGGCGCCAGGTGTTAGGTGAATCGCCTCCGCTGAGCTGCCCCAGGGCAGCTTACTGTCACTGAGTGGGGAGGGGAAGGGTTCATCTCACTGTGAAGCGCTTTGTGACTCTGAGTCTGTGAAATGCGCTATACAAATAAAGATTACTTACTTACTATTTGAGAAAGGATGAAGATTGAGTTGTCTTTTATTACGATAATGGAAGATATTGACCAAATGTCTCCACGATTATATTTTGATGATAATAAGTCAGTCCAACAGAAGTGTGTTAAAACATTCATTCATTTTGTAGAATATAATTTTTTGGCAATCTTTTACAGCAGTTAACAACAGACAGTCTAGTAAAGGTGCTTCTCACTACTCAAGGAGCAGGTGTGTTAAAGATGACACAGTGTAATGCTCCTACAAAAAGAATCCTGCACTCTGACTGTGATCACAAAGTGTTACATTTATGTTTTCAACAAGACAGATGCACTAGATGCTTCTGTTGAAAAGGTCCTCGCTTGTGCAGCAGCTGAACCTCACCATGATTCTCCTGACAAACAGTCCTAACAGAGTCAGAGTGACACAGACAGATGGAGAGAAACACAACACATCTCTGACTCTAACCATCCCTCCTGAACTCGTAGAGAGAAACATCAGGCCCAAACTCCTGTAGTTTTACCAAATGTCTGAACACAATATGTTACAACTCACCATAAACGTTGAGTGTGTAATCTCTGAGAAACACTGCTCCTTTCTTGGAGTCGATGGTGTAAAGTCCAGAGTCAGACTTGTGCAGCTGTGACAGAGTGAAGAGTCCAGTGCTGCTGCTCCACTGAAGTCTGTCTGAGTAAAGCTCATCTTCAACCTCAAATGTCCCGTTAGAAACAGAAGCAATGGTCGCTTGTCTGTATGAAAAAAAAGCTCTCTCCTTCACCGGGTCGGGAAAAGAGACGGAAGATCCCACGACACTCTTCAGCTCTGCAGCACACAGCGCAGCACAACCTGGAACAAACAGAAGTAATCTCTAATCAATCTAATCTATTCGCCTTTGAGAGCTTCACAGGATGGTTGAGTTAGCAGGATTGTTACAGAAAACAGGAGAATTGTCCCAGAGCATCTCCTGTCCACTCCCATGAACAGACAGAGCAGAGGGAAATGACTCATCTAGCAGGACAAGGACCCTCGCTCACACTGTGCACAGTCCCAATGAAAAAACTGTCTTTCTAGTCTAGTCTTTCTGTTGTCTCTGTCTCTTCGTCTCTCTCTCCTCTCTCTCTCTCGTCCTCTCTCTCTCTCGTCCTCTCTCTCTCGTCCTCTCTCTCTCTCTCTCTCGTCCTCTCTCTCTCATCTTCTCTCTCTCTCTCGTCCTCTCTCTCTCTCTCTCTCTCTCTCGTCTCCTCTCTCTCTCTCTCGTCCTCTCTCTCGTCTTCTCTCTCTCGTCCTCTCTCTCTCTCTCTCATCTTCTCTCTCTCTCTCGTCCTCTCTCTCTCGTCTCCTCTCTCTCTCTCTCTCTCATCCTCTCTCTCTCTCTCGTCCTCTCTCTCTCTCTCTCTCGTCTTCTCTCTCTCGTCCTCTCTCTCTCTCTCTCATCTTCTCTCTCTCTCTCTCTCGTCCTCTCTCTCTCGTCTTCTCTCTCTCTCTCTCTCGTCCTCTCTCTCTCGTCCTCTCTCTCTCTCGTCCTCTCTCTCTCTCGTCCTCTCTCTCTCGTCCTCTCTCTCTCGTCCTCTCTCTCTAGTCCTCTCTCTCATTTCTCTCTCTCTCTCTCTCATTTCTCTCTCTTTCATTTCTTTCTCTACCTCTCTCACTTCCTTTCCTTTCACTATCTCCTCCCTCTCTTTCTCTCCCTGTCCTCTCTCTTTTTCTTCTCTTATGCTCTCTCTTTTTCCTTTCTTTCTCTCTCTTCCTCTCCCTCTCTCTCTTAGTATCTAGCCTAAATGTTATATGTTCTTTTCTTTTTTCAGAAGTAGTTATTTACCAAACCATGACTTCATTTACTTTAATAAACGGCTGTATAATGCTGCGTTCAGACCGGACAGCGTCTTGGCGTATTTGCGTCCATTTTCAATGTTAAGTCAATGTAAACCTGCATCTTGAGCGTTCAAGTGTATTTGTGGTGCATCTGGGGCGTACTGAGGCCTCTGAAAACGCGGCGTCTTGCAGATTGGAAGCTCAAACCTCCGGCCGCTGCAGGAGTTGTGAAAATCCATCTTTCACGCGTTGGAAGTCGGCGTCATCCAATCAGAGACTCCACTCCTGTGACACGTGACATGTTGTTCTCCTCTCACATCAAGAGGAAAGGACCACTGTTTTCTTTTAATCACTTCTTTAACGAAAGGTCGCTTGTTTGATTTGGCCGTTCGTTGCTCTGAAAATCTGGAGACACGACAAAACAAACCACATGGACAGGATCTGGACTTACTATGCCTCACATGGATCTATTCAAAATGCTCGTTGCCATGTTTAAACCTGCTGTACGACCAGAGGAGCCGAGGAAGACAGAAAGACACTGCCTGGAGGAGGAGAAAGTTGTGTGATTGGGTAAACTCCGTTTTATAAATGCAACAAACCTCTATCTCTCTCTCTCCCTCCATTTCTCTCTCAATGTAATCTGTCTATGAGCAAAACAAAACCTGCAAACAAGCGGGAACTCGAAGAAGCGCTTTGGGGCTTTAAAAGTGTCTTTTTGTCCACCAAAGCCTTGATGCAGAGCGTTTTGGAAGCTTATTGAGGTGTTTAGGTGAATAAGCTGTCCGGTGTGAACGCAGCAAAAGAGTAGTTGTTATGGACTATTCACACTTGGTTTGGAGGATGCAAGTGGACACATGCTGTGTTTTCATATCATGAGGACATTACATTCTTCACATGGAGCTTTACTCTAAACTTAACCTTAAAGGGGACCTATTCTGTCAAATTCACTTTTCTAAGTTTTTAACCTTGTTATAATGGCCTTCCTTCATCATTAGTTTACTCAAAGTTCTATTTGAATTGATTCCTGCATGTTGGAGTAATCTTGTATTGTTCTTCAGCTGGAGCTCAAGTGTTTCACCTACCACCTAGCCCCTCCCACTTGTCTGTATTTACTTGGTATAAATCAAAAGATTAATTCCAAAAATGAAGCATCAATGGTTCAAAACTGTCCCATATTCACTTTCCAACAATAAAAATAGTTTTTAAAAATCTGTTGCTTTTTACAGTTACATTTTAAAATAAAGAGGCGGGGCTTATCAGTTCTGCAGTTTTGAACAGGAAGTCAGTAGAGCTGTTTTTAAGTATTTTTAAATTGTTTTAGATCAACTTTGTGTTTTACAATGAACAAAAGGTAAATAACTGATCTGCACATGTTCTAGTTTCTTACTAAATATAAAAAAAAACCACAATAGGTCCCTTTAACTGAACCTAACCCTCACTCTGATCCTAACCTGAACCATCTCTGAACCTCTGAACTGAAAACCCTGCTGCTGATCTCTCCTGAGACACTCACATCATGGAGCTGCTGCTTACAGTGAGTTACAGTGAGTGTGTCCACAACTCACAATGTGATGAAACCGCTCACACAGGAGCAGAGTGACTCATTCACAAAACATGTGAAGTCTGTTCACTGGATAAACACGTGGCCCTGATGCTGGAACCTCTTTGTGTTGATGTTTTAAAGCGAACCCTGGCTATAATCACATGTTTACCCTAAAACACTTCTAATATCATCACTTATATAAATACAGGACAAATACCTTGGAAGTATTTGTAGTTTTATTAAAATAGTAGTTTAAAGAAATTACTTGGAGGCTGCCATTTTGCTTTGGGTATGACATCAAATGGTTGTCTGTGTCTTCTGGTGGTTGTCAAGGTAACAACCTAAGGAGCAACTATGGCAGGAGCAACCATGGCAGCAACCAAAAGCAACCATTTGACATCATCAACCCAGAATGCATTGCACCTGGACAATATGGCTGCTCCCAGTGGCCCCAAAACAATGACAATTTTATAAAAATAGTAAACAGTTATATATTTGTTTGCAATTTATTTTAGTAAACATGACCTGTACTAGCATTTAAGCCATATTTATCTTCATAGCCAGGGATCCCTTTAAACACTTCTGGTGTTACAGCTGTTTGAACACATGTTCAATCTGAATGTTACGTGTAAACTAGAGCAGCAGCACATCTTATCTTATTGACCAATCATGTTACAGGACACACAACCCTTCAGATTGTAGCACACAGTCAAATCAAATCATGTTGGCTTGGAGGTAGAGTGGATAGTAGCTCACTTCTGTACTTACAAGCATTTCCTGTTCAGTTCATTCCTACGAGCTTTTCACGACATCAGGTTAAAACGATAAATCCTCTTTAGATCAGACAGTGGCAGTGAGTTTGTGGTGAATGTTACAGAAAACACGTTAAAGACTTTCACTAATCAGAAGAGTATTTCACCAGAGGACACTTGTGTGTTTGTATCTAAATGCTAACGCTAACAGGAAATGCGTGTATGTACAGAAGTGAGCTATTTTGAATCTAAACAAGCCAACTGCACAGAGCCAATAATACACTTTTGGAAACATGGTCAAGAGCTAAATAGAGAACAATAACTAGCATATAGAATTGAATTGTGTTGAATCATTTAACACAACAGACGTGTTAAATGTCCCAACACAGTCACTGTTGTTTCTGAAACAGAAACCAACCAAGATGGCGGCGCGCACAGACGCTGCAGCCCTGAGCTCTCGTAACTGGCATGTTTTGGTGCTACTTTTGTTATTGTACACTTCTTTGCACATTGATCTGGTCGAGTTACTTCAGTATAGTCGTACTGAATTACTCAATATGAACATCGGAGGCACCTTCCACCCATCCACGGACTTTATCATCCCTCCTGAGATCATCAGGCCACCTATCGGGACTCCCGCTAAACCAGGCTGGAGAAGGAGGCGTTACGAGCGGCGGAGGAGAGGAAAGCGAGCCGGTGTGTTAGCCAGACTGAAGGCTAACCCGTTTAAGCCCTCGCTACCTTCCATCTTTCTCTCTAATGTACGCTCTATTTGTAACAAGATGGATGAAATCAGACAACAAATGACAATGAAAAGAGACTTTGCCAACTGTTGCAGCTTGATATTCACGGAAACCTGGCTGAACGATAACACCCCGGATGCAGCAATTGAGCTAACCGGCTTCACCGCTCACCGAGCCGACAGAACAGCTGACTCGGGTAAGAGGATCGGCGGAGGCGTGTGTATTTACACCAATGACTCATGGTGCACGAACACCACTGTAGTGGCCAGGCACTGCTGCCCTAACGTGGAGTTTATACTGCTAAAATGTAGACCCTTCTACCTTCCAAGGGAATTTGCTGCCGTTTGGATCTGTGCTATTTACGTGCCCCCCGACGCTAATGCCAAGCTAGCGCTAGCACAGCTGCACGATAGCATTAACACGAGCCTGGTTGCACACCCTGACAATGTCTTTATAGCGGCTGGGGACTTTAATCATGCCGACCTCAAGACTGTATTTAACAAATTCCATTGTAATGTTAACTGTGCAACTAGAGAGGGAAAAACACTAGATCAGGTGTACACGAGTGTGGCCAATGCTTATAAGGTACAACCATTGCCCCACCTGGGCCTTAGCGATCACATCTCGCTAATGCTTTATCCACGTTACATTCCTATCATAAAGACTGCTCGGACCACAGTTAAAACGACTAGAATATGGCCTAAAAGTGCTATTCCTGAACTTCAAGACTGTTTCTGTACCACTGATTGGGATGTATTCAGAGAGGGGGGATTGCTATCACCACAGTCACTTGATGAGTACACTAATACAGTGATGGCATACATAAATTTTTGTATGAACGTTGTAACAACATGGAAGCAGATACGCGTCTATCCAAATCAACAACCGTGGATGACACACGAATTACAGCTGTTATTTAAAGCCAGGGATGGTGCCTACAGGTCTGGGGACAGTGTAGAATACAGTAGAGCCAGGAGTGCTCTCAGAAAGGGCATCAAAGCTGCCAAGGGGGCGTATAAGAGGAGAATCGAGGCCCACTTTGATACATCAGCTAACTCTCGGGAGGTGTGGCAGGGCATTAGGGCTCTGACAGACTATAGGAGAGCGCCATCTAGCCCTGTTAACTGCTCAAGCACTCTGGCAGATGAACTTAATCTGTTCTATGCCCGTTTTGACAGGGACAACAAGGAGGCTGTTTCATCCCCCCTGCCCTCTGGAGGTAGCACAACACCAAGTCTGGACCTACATCAAGTAAGACTCTGCTTGCGCAACATCAACCCGAGGAAGGCGGCTGGTCCAGACGGCGTGCTGGGTCGGGTGCTTAAGGACTGCGCTGATGAGCTAGCAGAAGTGTTCACCAACATCTTCAACCTGTCCCTTTCCACCTCCTGGGTCCCGACATGTTTTAAAGCCGCCACAATCATTCCTGTTCCAAAACAGACCAACGTCACATGCCTCAATGACTACAGGCCTGTGGCGTTAACACCCATTCCTGCCAAATGTCTGGAGCGGTTGGTCATAAAGCACATCAAAGAAGCCATTCCATCTGCTTTGGACCAGTACCAGTTCGCATACCGAGAAAACCGATCAACTGAGGACGCTGTCGCCATTGTGCTTCACACCCTACTGGAACATCTGGAACACAAAAACACCTACGCGCGGCTACTCTTTGTTGACTTCAGCTCAGCGTTTAACACCATTCTGCCAAATATACTTCTGCAGAAACTGAGCAACCTGGGGCTAAACAGCTCATTATGCAACTGGATACTGGACTTCTTAACCAACCGCTCTCAGTGTGTGAAGATAGGTGAGCACATCTCATCCACTATCTCTATCAACACCGGAGCTCCACAAGGATGTGTGCTAAGTCCACTTTTGTACACTCTCTACACTCATGACTGTTCTGCTCTCTTCCCTGCTAATCACATCATCAAATTTGCAGACGACACAACTGTGCTCGGACTCATAACAAACAACAATGAGACTGCATACAGGGAGGAGGTTAAACAACTGGTGGGGTGGTGCAAAAAACATAACCTGGTCCTCAACATCAAAAAAACGAAGGAACTGATTGTGGATTTCAGAAAATCGGCTATCCACCATGCACCACTGCTCATTAATGGAGAGGTGGTGGAGAGGGTGTCCTCTTTTAAATTCTTGGGCCTGACAGTGTCAGAAGATCTGTCTTGGGGTCAGCACATCAACTCTGCTGTGGGTAAGGCACAGCAGCGACTCTTCTTTTTGAGAAAGTTAAGAAGAGTCAAGCTCCATCAGAGGCTCATGACAAACTTTTACAACTGTGCCATTCAGAGTGTACTGACATACGGACTGCTAGTGTGGTTCTCCAGCTGCACTAACGCTGAGAAGCAGGCGATTCAGAGGGTGGTAAAAACATCCGGTAAAATCATTGGGTCTAGTCTCCGGAGATTTCCACCGTGTACACCACTCGCTGCCTGCGTCGGACTCATAACATCATAAGAGACCGCTCCCACCCCCCCCCCTCCCCTCCCCATCATCTCTCCCTTTACTTAGGTACCATTAATACACCACTCTCCTTCAGGCCATAACTGTGAACTGGACTTTGCATTGATGCAGCTCAACCACATCTACACACTGTTTACTGTTGATCTACCTCATTTTGTCTCTCTTTCATGTTGTTTGTGTTGATATGTCTATATACTTCAAGTGCATTGTTACACACATTGCAGTCTGCATCCTGCACTTTACAATTACAGTTGCACTAAGTACAACATTGCCATGTTTACTGATGGAATGCTCTAATGTAATTTCGTTGTTAATATAACAATGACAATAAATTATTGAATCTTGAATCTTGAATCTGTTATGTATTGATACTCAATTGCATTTATTAATACATGTGCATTACGTTGTAACAGGCACTACTTTTTGTTGAGTAACTACACAGCGCATACGTAATTAGTTCTAAGTCAGCGCATTAATCTGTACTTGTGAAATGGCCTCTGTTAAGTAAAAGACGCTTCGAACTTCACCGGAGTTTTGTCTATTGATTTAAAGGTTATGTAAGTGATAAACATAACAAAACTGGCGACGAGATTTCATAAGGACCCCGAAAATGCTATAGATGCACAAAGACGAGGGTAAAGTGCGACTGGACTTGGTTTTGTGAAGGCTACGAACTTTCGTTTGCTCACCCCAAAGAAGCTAGCCCGGAGGTGAGGACGATTGTAAACAAGATCGAGATAGAAGTGATCGGACGCCATAAAGTGACAAAATGTTCGCGTTTGTGGGACATATGGACAATTTTGACAGTTCCGTGGAGGACTGGACAACGTATGTGGAAAGATTTGATCAGTACTGCGTTGCTAATGAGATAGAGGACGAAAGAAAAGTGGCAGTCCTGTTGAGTGTTATGGGCGCGAAGACGTATAACTTACTACGCAACCTCATTGCTCCAGCTAAACCAGCGGACAAAACGATTAATGAAATAACGAACACACTTAAAAATCACCTGAATCCAGCACCGTTAGTGATTGCGGAGCGGTTTAGGTTTCATAAGAGAAATCAAGCAAAGACTGAGACTGTACCCGAGTACATTGCAGAACTGAGGAGACTGGCGGAGCATTGTCAGTTTGGAGACGGACTATCTGATGCGTTGAGGGACCGTTTCGTCTGCGGGCTGCACAACGAGAGCATTCAAAAACGTCTTTTGACCGAGGACAAGCTCACTTTAAAACGTGCAGTGGATATTGCAGTGTCAGTGGAGACCGCAGCAAAAGATGCCACTGAACTACAAGGTAAAAACCCCGCCACATGCTCTGTGTTTAAACTGCACACCAAACAACGCAATAACAAATCAAAGCCATGTTTCAGATGCGGCAAACAGTCACACGATCCTACAGAATGTTGGTTCAAAGACAAAGATTGTAGACAATGCAATAAAAGGGGACACATCCAGAAAATGTGTAGGTTAAAGCACAGCAACACCAAAGATAAAACGAGTGCAAAAAGGGGACAAAAGCTTCACAAAGTTGCTCAGACTGAGTCAGAAAGTACAAGTGAGGAGGAACTGTCTTGTCTTGGATTGTATGCAACTGAAGAGGATGACAGTGACGCAATATGGCTTACACCAAAAGTAAATGGAGTGCCATTAAAGATGGAACTTGACACAGGATCCGCACTGTCCATTATATCCAATAAAGACTACCAGCAACATTTTCCAGGCATGAAAATGTCACGCACAAGTGTAAAACTGAAAACGTACACAGGCCAAAGAGTCGCACCTCTGGGAAAACTGAAAGTTAAAGTGAAATACAAAAGTCAAACGTGCAATCTTGAACTATTTGTTCTCAAAGATGGAGGTGTGCCACTGTTTGGACGTCAGTGGCTAAGACAAATCAAACTGAACTGGCAAGAAATAAAAACTATGCACATTGCCTCAAAACATCTCCCCGACATGCAGTTGTCAGATATCTTAGACAAACATGCAGCAGTGTTCAGTGACGGCATAGGGACCATGAAACACATTAAAGCACGTCTAGAGCTTCAAAATGACGCAAAGCCAAAGTTTCATAAGGCACGCCCTGTCCCGTATGCACTACGCCCAAAGGTCGAAGCTGAGCTACAACACCTCATGGATCAAGGAATATTGTCTAAAGTGGATTGGTCTGAATGGGCAACACCAATCGTTCCTGTAGCCAAAAAGTCTTCAGACAAAGTGCGTATATGTGGTGACTTCAAAGTAACTGTTAACCCTGTAATGCATGCAGACCAGTATCCTCTCCCCCGCATTGATGACATTTTTGCATCGTTGGCAAATGGTGAACATTTCACAAAGATAGATCTTGCTCAGGCCTATCTACAAATGGAGATGGATGAAAGTTCACGCAAGTACCTTACCATTAACACTCACAAAGGTCTATACCAATACAACCGACTCGTGTTTGGCATCACAAGTGCCCCAGCAATCTGGCAACGTGCAATGGACCAGGTTCTACAAGGGATTCCAGTACACAATGTTACTTGGATGATATCATTGTTACTGGTACCGACAGAAACTCACACTTGGCAAACCTGAATGCAGTTTTAACCAAGCTCGAAGAGTATGGACTAAAAGCAAATAAAAAGAAATGTGAGTTTTTCAAGGAATGCATTGAGTACTGTGGGCACAAAATTGACAAAAATGGACTGCACAAAACTCAAGAGAAAATTGAGGCCGTAGTGAATACACCACAACCTGAAAATGTAACTCAGTTACGCTCATTCCTTGGCCTTGTCAACTATTATCACAAGTTTTTGCCAAATCTGTCAACTGTCCTGCACCCGCTCAATGCTCTGCTTCATCAGAACACTAAATGGAGCTGGACTAAAGACTGTGAACAGGCGTTCAAAAAGGCAAAGAGACTCATCATCTCCGACAAAGTGTTGACACACTATGACCCAAAGTTGCCCATGCGGTTAGCCTGTGACGCTTCGCCGTATGGCATTGGTGCTGTTTTGTCACACAAAATGACTGATGGTTCAGAACGCCCCATTGCTTTTGCATCACGCTCTTTGTCACCTGCAGAGCGTAACTATGCACAAATAGATAGAGAAGCTTTGAGTCTAGTGTGGGAGTAAAAAAGTTTAATCAATACTTGTACGGAAAACACTTCACTCTGATTACTGATCACCAGCCACTAGTCTCCATTTCAGTCCACAAAAAGGCGTTCCAGCAATGGCAGCAGCTCGTCTACAACGTTGGGCTCTGTTCCTTGGAGCGCACACATACACTATTGAATACAAAGGACAAAGCAACATGGAAACGCAGATGGACTGTCTCGCCTTCCTCAGCCAATCACAGGTAAGGGCACAGACCCTGCTTTAAACCTTTACATGTTGCAAATGGAACCTCTTCCTGTGACTAGTGCACAAATAAGCCAAGAGACAAGAAATGACCCACTGCTTTCCAAAGTGTATGACTTAACTGTAAATGGTTGGCCGGCACATACAGACTGTGAACTGTCAGACTACTCCACAAGAAAAGACCAACTTACTGTGTGCCAAGGTTGTGTCATGTGGGGTCACGCGTCATTGTGCCACCCAAACTGCGCTCAAAAGTGTTAAAGTCACTGCATGATGGACACATGGGGGTAGTTAAGATGAAAAGCCTTGCAAGAAGTTATGTATGGTGGCCTGGTCTTGATAACCAAATTGAGGCTCTTGTTAAAACATGCACAGGTTGCCACCAAACCCAGCGTCAACCCCAGCTTGCACCTGTCCACACATGGGAATGGCCGACAGCCCCATGGCAGCGCATCCACGTGGACTATGCAGGACCCTTTATGGATCACATGTTTTTAATTGTGGTCGATGCTCACTCAAAGTGGCCTGAAGTTTTCACTGTAAACAAAGCAACGACAACTAACACGGTGAATAAGCTACAAATGCTCTTTTCTCGAACTGGATTTCCACTTCAGCTTGTTAGTGATAACGGTACGCAGTTTACCAGTGAGGAGTTTCAAATTTTCCTTAAAAACAATGGAATTAAACACATCACTTCAGCTCCTCACCACCCAGCAACTAACGGACTAGCTGAACGTTTTGTACAAACTTTCAAACAGTCCATGAAAGCAAGTAGGAAGGAGGAAGTGCCTCTGCAACAGAAAATAGCCAACTTTCTACTTGCATACCGAAACACGCCACACGCAACAACTGGACAGTCACCAGCAATGTTGTTTATGGGAAGAAACTTAAGGTCTCGTTTGGATCTACTGAAACCTGACATTCGCCAACATGTCACAAACAAACAATGTTCTCCCACTCAACAACAAAGAAAACTAAGATCATTTGACATTGGACAACAAGTTCTGGCTAGAGACTATCGCAACCAAAGTGACAAGTGGCAGCAGGCTGAAATTTTGTCACAAACTGGACCGCTTTCCTATACTGTGAGTGTGGAACCAAATGTCATCTGGCGCAGACATGTTGATCAGCTTTTGGATGCATCACCTGGAAATAAAACCACTCAAGCTGTGATACCAACCGTAACTTCAGCTCAAGATGACAATGCCCCAACATCAGACACTACAAATGTGGAAAGCAATTCCACACCAGACACAATGAACAGTCCTAGACCTACAAATCTGCCTGATCCTCCTGGACGCAGATACCCTGAGAGAACCCGCAAACCACCAGACAGGCTTGACTTATAAACAAACAAAGTTAAATGGTTTGCTAAAATAAAGTAAAAAAAAAAAAAAATGGTTTGTATATGTCATGGTTTAGACATCTGTTAATGTTTTCCATATTTGCATTAGATGTTATTGCAAGTTTTTATTTTTTTTATTCAAGTCAAGAGCCATAACTGAATAATCCAATTTTGTTTCAATGTTTATGGAGCGCATCAAAGCTGGAAGGGAGGAATTGTTATGTATTGATACTCAATTGCATTTATTAATACATGTGCATTACGTTGTAACAGGCACTACTTTTGTTGAGTAACTACACAGCGCATACGTAATTAGTTCTAAGTCAGCGCATTAATCTGTACTTGTGAAATGGCCTCTGTTAAGTAAAAGACACTTCGAACTTCACCGGAGTTTTGTCTATTGATTTAAAGGTTATGTAAGTGATAAACATAACAGAATCTGACACGTGTTTTAAGAGTGTAACTTCTCTCTTATTCAGAACAGAGAGATCACACTTTCTACATTTGCGACCTTAGATCACACATTTCTGTTTCTCTAAAAGGTGCCAGGGTCTGATTCAAACAAGTCCAGATCCTGGGCCGAGGTTTGCTCAGGTCTGCCTTAATGGGCCCTTTTCACGCTGCGGCTATGCTAGCTCCGGTTTGTGTGATACCTGTGGTTAGTTCCTTCTTGTCCCGTTCATTCCGTATGGGGATTTGCCAATATGCGCTAATATTAATTAACATTGAAAAAATTCAAAGCAGTGAGTGGATTTCAACAAGATAACCACACTGGCAGCGAGTTTAGAGCCTTACATACGAGGGAAATACTTCACCAGAGAAAGACTGTGTGTTTAGAAAAGTGTAAGTTTGACGCAATGCTAAATGCTAACAAATAAAGTAGCAAAAATATAAAGCAGACAATTTGATAAAAAATACATGACATCCTCGGCTGAGTGTTTTTGTATAAAGCTAGTTCAGTTATTTTAACATTAATAAATACTGTAAATTAAATTAGGGCTGGGCAAGTTAACGCGTTATCGCAGGTCACGTGATTCAGCCCAAAAAGCATGAATGAAAGCGCCCGCACTGCTGCTGCTGCGCCTTTTTTCTCCTCCTCGCTCTCATAAACAGTCCATAAACAGAGGATCTGCTCCATTGCTGCTAGCGCTTTAACAACAGGAGAGTGAGCTCTCCTGTACTGACAGCGGGACAGAGACGAGTCTGAGCTTCGTCTAAGTGTTTAAATCGTCCAAAAAGACCCAGGAAGCACAGAGATACGGCAAGTTAAAGACTTCAAACCGCTAAACCGCGCACGGAGAATCAGCGGCGATGCGCGAACTTTTACAAACGTGTTTGTGATGTTTACTTTGAAAACTTTAAAAACGGCCTTGTTTCACTTCACACAGTGTATTAAGTGCACACTGAGCTGGTTTTAACCAGGACTATCCCAGAACTGGACCAGGTTTTCATCAGGACTGAAAATGTTGGTTACCTATGTAACTATAGTTCTATGAGTAGCTAAAGCTAAAACCGCTTGGTTTTATACATTTCTGTTCAGCCTAAACAAGATGAAATAACATTCTGATCCTAAAAATATCAAACAGATGAACACTGGTAAAATATAAAACTGAGTTTATTCATTGAACTACAAATTATACATTTTTAAATAAATCATTTTGTGCTCAAATTATGCATCTTAACCAAAAAAAAATGTGCAGAACTGTACACTCTACAAAATAAAGAACCTTAAATAAACTCTCAAAAAATCATCTTTTGGCAAAAAAAAAATAGCTATTTATCGAACTTTGTGTATAAAATGCGATTAATCACGATTAATCGCAGCTCAACCATGCGATTAATCGTGATTAAAAATTTTAATCGCTGCCCAGCTCTAAATGAAATCCAGGTTAACATTAGCTTCAGAGACAAAACGGCACATTTTATAAACACATGGTGAAGTATTTCCCTCATATGTGAAGCTCTGAACTCGCTGCAGATGATTGTCTGGCTGTCACTTGTGTCCAGTTTGTGTCAATAGGTTGGTTTCAGATGACATCACAACTTCCACAGGCCAATGTAATTTCAGTGAGGTGGAGGGCAGCTAAAATGACTATTGTTTAAATGCAGTTTATTTTTGTAATACAAATGAGTAGTGGGTCTAGTCATTATAGAAATAATGGCTTTTTAAATTAGCTAAATATTTTTTGAATTATTCCACGACAAAGTTCAATGTTATTATAATAATAATAATAATAATAATACATTTATTTATATAGCGCTTTTCTAGACACTCAAAGACGCTTTACAGACAAAGGCAGTTTAACAAAGGTACAATACATAAGAACAGTTAGTAATTACACCATTAATCAAACATGACAATTACAAAACATTAAAAGCACATTTAAACAGATGGATCTTCAGATTTTCTTAAAAGTGTTGAGGTGGGTGCAGTCTCTGTCCCAGAGGGTGGTGCAGTGATGGAGAAGCCTCTGTCGCCTCAGGTTTGGAGGTGGTCCACAGAACAGCCGCAGGAACCATCTCCATGATGTGGTCGACTGGGTCAGGGCCTGAGCTGGAGGAGCAGGTGCAGACGACACAGGTCCAAGTGGATCAGATGAAACTTCTGTTGTTTCAGTCGGTGTTAAAGCCATCCCTCAAAATATTTCTCTGGAAAAAAAAAAAAAAAAGTTCTAGCTTTTAAGATGTCCAAAGCTAGCCATAGCTTCATGTTCCATCTCCGTGGTTACAAAACAAACAAACAACTCTGTTCACAAAATCCTTAAGTCTGTTGAACATCTCAAGGTGGTTGAAATCCCAAAATGCGAAGGACCCTCACTGGAAAATCCTCTGCTGCTTCAGATGTAAAAGTCTGCCATTTCAGAAGTCCAAAACCAGCATAGCATGGGCATTTGCTTGGTATCCATGGTTACCAGAAAAACAGATGTTTCCTTTGCACAGATCTGACAGCACTTCGCTCAAGTCTGTTGAACATCAGAGGCCACACTTCTCAGTTGGTTGAAATCCAAGCCCTTCTTGATAAAAAGTCAGCTAAAAATTAAGAAGTTTCAAAAACCGCTCAGTGTTTTAGAGACACCGCCAGGAGAGCTGCCAAATATATATATAATATATATTATAGGAACATATATATAATAGGAAAAAAGTGCCTCTTGCCCTCCACCTGGCTTATAGCTGCCAAGGATTCTAGAATTTGAAACCCACCAATTAAATATTGTATTAGTTTACAGCATTTGAGCGAGTCTCCCGAGGGAATGAACTGACCGGAAACAACGATCCGCTGGTATATTCACACCGGAACTAGCCAAGCCGCAGCAACGTGAAAAGAGTCTGTTAGATCAAGCATCAGAGAAAGAGCAGCAGGAGGACAAAGTCTAAACCTGTGAGCTCAGAGTCAAATGAATGAAAGAACACATGCTGAGTTTGACTTGGTCTTTAAAGGGATCCCTGGCTATAAAGACAAATCTTGCTAAAATGCTAGTACAGGTCATGTTTACTAAAATAAATTGCAAACAAATATATAACTGCTTACTATTTTTATAAAATCTGCATTGTTTTGGAGCCACCGGGAGCAGCCATATTGTCCAGGTGCAATGCATTCTGGTTGATGATGTCAAATGGTTGCTTTTGGTTTTTGCCATGGTTGCTCCTGTCGCGTCCCTTTTCGTCCGGAAGACCCGATTCGTCCGGAAGTTCCTTTTTAGGTCAACGACGCATGCGCAGACCGAAATTACGTCTTTTAAACACATTATTTGTAAGTGTACAGTTAATATTATTTCTTTATATTGATATCTATGAATGTATCTTGCAAAAGTTTGCCAATAGAAAGCCCAAAACGACACATTTATTTATCGCCATTTTAAGCTAGCAGATAGCAGCCGGAACTAGCTTAATCAGGCATTTACGGCTTTAAACAGTAATAATCTCACTTTACAATCATTTGCTTTGTTGAACTTTGTAAGGGAATTTTGTGTTTAATAGATTAGTTTCGTCTGTGTTTAATTAAAATTTCAATACGAATAAAACAATGTAAAAGAAGTAAGGCTAACGGTACGAATCGTGTCTTCCGGTACAAAAGGGACATGACAGCTCCTACCATAGTTGCTCCCTAGGTTGTTACCTTGACAACCACCAGAAGACACAGGCTGTGTCCGAACGTCCACACTCATTCCCTATCCACTCAATTACTATATAGTCCTGCCCTGTTCAGTGGACTAGTCAGCGCACTCATTCATCGGTCTTTCGGACATGATGCGCACTACTTTCAGCTGACCGCGGGTCACGTGCCTCTCCCCCTTGAGTTTCTAACAGTCGGCAAAAAAGTCCGATAAAAATGAGCTTTTGTAATAAATACTGGTCAAATCTGTCTGACACACACATATTTAAGGACTACTAATCATAACACAAGTCTGGTTTAACTTGGACAGTACATTTAACCGCAAACAGACTGGATAATTCCTCTTTTACAGCCCAAACTAAGGTAAGCAGCTAACATTAGCGTCTTTATGGCTAATGGCTTTCAGTTACGAGTGTTTAGTTTCTCTCCGGCTGAACAGTAGTTTAACGGCTCCTTCTCATCTTTACTTCAGTTGTGTTGTTTACAGTTAAAGACCTCACAATGTCCGTGCTGTTTTTTTCTATTCTCGCAATGAATTGTGGTCCATATTGACCGTTCTAGTGCCATCGATGCTCACTACTTTTCCAGATGCATTGTGGGAAATTTTGAGTGCACTACTTTTTGACCTGCTGGACATTCGGACACCACTACAAAATGGCTTGACCCTCGAATAGTGCACTATATAGTAGTTAGGGCTCACATTCGGACACAGCCTCAGACTACATTTGATGTCATACCCAAAGCAAAATGGCAGCCTCCAAGTCATTTCTTTAAACTACTATTTTAATAAAACTACAAATACTTCCAAGGTATTTGTCCTGTATTTATATAAGTGATGATATTAGAAGTGTTTTAGGGTCAACATGTGATTATAGCCAGGGTTCGCTTTAAACTGAAGTTCTGTGTGAGTTTGTTTTGAAAGAAGTGTGTCAAAGTCATGCATTTCAGCAAACTCACCGCAAAGCAGCATCCCCAGGCACGCTTTTGTCTTCACTCTCAAAACATCCATCTTCAAACTTTGAGTCAGTCTTTTCAGAACCCTTCACGGTAACGCCTCTGTGGAGTTTTCTAAGACATTGCTGCTCAGGTTCTCTACTACCTGACAGTTTACTGCAATGAGCTCTGCCTCCTGACGCTCTGCTCCAACCGTCCCTCTGTCTTCCACCTGCAGCACCAGTTAGACTAGTTCTGTTCCAGGGAAAATCTCTGTGGCAAATCTTTAATTATAGTTTGGCATCCATGTAGTCGCAGCTTGTGAAGGAAATTCGTATTCAGTATAAAACCAGGCACCAGTGAAGTTACATCAGGGGAGATACTGTTATTACTGATGAAACTGAGGCAGAGTTAAGTCATGTTTCCATTAGCCTGGATTCCTCTGTGCTCACCTACCACCTATCCCCGCCCACTTGTCTGTATTTACTAATGAAGCTAAATTTTTACAACTAAGAGGCGGAGTTTTGAACAAGTTTGCAGTTTTGAACAAGAAGTCATTGAACCTGTTTCTATTTTAACATATTTTAGCTCATTTTTGTGTTTTACAATGAACAAAATGTGAAGTATTGATCTGCTCATGCAATATTCTTCCTAAATATACAAACAAATCACATTTCTCCTTTAAAGTGAAGTCAAACTCTGCTAATCAAAGATGTACTATTGAAATTAAAGAACACGCCTCGTCAGTGTTTAAATGAACCTGCACTGGGAAATATGATTCTGGTTATTTATTTTTAATCAGATTTAATCATTTTTTATTGTTATTCAAATCTACACATACAGTATAATTAGACTAATAATAACACCAATCACCTGAAATTTAAATGTGTGCATTTTAATTGCTTAATACTTAAACAAAAAATTGAGTAAAGGCAAAGATCTCCTTATTGCACAGCACCAAACACCTCAGGTCTGGAAGTGGAAGTCTCATCCCGCTAAGCATGTTGGGCCTGGGCAGTGCTTGGATGGGAGACTCTGGAGGAACCTCAGGAGTCACAGTGAGATGAACAGAAACTTTTTGCAGCTCAACAGAAGAGAGTCGCCAAAACACCTGGCGCCTCAACCTCCGACCGCCACCAAGTGTTCCAACCTGGATGTGATTGAGGAAACTCACTCAGACACAGGGAGGAACTGTTATAGAATCTTTAAATGTGATTCATCTTTTTATGCTACTCGGCTCTGTGATGTAAGAAGCCTAAGACAGCAGGTTAGAAAATACGGAAACGATGGATTCAGTGTGTGTTGCTTTATGTCAGCTCTAGTTTCACAAAAAACGAGCACAACACGACAAAAGAATTCAGTTAGATTGAATTCGATTACGGGACAGACTCAGGACGATGGCTGTGTCTCTGGTTCAAAAGTGTCTTCTCTGGTTCCTCTGCTGAGTGGAATGTTCTTTGCTCTTCTTCAGGTTTCTTTTACTTTTCACTGTAAAGAAAAGAGCCAGTCCAAGTCCAAAGACAGCAGGACGAATCAGGAGCAGGCAGTACATCCAGTCTGCAGACAAGAGCACAACATAAAACATTTATTGTGTTTTAGCAGCTTTGTATTTGTATTTTGCCTGTAGAATATTTATTGAATGTATTTGTCACAGCAAAGTGTCTTCAGCTGATGTATAAACACTCTACAGTCAGGTCCAGGGGCTGTTGTGTGTGTGAGCTGACAGGCTGTAGTGACGTTGACTCGGACACTCTGCTCCTGTGCAGGGTTCTGAGCCACACATTTGTACTGCTCCGTGTGGTTCCCTGGTTGAACAGTGAGGCTCAGCTCTGCAGATGTGCTGCTCTTCACACACTCGTCTCCTCTGAACCAGCTCAGTGTGAGCAGCTCTGTGTCGTTGACTGAACACTGAAGAGTGCAGCTGTCAGAGGAGCTGTTCAGAGCGGACACTAGAGGGAGACACACTGCATCTGTATACACACAACACACACACAACACACACAACACTGTCAGAGTGCAATTAGGACAAAGAAAAAGCTTCACAGCCATTCCCAAACTTTTCAGAGCTGCAACCTTCCTATTGACCCGAAGATTGGCCAAGACCCCTAATAATATTTCACACTCTAGTCCAGGGGTGACAACTGGTCAGCGGCAAGTCGACCTACTGCTATCACCAGGGGGCGAAATACATTTTGATTGAATTACATTCTCCCCACAATACCCCTCTGGAGAAAAAAAATATCAGTGCAAATTACTGTATTTTGGTGTGATTTAGATGTGATCTTCTTATTATGTGATGTCATTTTATTAAAAACACATGAGTCAGTTAAAAAAAAAAAAAAAAAAAAAAAAAAAAAAGGGCCCACACATAGAGACTGGATTTAGGGGCCCCAGCCCCAGATGCCCCCTTGGCTCCGCCCCTGTAAAACTGGGCTTTAGGAGTGTCCTGTGTGATCAGAGTAGAGGAAACACTGCTGCACACACTGTCGTCCTGTCAGTGTCTCTTTTATGTCCTATTCAGACAGGAGCCACAGCTGTAACCATCACTTTGAACATTTCCGCACTGCACCATTTCGCTTGATTTGTGCCGCTGTTATTTTCTCATGTTTTATTTCACTGTACGTTTTGAACCGGATTTACACAAAATAAGGACCAATATACAGAGTCACAGTGATATTCGAAGTTCAAAATGCTTTCCAAAGAAACCCTATATTGACAGTTAGGTGCTTCCTAAAGAAGAGAGGGAGAGAAAAAGAGAGAGAGCGTGTGGAGGAGCAAATGTTTCTGAATGAGCCAAAGAGCCAGACTCGGACAGGACAGAAGCTCTAGAGCCACCCCTGCTTTATTTAATATAATGTAGAATGTTTTTTCTCTCAGATTAAGACACAAAAACAGCACATGTGGACTTAGTCTGTATTTATATTATTAAAAAGTAGTTTGAAAGTTAGTTTTCTGTCGTGCTTGTTGTGAGGACAACCTTTGGAGGCCCCCTGCAGAGACCCCTGGGAATCCCTGCTCTAGTCCAGTGGTGGGCTGAGGGCCATATTCCAGTATAAGAGGGCCTTACTTAACTCTTTCTTGCCAATGACGTCTACAGACCTGATTAAAATCTTAAGACCAGTTGAAAAATGGCTAGAATTCACATTTTGCACATTTGTATCTTCATGAGGTTTTAAGTAGAGCTACATTATGCAAAAGCAAGGAGGGGAAGTGTGACAAAAATATTTAGAACTTAATAAATAAAAAAATAATAAACTGAAAAAGGCTGTTTTTCAGCTGATCAAAAGTTTAACACCAAAGGCTACAAAAGCCTAAATCTGCTCAAAATTCTCCTTTTCTGTCAGGCTTTCAGACAGTTATGTCCTCCTGATGGTTAAAGCAAAGAAGTTTTCACTTCTTGAACATGGCCGGATCATCGAGCTGCATAAGCAAAGCCTCTCACAGCGACTCACTGCTGCTGAGGCTGGACGCAGTCAGACACTCATTCTAAATGTTCTCCTGAGCATTATGGAACAACAAAGTCAAGTGGTAGACCCCAAAAAATGACACCTGCGCTGAGCCGGAGGATCCTAATGGATGTTTGTCAAGACACAGGGCAGTCCTCCACCCACAATTATGGCCCTCACTGGAGCCAACTGCAGCTCAATAACCATCAGACGGGATCTGTAGGAAAAGGGTTTCAAAAACAAAAAACACTTTAAAGACCTCGTCTCCTTCAACGCCTCAAAACTGCTCTTTAGACTTTGCCAGGAGCAGCAAACATGAGACACTGAAAGGTGGAACAAGTTTTATTCTCTGATAAGAAAAAATGAACCTTGACGGTCCAGATGAATTTTAGAAGTGATTAACAAGAACGGTGGAGCTAGTCCTATTGAGAACATTGTTGTTCTGGTTTAGAGAGTTTTATGTTGTTTTTTTGAGTGATGGTCCTAAACTTTTGATCAACTGATAAACAGCCTATTTCAGTGTAATTGTTGTTTTCACTAAAGTACTTTTTCAAAGTGCTTTTTAACACACTCCCCCTTCTTACTTTTGCATATTGCAGCTCTGCTTAAAACATAGGATTCAAATGCGTCAAATTAAAATTCTAGCTATTTTCTACTGGTTCTTTGATTTTGATCAGGTCTGTATGAGTACTGACCTAATATGACAAAGACTGAAGGATCTGCCAGTTTTCAGTCTAATAATGCAAATAAAGAGTTTGAAGTGTGCAGAGCCTGTGGTTAGTTTCTGGTTTAGTCAGGTGTTGACAGGAAACAGTGTGGTCTGTGAGGTAGAGCCAAAGTGTTCTTATGTAAATCACTTTAGAGAAAACACACTACTCACCGTGCACTTTCAGGTTGTACACTTGAAACACACCAGTCCTTTTGGAGTCGATGGTGTAAAGTCCAGAGTCAGACTTGTGCAGCTGTGACAGAGTGAAGAGTCCAGTGCTGCTGCTCCACTCAAGTCTGTCTGAGTAAAGCTCATCTTCAACCTCAAACGCTCCGTCACAAACAGAAACGATGGTCCTGGAGCCAGATTTAAAGAATCCCCGGTCCTTCACAGAGTCATTAAACGTGACAGAAGATCCAACTACAGCTGATAGATTCATCTGCACTTCTGACAGACACACAGGCACAACTGCAACGACACACACACAGAACTGAGATTAGTGGAAATCAGTGTTTAAACAAAGAAACTATAGACTATGTGGATGTTAAGATTATTAATTTAATCAATATTTATGATTATTCAACACGCAAATGTAAAAGTTTATTATAACATTTAATGATATATGTATGTATGCCACACAAATGTAAAAGCGTTTGCTCATTTAAATGCATATGTTGACCTTTATTTAACCAGAGAAGTCCCACTGAGATTTAGAATCTTTATTTCAGGGGAGCCCTGGGGGAAGGGGCAGGGGAGGCATTAATGGACATGTTTTTAGTTGTAGGAGGAAACCGGAGTACCAGGAGGAAACCTACGCAGACACGGGGAGAACATGCAAACTCCACATAGAAAGGCCCCGGGTCGTCTGGGAGTTGAACCCAGGACCTTCTTGCTCTGAGGCCAGAACACTAACTGCTGCGCCACCGTGTCGCCCACTGTATCACACACATTTAAATATGAATGTATAACATGCACATTTAAATAGGTATGTACAACATGCACATTGAAATGTGTATGTACAACATGCACATTTAAATATGTATGTATAACATGCACATTTAAATGCATACGAAAACCATAAAAATGTCTCCACGTGGCTTAATGATAGTATTATTAACAATGCATTGGATTTATACAGCACTTTTAAAGACACATCACATTCTGCATTATGTGATAGATACACATTTACATACGATAGATACACTCACATACGATAGATACTAGGGGTGTAACGATACGTTTTTAGAACGATACGATACATTTCGATATGAGGCCAAGAAAAACGATTACAAAACGATTTTGGAGTTTCAGGGAACGATACGATTCAGAACGATACAGCAGTTTTAAAACGATATTTCGATTCAGTTTGATAACTTACAACATAAATAAAGTAATTACCAAGATTTTGCATTAAATCAAAAACTCAATAACAAATAATAAAATGATAGAGTAAGGATAAGGGTAATAAAGATATTCAGCTTAATAACACAATTATTTTTCATTGCACTTTCCCCTTAATTCACAAGTTTAGTATCATAATAAAATAAGTGACTCACATTTCACCATCTTATTGAATAATTTTCACACAGATGCAGAAGTGTGTTGAGATGGGAGTCTGTAACTTACTGTATCTTCATGACTTATCATTAGATTAAATATTAAATCCACAAACATGTGCAGACTCGAAGTTTAGATCCAAAGCATGGTGATGTTGCGTCACCATGGGGGGGGGCGGCGGCGTGTTTGCAGCTCGTCTGGTTCTTTTCGGAGCTCGCTCGAGTCGTTTCGCGGCGTTACCTCCGTGGGTCAGTTTGGTTTCGCCTTTACGGCTTTGTCCCTCATGGTCTCCGCTCTGTGCGCTCTCGCGGGCGCGCGGGATGGGCACTGTCCGTCTCCTCCGCTGGGCAATGACAGCTCCGTCCGGGAGCAGATTCCGTGTGAAACAAGTGCTGCAGCTGGCTCTTGATGATGACGCAGCGCGGAAAACCAGCGTATTAAACGTGCATTTAATGAAACATTTATGTGAAAAATAAACTACTAAGAATGCCGTTTGTCTGTATGGTTTATGTCTCGCCATATATCTAAATAAATCGATTCTTTGGGCTTAGATTCGAAGCGATTCAAAGTTGCATCGATGTGTGGCCTGGATTGAGGCCAACTAGTAGAACGCCGATCGATGCAGCGGATCGTAAGGGCTGTGTATCGATACTTCGAATATTTAGGTGAATCGTTACACCCCTAATAGATACACATTCACATACAATAGATACACATTCACATACGATAGATACACATTCACATACAATAGATACACATTCACATACGATAGATAAACACTCACATACGATAGATAAACACTCACATACGATAGATACTCGTTTACATACGATAGATAAACACTCACATACGATAGATACACATTCACATATGATAGATAAACACTCACATACGATAGATACACATTCACATGAGACCCTGTTGAAAGCACATTCACAAAGGTTTGGAAAACTTGCTCCGTGTTTGACTCTGAATCAGATTTTTTTGCGTAATCACAAGTACAGACAAGTGGGCGGGGTTAAGTGGCAGGTGAAAACAGGACTTTCTGAGCTCTTGTAGTATAATACAAGATTACTCAAACACACAGGAATCAACTGTAACACAAAAACCTTCTGCCTTTTTAGGGGCATTTTTTGAACAACCCAAACACAACTTTGAGAGAACTCTACAGGAAAGTGGAATTTACCTCACACGCCCCACTTCATTTATCTAGTCATATATCTCCGCTCAAATGTACAAGCTAAAGTACAGAAAATATGACAAAAATACAAAAGTGATGTTTGTGTCTACCTGTGAGTACGAGAGCGCAGACGTGATGTGACCACATGTTGAATCAAAGTGTCGTTGTACCTCATCGTGTGTGCTAATAAAGACACCCACATCCTCTGTCTCTCTGCAGAAAACACGGTGTCCTCCACTGACGTGAACCAAAAAAAAAACTAAAGGAAGTATTAACCCTGCTGTGCTGTTTCTAAAGCAGGGCCACAACTGCACTGTAGAAAGTCTTAAGTTAAGTTAAGTTAAATGAACTTATATCTCTGTGTCGATATGACTTGATAATGTGAGTCAAAGATTTCAACTGAGAGAGAGAGGGAAAAAGGAGGGAGGGGAAAAAAGAGGTGAGAGAGAGAAAGACAGAGAGGAGAGAGAGGGAAGACAGGGAGAGAAAGAGGATAGAGGGAGGAAGAAAGAAGAGAGAGAGAGGGAGGAAAAGGAGGGAGGAGGAGGGTTAGGGAAAGAAGAAGGGGAGAGAGAGAGAAAGAGGAGAGAGAGAAGGGGGGGAAAGAAAGAAGAGAGAGGGGGGAGAGGGAGAGACAGAGAGAGGGGGAGAGAGAAAGTAAAGAGAGAGAAAGAGGGGAGAGAGGGAAAGACAGAGAGAGACGGGGTGAGAGAGGGAAAAAGGAGGGAGAGGGGAAAAGAGGTGAGAGAGAGAAAGACAGAGGGAGAGAGAGACAGGGAGAGAAAGAGGAAAGAGAGAGGAAGAAAGAAGAGAGAGGGAAAAAGGAGGGAGGAGGAGGAAAGAGAGGGAACGAAGAAGGGGAGAGAAAGAAAGAAAGAGGAGAGAGAGAGAGAGAGAGAGAGAAAGAGGGGAGAGGGAGAAAGAAAGAAGAGAGAGACGGGGGAGAGGGAGAGACAGAGAGAGGCGGGGGTGAGAGGGAAAAAGGAGGGAGAGGGGAAAAAAGAGGTGAGAGAGAGAAAGACAGAGGGGGAGAGAGAGACAGGGAGAGAAGAGGAAAGAGAGAGGAAGAAAGAAGAGAGAGGGGAAAAAGAGGGAGGAGGAGGAGAGGGAAAGAAGAAGGGGAGAGAGAGAGAGAAAGAAAGAGGGAGAGAGATAGGCGAGAGAGAGGAAGAGGTGAGAGGGAGAGACAGAGAGGGGGAGAGAGAAAAGGAGAGAGAGGAGGGAGAGTGAGACGGAAAAGGAGGGAGGAGGAGGGAGAGGGAAAGAAAGAGGGGAGAGACAGGGAGAAACAGAGGGAAAAAGGAGGGAGAGGGGAAAAAGAGGTGAGAGAGAGAAAGACAGAGGGGAAAGACAAAGAGAAAGAGAAATAGAGAGGAGAGAAAGAGGGAGAGAGAGAGTGGAAAGAGGGGGGAGAGAGAGAGAGTGAGGGAGTGAGTAAGAGAGGAGAGAAAGAGAAGAAAGTGAGAAAAGAGTGAGAAAGAGAAAGCAGGGGAGTGAAAGAAAAGAGAGAGAAAAAGGAGAGGGAGTGAGCAAGAGCATAGAATGAGGAGAAAGTGAGAAAGAAAGAGAGAGAGAGGAGAGAACAAGACAAGAGAAATTCTATGTGTTACTGAATGATTCTGTACAATATTTACAACAACCAGTGCACTTGTAACTAGAGGAGACAGCTGTGCAACACAAAGCACAATAAGAGTTCAGCGAAGAGTAGCAAAGTAGATGTGACCCAGACGGGCTGTAGATGTGACAGGACTGATACATCCATAGAGTTTAAGTCTGTAGACCCAGAGTCCATGAGCAGAGGAAAAACAGCTCACCTGGGGAGGAGGAGGAGGAGGAGGAGGGCGCAGCACGAGCTGAGTGATGAACAATGAGAATGAACTGTCTGTATGTGTGATGGCAGTTTTAAACACACTTTTCAAAGCTGCTGCGGAGCCATGTTGGGTCAAAACACCGGTCACGTGACTTAGGCGTTTGATGAACCGCGTGACGCCACAGAAGTGGTTCATGAAACATTGCTGTTTTGAGCGCATTTCACTAGAGGCTCACGTCTCAAAACCAAAGTTTGATTGACAGGGACCTGTCTCAGCCTACTCCCACAAAGTTCAAAGATATTGAGGCGCTGCCCAATGTGGTTTGTGAGAGGCGAGAGAGAGTAGCGAGATTTTGACAGATTTGGAAACTCACTGCTGAAAAAATTCTATTTTTGTATAAAAACCTTGAAATCTGATTAATGCATATGCGTGACTTTATTTATTTTTATTTACTCAAATTATTTCGTAAAATACTCCACACTGTATTGAGAAGACTGAGTTAAAAGGCAGCTCAGAGTCACATAACAGACCCTCAGGAGCCTAGACCTGCAGTAGGAACACACCATCATTAACATGAGCGACCCAAACCACTGAGGGGCTGATCAGGAGCAGAGCTGCAGCTGGAGAGAGGAGGAGTTGTGGAGCAGGTGACCTCGTCAGGTGGGCCGCGGTCCGTAGACATTGCTCCAGATTTCGTACATTACCCCTTCATAACTTGACATAACCAGACCGTGTTTCTGCAGCCGCCCACACTCCTGCTCCGCACCACAGCTCCTTCAGACAGGTACTGCTCGCTCGCCTTATGTGCGATGACCACGACCACAGCACATCCACTTGTATGTATCTCAAGTATCTGAAGGCACACTAGTCCTTCATTGCTCACTTGTTGAAAATCTCTGCCTTAACAGATCTATGCTTTAATTATTATTAGCCAAAATCTAATTATACATCATCCATTTTTACTAGGTTTTCCTGAAAAGTGTCGTTCCACCTGTCGTTTGCTCTTTCACCTGCCCCCTAGCCCCGCCCACATCCTGTAGCATATTCATATTTGAAAATTAAAAATGTGTTTACATACACTGTAAAAATATAAGACAGTTTATTTCTTTTCTCTCTCTCTTCATCTCTCTCCCTCTTCCTTCTCTTGCTCTTCTTTCGCTCTCTGTCTGTCTCTCGTTTTCTATCACCCCTTTTCTCTCTCCTCTCTCTTTCCTTTCCTGCCCTTTCTGCCTCTCATCCCTTTTCTTTCTCTACCTCTCTTCTCTCTCGTTCATTCCTTTCTCTCTTTCTCCCTCACTCCTCCTTTCTCTCTCTCATCCCTTGCTCTCTTTTCTACCCCCCCTCTCTCTTTCTATCTCTCGCTGTCTCATCCCTTTCTCTCATACTTTCTCTCTCCTTCTCTCCTCTCTCTCTCTATCTCTCTCAACCCTTCTTTCTGTCTCTTTCTCCACTTCTCTCTCTCTTCTATAGTTGAAAATCTTTGACTCACATGATCAAGTTATATCAACACAAAGATTCAAGGTACTTTGACTGACTGGCCTTAGGATTTTCTACAGTGTATGTAGAGTTTAAAATGTCACGTGGTTACTTTCCACAAATAAAACCTGTAGTCTAAATGACAATCTGCTGCTGAAATCTCACTATGAAGAGGCGGGGCTTATCATGTGAAGAGGCGGGGCTTATCATGTGAAGAGGCGGGGCTTATCATACGAAGAGGCGGGGCTTATCTTGTGAAGAGGCGGGGCTTTAAAGTTTACAACAAACACTTCGGATGAGAATGAAGTTGTCCTAGTGTAATGTCCAATCCTGTCTTTAGGAGGCGCCATGTTTCAGGTAATGAAAGTGAAAGCAGTCAGAGTCACCTGACAAATACCGGCAGACTAAACACTTGTAAGTACAAATCTGTGTGAGCTGTAGATGTTCATGTTTGTGATGATGACTTGTTAACAAAACAAAAACATAACAGTCGTGGTTCGTTGTTTTAGTTTTATTATTGATTAAAAAAAATAGTATTTTGGAGCCTTATCTCACTCTTGGTTTGTGCTGCACCAGAAGGAAATGATTCTGTCTGCTGACTAGCAAGTATACACTGTAAAACAGGGCAGTTTAGCTTACAAATGTCAAATGACCTAAAACTTTAATTTCTGCCTTAAAATCTTACGTCAATTAAACTCATGTGAGTCTGTTCTCCTTTTCTCTCTCTTCTCTCTGTCACTCTCTCACTCTCTCACACAAAGATGTTTTAAGTTCATTTATCTCACCGGCCTTATGACTTTTTACAGTGTAGCCCGGGGCTTCAGGAGACTTGAATCCCTCCTCTAAGTTGAGATTGTTTGCTTAATAAAGGTTAAATGCTTTGTATAGCCCGCTGTGTGTCAACATCATTTGAGCTGGTCTGGTGTCGGGTCTTTGGGTCTGGTGTCGGGTCTTTGGGTCTGGTGTCGGGTCTTTGGGTCTGGTGTCGGGTCTTTGGGTCTGGTGTCGGGTCTTTGGGTCTGGTGTCGGGTCTTTGGGTCTGGTGTCGGGTCTTTGGGTCTGGTGTCGGGTCTTTGGGTCTGGTGTCGGGTCTTTGGGTCTGGTGTTCGGGTCTGGTGTCAGGTCTGGTGTCAGGTCTGGTGTCAGGTCTGGTGTTGGGTCTGGTGTTGGGTGGGTCTGTGTCAGTAGGCTGGTATCACATGTGTGTGGGATGAGAAGGAAGAGCACAGACTCAGGACTGCGAGCAGCCTCCTCGGTCTCCAGACCGGTCTCAAGTACTACACTAGATTTAATTCCCTCCATCTGATTGGCTTGTAGAATGTTGTGATGTCATGTGAGCAGAGTCTTTTATAGTCAGACTGTAGAATCTACGAGTTTAAACACTTTTATTGAGGCTAGTTTTGTTAGACATACATGGACTTGTAACACAAGTAAATAGTCTTTAAACTATGTGAAGATATGTGCTTTGCTCTTAATTTGCCCAACTTTGTATTTCAGATTCTAGATCCAGTGTCACAATGAAGTCTACAACATGAAAACAACTTTTAGCACACAACATGGACGACCACATGGGACTCTCTTTTTTCCTGGTAAGAATCATGAAAACTAACATTGCTGCTTATGAAAAAGAAGGCAAGGCTTTGCAGTGTGCATGTTCCTCCCTGTGTCCGGGTGAGTTTCCTCCAGGCAGTCTGGTTTCCCCATCAAATCAAATCAAATCAATTATTTTTGTATAGCCCAAAATCACAACAACAGTCGTCTCTGAGGACTTCCCAAGATTATTAATTTTAGCAAATATGAATAATAGGAAATAAAAAAAAACAATACATATTCAATAAAACAATACACATTCAATGAAACGTTTGATCAAGCAGATTATTAGTAGAGCAGATGAATGATTGTCCAGAACATCCCCTGTCCTTAGACCCTCCTTCTGTCCTTAGACCCTCCTTCTGTCCTTAGACCCTCCTTCTGTCCTTAGACCCTCCTTCTGTCCTTAGACCCTCCTTCTGTCCTTAGACCCTCCTTCTGTCCTTAGACTCTCCTTCTGTCCTTAGTCCCTCCTTCTGTCCTTAGACCCTCCTTCTGTCCTTAGACCCTCCTTCTCGGCAGGAAAACTCAAAAAAACCCTAAGGGAAACTCTAAACCTGGAGGAGAACCACAGTGAAGAAGGGATCCACTCCCATGGATGGACAGGCTGTAGATGTAACTAAGACTAAAGTTATAGAGTTTATGTTTGTAGAGCCAGAGTCCATAAGCAGAGGGAAACGACTCGTCTAGCAGGACCAGGACAGGCCAATCCTGGAGAGGGAGGTGGGGCGGAGGTCCAAGCATCAGTGGTCCGGCCCACGTCACTGGAACAGCAGCGATCTGAAACAGTTACACTCCCCGAGAGGGGAGTGGGACAGGGGACAACGAGTGAATAGCAAAGAACAGACTAGAGATGAACTGTAGTTTATTATTCTTTACAAGAAAGGCAGAAGTGAGAGGACAGACTTTCCCCAGTATAATTGCTCCTAGGGCAGCCTGACTAGAACTGTGGGTTTAGAGTCTGTTCCTAACTGACCTGATCATAAACTAATCCGAAGAGGAACGTTTTGAGCCTAATCTTAAATGTAGAGACTGTGTCAGCGTCTTTGACATGAGCAGGAGCTGATTCCATAGCCAGGGGCTTGATAGCTAAAAGCTCTGCCTCCTATTGTGCTTTTAGAGACTCTAGGAACCACCAGAAGTCCAGCATCTTGAGAGCGAAGTGAACGGTTAGGATGATAAGGAATTATTTCATCTTTGATATAAGAAGGGGCCAAGTCATTTAAAGCTTTATAGGTTAGAAGAAGAATTTTAAATTTGACTCTAGACTCAACAGGAAGCCAGTGAAGATCTTTTAGTACTGGGGTAATGTGTTCTCGTTTTTTAGTACCTGTTAGTACTCTTGCTGCTGCATTTTGAACTAATTGAAAACTTTTTGTAGAGCTTTTAGGACACGCTGCAAGCAGGGAGTTACAGTAGTCTAACCTCGACGTGACAAAGGCATGGATTAGTTTTTCAGCATCATTTTTAGCAGTAGATTCTAATTTTGGCTATGTTTCGCAAGTGAAAATAGGCAGTTTTGCACGCTTGACTAATATGTGCTTTGAATGAGAGCTCTTGGTCAAATAAGACTCCAAGGTTTCTTACAGTCGAGCTGGAGGCTACACTGACATTGTCCAGTGTGATTATCTGCTCAGTTAGAGAGTCGCGCAGATGTTTAGGGCCGAGTAAAATCACTTCTGTTTTATCAGGATTAAGGAGTAGGTAGTTAAGGCTCATCCAGGTTTTTATATCCTTCACACAGGCACTGAGTCAAACTATAACATGCAGGTTAGGGAACACTTGGCAGTGGTCGGAGGTTGAGGCGCCAGGTGTTTCACAAAAAAATGCCTCGAACTTACATTCTGTAACTCTTTCTATAGTTACACCATTAATAGCCATTTTTATACATTTTTTAAAGTTAAACTCAACTCTTTCTCACACAGAGGTTAGTAGCACTGGTGTACCTCAGGGCTGCGTGAGCTCGCCGTTTTGTTTACACTGTTTACAAATGACTGTGTGACTTTGAACCTGGAACAGTATATTATGAAGAATTCAGATTATACAGTGTTTTTAAGTCTTCTCTAAAAAGCTTTATGCAGGTGTTAGAAAGAGGACAGACTGGTGCAATGAGCACTATTCACAAACTGACGTTGACAAAACTGTGGAGATGATTATTGACCCATGTTCCATTGGAGACCGCAGCCTGGTGACCATCAACAGGTCACATCTTTTAAACACCTCACAGTGCATGTGGACAGTGACTTGAGTTGGGGTACACAGGTTCCTAGTGTCTGCGGCTAATTTCTTCCGTGGGCTCAGGGTCTTTGGGGTGAATAAGAGGATCATTGTGCTCTTCTATAGAGCCACCATAGAGTCCATCTTGCAGTATGGCATTACATGTTTCAGAAACTTGAGTGTAAGATCTAAAACACAGCTTTCTGGACTGGTTAGGACAGTAAAATAGTCGGGGCATCTCTGTTATCCCCACAACAGTTATTTGTGTTTGTGTATTTGTGAATCTGCCAGAAGTCAGGCCCACAGGATTTTATTGGACCCAACACACATCTTAAACCCTGAATATTCACTGACGCACTCAGGGCATATCGGACTTTCTTGTTCAAACACAACAGATATAGGAATTCTTTGTATCTGTGAAACTTGTAAATGAGGAAATGGAGACCAGTCGAAGGAGGAGAAGACTTTTGTCACCACTGGATGTTTGTTACTGTGATCTTGGTGTTATGTCATGTAATTGTTTTTGGTATATGTGTGGTGTCTTGAGCAGCTCACACCTCTGTTCCAAAGAAATTTCTCCCATGAGAGACAAATAAAGTCTCTTTGGACTGAGAAAAGACACTTGCCTTGGATTGAAAGGAACTGACTTTGGAGGCAAGGCTCCAGATGTTATGGAACCAAAACCTGATCCAGTAACACTAATAAATCAGCATCATTATCCAATAGGAGCAGCCTTATCACACAAGAAAACTCACTTCACGACATGCTTTAACTGATGTTTGTGTTTTGTTGACAGATCCTTCCACTGCTGCTCACTGTCAGAGGTGAATACTGGCACCAAGGGAAGTTGTGCTCCGACTGTCCAGCAGGTGAGTGTGGAAGCTTTGACTACAGCAGCAGTTCACCTCCAGCAGGCAGAAATGTGTACGCTGTCTGCTGTTCAGCTTGTCTAGTCTTCCTGATGTACACTTAAGGAAAAAAGAATCGCAACACTCAGTTTTCTGAGTTTTTGGGGGCAGAATAATTTTATTTTTGAGATCCGCCTGTTTCATAGGAACCCTACATCCATTTCTAATCCTCAGGTCAACTCTTGTGACGTTTACACATTTTCAGTCCAATAACACAACCAAACAATAGAACAACCCCCAAACCAAAAGTGACAGAGTTTCATCAGACTGTCAATAGTTCACTGACCCCTGTTGGCCCTGGACAGAGGTTATTCAGCCTCATGGATCCATCAGCAGTAGTGTCTGAGTTGATCCATTCTTCAGCTGCTGCTGAGTTTGGGGAGGATGTTCACGTCGGTGACACGCACACTGAGCAGATCCCAGACATTTTCAATGGGACCATTGGGACCACCTCTGCAAAGTCCAACGACGATGTGAGTGCAATGCAATGCACTCTTTATTGTTCTCACAATCAGTCAAGCAAAACCAAGAAATCTGTTCACATCTTCAGCTTACTATGGACTCAAATCAGGATGTAACACATTTTTACAAATCCACTCGTTTTCTATGGAATTTTCGAAAATTAAAATGTTCTGGGGTTTTTTCCTTGAGTGTGTTTTACCCTACTTCATCTCAAAGACGGTAGAACAATGAAATCAACATTTGCACCAAAGTGTCCTCATGTCGACGAGCAGGTGGAGAAGCAGGTGGGGCACTCCTGCTGGTTCATGTGTGTTACATTTTAATTACACAATACACATGTACAGTATGTCTTTCATCTAACTTTCCAGGTGTTCTCTGCAGTGCGAATGTTGGTCATAATGATTGAAACTGTGTTCCAGGAACTCGAGTAAAGACACGCTGCAGTCCGTTCTTCGATACCTCGTGTGTCCCATGTGACAGTGGCACTTACACAGACCGGCCCACAGACAGCACAGAGTGTCTCCGGTGTACAACATGTGTCTCAGGTAATGTGAGTGAAATCTGACTCTGAAACACATGTAAGCGCTGTGTTTTTCTGTTTATGACAGGAGAATGGTTCCAACATGAGTCTGTGTGTCTCTTTGTGAACTGTGGATGTGTCTTTTTACATGACTTCAGAATATGGACTAGAGTCAGTCTGGACGACAAGGAATAATTGGATTTCCCCAAACTGATCCACAGTGGAACATCTGACAACATCCTGTGTTCCAACTGGTCACACAAATCTAAAATCACACACTCAGAGCACCAGGACTTTTGTGGAGTCACATGTTTCACCCTCTGGACCTGTGCTTGTGTACATTCATTGAACTGAATTTTAAATGAACCCCAGAGACTACAAGACTAAGTTTGACACGACATTTGTCCTCAGCATTTCATCTTTAAAGCTGAAGCTGGGCCTTAGAGTTCACACTGAATGTTACAGGCTCTGTTTTATTGTCTTGGATTTCAAATGAAAAACTACAGTGCCTCGACTAGAACGACCCTCGACCTCTCCAACAGCCCAGCAGTTATAAACCGTATGTTGTCATGTCCACAGGTTCAGGTCTGAGACAGAAGACTCCATGTACCAACACGTCCAACAGCGTGTGTGAGCTGGAGAGGGACACTTCTGTGAGGGGGTCTGGAAAAGGACGGCAGCTGCAGGAGAGCCAAGAAACACAAACACTGTCAGCCCGGAGAGTACGTCCAACAGCCAGGTCTGCAAGTCGTCACACTGCTGTTGTGATCTTTTAATAAACGATAAACCAGTAGAGTAGAAGGTTCTAGAGCTGTGCGTAGAAACAGGAGACTCTGCATGTCTGAGGCAGGAGAGGTTTATTCACCATCAGCCCAGGACCTGGACACGTGAACAATGAAGAACCTACAGGTGGACTTAAGACTACAGCTCATAGAAACATGACTACAACAGCTGTCATCAGGACAAAGTTATTGCAATGTAGTTAAACAGTTTTCATTCATGTTTCAAGTTTTAAACATGGATTTTGTGAATAAATAATATAAATATTGTGATACGTTTCAGGAGTTTGGAACATTCAAGACTAAACAGTTTAAAGATTCTTCAAACATTCACTGGACTAAATTTGAAAAGAACAGCCCTGGTGACCAAAGGGCTGTTGTTATCTGTTCAGATCAGCACGTGCTTTTAAAGAAATCATATTTTTAACAATGAAAAGCACAGATTAATAAAGCCTAATGTTAGACCAACTGTACTCATGGTAAAAGCAGCAGAGTCAGAGTCAGAACCAGGACCATGATGTGTATCTACTGTACATAATAGTGTAGTTTTAAAAATAATATGTGAAAGCATCCTGCAGAGCAGCGGTCCCCAACCACTGGTCCAAGGCCCAAAAGCAGACCTCGGGCCATCTGCAATCTTTCAAATGTATTTCATTTTTGTTTACAGTCGATCTCTGTTTCCTTACTTTGAAAATAGTAAAGCACAAGGAAACAGAGCGAACATTTAGCTTACAATCATCAGTTGTATTCATCTGGTTGTACTGGTGCGTTTAGTTCAGTGTTGACTGGTCTGTAAGAAAAGAAGTGTGACTAAAAAAGGTTGTGGCCCACTGCTGTAGAGTGTACTAACCCTCTGCATGTGACGTGTGTCCACAGGCAGTGCCTCTGCAGACACACAGTGTGCTCCGTGTCCTGTGAACACCTTCTCAGACGGGACAGTGTCTGAGAAGTGTCGGCCTCACACACAGTAAGTCTGAGCTCCAGGTCAACGTTTGGTTTGAGTGTGTTTGTAAGTCTAAGTGAGTTCTTTTATTTAGGTGCACCACACTCCCTTGTAGATGTACCAACAGGATTCATAAAATATATATATTTGTGTGTTTTACAGTTTGTGACAAATGTGAGAAACACATTGTGTGTAAGTTAATAGGGTTAGGGCTTTAATTTAACCACAGCAAAAGAAACAGTTGCAGCTTGAACATGTATTAAACTTGAATAGAAGGGGCTAAAAAAAAAATCTAACTATAATGGAATTAAATTATACTTATACCTGATTCTAATGCTTCCCTTTTCTCTCTCAACATTGTTTATCTTGTTTTTTAATTGAAGATTTCCATCACTTTCCTCTCCTACATTTTCATCGTTTTGGTGTCCCTTACGTTGAGTTCTGAGTGAGCACTGGACTGAAGATCAGTCCCACAGCAGAAACACAACACAAATGATCCAGAACAGATTTAGCTTTGGCCTTGTCCACACATAGCCGGGTATCTGATAAAACAAAATTTTTTTTCTACGATTCAGCCTGTCATCCACACTAAAACGTAGGATTCCCTCATATACAACGGAGCTTTGTTAAAACTCAGACTTAAGTGAAGATTTGGTCAAAACTCCGGCTTTGCGTTTGAGTGTGGATGTGAATTACCAGCGTTTTAAGTTTTTAAACGTCACTAACTGCAACATTTGCATATGCGTGCCTTGTTTAGAGCAGTGTACAGAGGCACATTTATGAGGTTTTGTGTGGATGTAATTTTCTTTCAAACAGTTATGTGTGGACACAAGAGTTTTTACAAAACAGAGGACTGCAGATATGAGTTTGTAAAAATACCCGCCTATGTGTGTACATGGCCTTAGTCACACATGAGACACGTACTCCTGTCCTCCTGTAAAAGTACTAATCCTGACGTGTGTGTGTGTTCCAGGTGTGAGGAGGGCGCGGTGATAAAAGGAAGAATAACCTCTCAGACTGTCTGCAGAAGAAGATTACCCACAGAACTCATCGTGGGGATCAGTGTTTTGTGTGCAGCTCTCGTCGTGTCAGGTTTAGTGGCTGCTCTGATCATCTACAAGAGAAAGAAGAACAACAACTCAAACAACGTCATCTAAAAGAACCGAAGAACAACTCAAACAACGTCATCTAAAAGAACCAGAGAGAGCTGTAGCCTGGTGTGTGTGTGTGTATCTGGTGTGTGATTGGCTGGTGGTGGTCAAAGGAGCTGATGGTGCAAAAATGGCCGCTTCAATCAGCTGTGGCTACAATATTATCCACATCATGGTGTGTGGTGGGAAGAATGGAAAATGTGAAGCGTCTTTGAATGAAAAACTAAAATATTTAACTACACTACATAAATCTAATGCATTATTATATTTATGCAGCTACATCTCAGAAAGAGGAATATCAGGAAAAGGTTGGAAGGAAGTTTCAAGGAAGCTAAAAGCAGAGGACTGACTTGGGACTTGACTTGGATTTGTCTCTCTTTGACTTGGGACTTGACTTGGACTTGTCTCTCTTTGACTTGAGACTTGACTTGGACTTGTCTCTCTTTGACTTGGGACTTGACTTGGACTTGTTTGTCTTGACTTTGACTTGGACTTGACTTGGACTTGTTGTCTTTGACTTGGGACTTGACTTGGACTTGTCTCTCTTTGACTCGGGACTTGACTTGGACTTGTCTCTCTTTGACTTGGGACTTGACTTGGACTGTCTCTCTTTGACTGGGACTTGACTTGGACTTGTTCTCTTTGATTTGGACTGTGACTTGGGACTTGTCTCTCTCTTGACGGACTTGATCTTGGACTTGTTTGCTTTGATGGGACTGACTTGACTTGTCTCTCTTTGACTGGACTAACTTGGACTTGTCTCTTTGACTTGGATTGTACTTGGACTTGTCTCTCTCTTTGACTTGGACTTGACTTGGACTTGTCTCTCTTTGACTTGGACTTGACTTGGACTTGACTTGGACTTGTCTCTCTGTGACTTGGGACTTGACTTGAACTTGTTTGTCTTTGTCTTGGGACTTGACTTGGACTTGTCTCTCTTTGACTTCAGACTTGAACTTGGACTTGTCTCTCTGTGACTTGAGACTTGACTTGGACTTGTCTCTCTTTGACTTGGGACTTGACTTGGACTTGTCTCTCTTTGACTTGGGACTTGACTTGGACTTGCCTGTTACCATGGTAAATGAAACCATGTGCCTAACTGTGCAGTAAAAGGTAAATCTGAATGAAAGTCTGGAGAGCTCTGGATCACACACTGGATCTGTCTTACCAGGTTGTAGGTGTGATGTCACTAACACTGTCAAAATGATTCATAAAAAGTACTTGGGATAAAGGTAAAAATACTGAAATATTTGCTAAAGAATGTTTGAGCGGGTGTATACACTTTTGTCAGCTTTGTACCTGTATTTTCCACACAAAATGCTTTGACTTAGATTTGCGTGGATGTAGTCTGTGAGTGGGTCTGGTAAAACTCACATTTTTCTGTGTTTTTATTGTAACTGTTGCACTAGACTAGACACTACTAGACATTTGGACGAGAGATTCCTGATGAAGAAAACATCACGATGAAGAATACGTAATAACCTCCTTCATGCTAGAAAGAAAAAGAAAACAGATCAGTCAGTTTAAAGGGTTTTTATTCCTTTATTGAACATGTTGATATGAAACTGATTGTAAAAAAAAAAAACTTTCCTTGAATATTGTCAACAAATTCTGTATAGACCATACTATGAATATTTCTGTTTGTTTAATATTTTAAACACAACAGGACTTCAAGCTCTTTAGAAAACTTTAGAAATGTTTGACAATGACTCAAAACACGAGTAATAGTTCAGTCCTGGTTTAGTTCAAGTTTGTGGACAGATTTACATATGTCATCGTTTATATTAAATACATTGTGATTGTAGCGCTGACTCTTCTTTCTTGCTGTATCTTGAGCGTCGTGTGAGAAGTCTCTGCAGCAGTGTGTCGGTGCAGGACAGAGGTGTGACGGTGCAGGACAGAGGCGTGGCGGTGCGGGACAGAGGCGTGACGGTGCAGGACAGAGGCGTGACGGTGCGGGACAGAGGCGTGACGGTGCGGGACAGAGGCGTGACGGTGCGGGACAGAGCGTGACGGTGCGGGACAGAGCGTGACGGTGCGGGACAGAGGCGTGACGGTGCGGGACAGAGGCGTGACGGTGCGGGACAGAGGCGTGACGGTGCGGGACAGAGGCGTGACGGTGCGGGACAGAGGCGTGACGGTGCAGGACAGAGGCGTGATGGTGCAGGACAGAGGTGTACAGAGGTGTGACAGTGCAGGACAGAGGTGTGACGGTGCAGGACAGAGGGTCTAGTTGTGGTTGCGGAGGAAGACGAGTCTGTGAGGGTGAAACTTCTCTCGGCACAAAGGACACTCCGCCTGAGAACCACACACACAACACAAGACTTCAGAAACAGTGTAAGGACATCTTTTATGTGAAACTGTAGTAAAAAACCAACACCATGTTCAATGAAAAGATGAGTATATACTGTTACTGTCAATCTAATGATGTCTTTTTGTGGTTTAGCGACAGCAGAAGTCCACAGTTTGAGTCTTGGCATTTGGATCTGAATTCTGAACATTCATGTAAAAACACTACATGGGCTTAATTTGAATTCAACTCTATTTGTTTCATTCCACTAAAAGAACACAAGCATTTATCAGTGTCTTTATTATTACTATTACTTTGGTGGGTAGATTACAATACAAGTACAACAACTATGAAATATTTCCATGATCAAAGTATTTAAACTAGAGAGACCTCCCTTTAAATAAAAGTTGAGAAATGACTAGAGTCTACTCATTACACAAACTCATTGCTCAAAACATTCTAAACATTTTAAATGGTAAAAGGTCTATTTATATAGTGCTTTTCTACCTTTCCAGGCACTCAAAGCGCTTTACAATCTAGCATCCACTCACCCAGTGTAACAGACACTGAGGCAGTGTGGGTTAAGTGTCTTGCCCAAGGACACAATGACAATCTACTCCTGCCGTCCCACTGTGGCACCTGGTGCTCTAACGGTCTCCCATCCAAGTACTAACCAGGCCCTTTTTTGCTTAGCTTCTGAGATCTGACGCGATCAGGGTTTGACAAACAGGTGTGGCCACATATTATGATTAAAAGTCTTTCAAAAATAGGAAGTGTTGGACAATACATTATATATTACTAGTTACAGGGAGAAAAATGTCAAGGGGAATATATAACAGTAACTAGTTAACTAGTAACTTAGTTACAAAAGTAACTAGCTGGGAGTAACTAGATACACTAAACACTAAAATAAGATAGTAGTAGATATTCATAGTGCTCTGTGTGATCCTAATCCTGCTCATGTTTGAATGGAGATAAACACTGGTAAGAAGGAAGATTATTTTTAAAAAATATTATTGTTTTCTTTTTTTTGCTTAAAATTATTGTAATGCCTTGTTTAAATCAATTTGTCTTATTTCAATTGCAATAATATTTGCATTTGTTTCTGACTTTCATTTCATCTGAACGAGACCAGTCTGGCTTTTTTTTTTTTTTTACCATCAAAGGTTACAATGGAAATGTGCAAATCCAGATGTGTTTTGGTCTGACCTTGTTCTGACACCAAGCACTGAAACATGTGACCAGTGTGGTCAGCAGTGGGCTATGCTTTGGTTTGACTATTCAGACCTTGTTCTGGCACCGCTCAGTCCCAGCAGAACAGGTGACCAGTGTGGGCTGTGCGTGTAGTGAGCAGTGTGCTGGGCTCTGGTCTGACCTTGTTCTGGCACCACTCGGTGATACAGTCCCAGCAGAACAGGTGACCACAGGGTGTGGCTGTGGGGTTTTTCCTCTGCTCCAGACACAGGATACAGCGAGCTCTGGAGCTGACGTGTCCCGGGACAGAGCTGGACACACACACCAAGGACAAGCACTTACAGTTTACTTTCTATTCAATCTGATACAAATATTTCAAACTCACTTGTTCTGTAGGTTCCTGTAGATGTTCCTCTCGTGTCTGGCTCTCTGTCTCTGTCTGAAGCTGTTGAGTTGCAGAGTCACAGTGAGGAGCAGCTGGAGCAGAGACAGCGCCCCCAGCAGGCCGTAGCTGGTCCTGATGGTGCTGTCGTCCTCAGAGGGGCCCGTCACACGCAGCTGTCGAGGCAAAGGTGGACTTTTCAGGATCAAACGAGTAAAACCAGTCAGGACTATACTAATGTTCAGGGACCATGCACATTCATCAACAGTAGGCTACACACTTGTCACTCACGTAGCTGATGCCGGCCGCTCTCCTGGACATGTGGTAGAAGCAGCCTCGAGGTAGAACAGAGCCGTGTGGAAGCGGCGCAGGAGATCCAGGGCCTGCTGAAGCGCCTGTACGACCGGGACGCAGGCGCTCCTCTGGGCTGGAGTCAGGACGCACACTGCCCCGCGCACACACCTCCGCACAAGACCGAGGAGGACGCCTGAGGACGCACACTGTTTCATCACTAATGCTTTTGTTTTATATCCTTTGCTTTGGTAATGTTCTTGTCCTGTAAACCTGCTTGTTTAGCTTTATTCTCAAGGTTAAGAGGCAAAAATGTGTTTAAAAAAGAACATAGACATGAGGAACTGAGTTGGAACTCCATCTACTGGCTGGAGTTTCAAAGGTAAGATAAACTCTAACTTGTTCCAACATAAGGTTAACCAGACTATTTGCAAAATTCATGATTAAGAATAACTACTTGTAGGTCTGTCTGTCTGTCTACATAAAACCCAGTGTACAACCGTCTACTTGTAGGTCTGTCTGTCTACATAAAACCCAGTGTACACCCGTCTACATGTAGGTCTGTCTATCTACATAAAACCCAGTGTACACCAGTCTACTTGTAGGTCTGTCTGTCTACATAAAACCAGTGTACACCAGTCTACTTGTAGGTCTGTCTGTCTACATAAAACCCAGTGTACACCAGTCTACTTGTAGGTCTGTCTGTCTACATAAAACCCAGTGTACACCAGTCTACTTGTAGGTCTGTCTGTCTACATAAAACCCAGTATACACCCGTCTACTTGTAGGTCTGTCTGTCTACATAAAACCCAGTGTACACCAGTCTACATGCAGATTCATTCTCCAGATGATGTTTGTGTAAAAATGTTTAGATTTGAGTTCACAGAGCAGAGCTGACAGAATACACACTGGACTTTGTGGAAGTCTGACACTTCTGTCAACACAAACAATCTTAAGTTTAAAGTTACTTGTCTTTAAATAAATCCACAGAAATTCCAGCAGAAAATGATGCAGACTCATTAGATCATCAGCTAACCTGTCCAGTCAGATGGTTTATCTCATGATATTTGTGAATTCACAAACATGAGAAAAACTATCTGAACTTCCAGTCGCCCGATTGGTTTGGGAGTCCGAACCAGCGGTGTTTTGGCGGTGTTAAGACGGCTGTTAGCGTCCCGGCGCAGCCGCCGAGTCTCATTCAAGCTAAACAAACATGGCTGCTCTGTGGATGTTCGTGTTTCTGCTGCTTTTGATGAGGTTTTAGCAGAAATACGGAGTCATTTCTTTTTGAAAGAAGAGCTGCATACTGGGTACACAACTACGAGTTGTTGCTGTGATTGGCTAAGGAAAACGAGGTCGGCCCCACACCCAATCAGCTCCAAGTATTTCACTAAACGCCCCGCCTTTTCTCAACACTTTCAGCGAGTCAAGTCCCAGATGGATATAGTAAGAACTCCAAGATCCATCTGGAGTGAGCCAGGTTAATCATCAGCTGCTTGTTTTCAGAATTCAGTGAACAACAGACAAATTCACTCAAAAGAGTTGATAATAGTGTATGGAGTTTACAACATCTGTTTGTTCTCTAAACTGTTTTGACGTTAATTTCAACTGTGGATGATCAGGAGCATTTCTCTTCCTCTCTGTCTCTCTCTCTCTCTCTCTCCCTCTCTCTCCTCTCTCACCTGTTGAGCGCCCACATTGACCTCTGGCTCCAGCTCTCTCTCCACACACAGCAGGACTCTCTCTCTCTCCCCTCTCCCTCCCTCTCTCTCTCACCTGTCTCTCTTCCCTCTTCTCCCTCCCTCTCTCTGTCCTCTCTCTCTCCTCTCGTCTCCCTCCTCTCTCTCACTCACTCCCACCCTCCCTCCCTCTCTCTCACCTGTCTCTCTCTCCCTCTCCTCCCTCTCTCTCCTCTCTCTCCTCCCTCCCTCCCTCTCTCTTTCACCTGTCTCTCTCTCCCTCTCTCTCACCTCTCTCTCCCTCCCTCCCTCCCTCCCTCTCTCTTACTCTCTCTCTCCTCGTCTCTCTCTCCCCCTCTCTCACTGTCTCTCTCTCTCTCTCTCTCTCTCTCTCTCACCTGTCGAGCGCCCACGTTGACCTCTGGCTCCAGCTCTCTCTCCACACACTGCAGGACCCGCTCCAGCAGGTAGGGCACAAGACAGTGACACAGGACAAAGACAGATCTCCTGCTCCAGACCGGGACACACGGCGCTGGGACGGGTCACCTGGAGGATGTTCACATACTCCTCCCCCAAGAGTCTGGTAACCTGCAGCAACAACAACCACAGAGATGTTTGCACTGGACCAAGTATTTGTTTTTATACTGTACATATGGTCTTTAAATAGTTTTGTGGTGATATGTGTTTTCTGACCAATCACACTTCTCATGCCTCCAGACTCCGCCCATGCAGCAGCTCTGTTTGAAATTTATTGTGAGTTTAGTGGGTTTAGTGTAGAGTTGCTAAATCTGTTTCTTTCTAGCTACTCTTATTTTGAAAAGTTGTTTGTGAATTTTCCGTTGCAATTTTTTGACTGGCATTTTGATTTTGGGCCATTTTAAGCTACTGTTCTTTGGAAATAGACCTACTAATGACTGAAATATTGGTGTTTGATGAAATCTTTAATTAAAAAAATAAACACAATTAAAAATGTGTCATTGCCACTAAGCGTCGCTCTGTGGTGACACATATTAGTACTGAATAGATTTACTTTTTATAGATTTAGCGTTGTTGTGTAACCCAGGTGAAAATCTTGCCTCAAAAGCCGTTTCTCTGTGCTATAACATCATCACGTTGTTGGCGCAGTCGCGTGACTGTGCGCGCTGCTAATCACAGTCTATATAACCGGAAGTTAAATGCGCTGCTAGAGCGGGGGATGATTTTCGGTGACAGGCTACAGGGATCTGACGTACAGGGTCCAGACCCT
>CM076414.1:3538545-3678620 GCA_038363315.1 Mugilogobius chulae
TCGAGATATGAGCATTTCAGTTTTTATTGCTTAAATCGCGTTTTCAGAGGCTAAACAGCTTATTTAGGGTACTTTCACATAATTCACTCAAACTTCACAAAACTCACTCAAACTTCAAATCTTGCTTGTCTGACCACTTCTCAGGTCAGAACTAACAAAGAAAAGCCATTTTAGCAGTGATAACACAAGTTTCAAGTTAACATTTTTGAGATTTATATGTCATTTTTTTCAATTTAAAATTGACATTGTGGAAAAACTAAACATCCTAGGAGGTTCATTTTTGCTGTGGTATTAGAAGATGTAAACCTGTAAAACATACTGTGGAATCAGCTGTCTAGCTTGTTTTGTTCTCGAGATATGAGCATTTCAGTTTTTATTGCTTAAATCGCGTTTTCAGAGGCTAAACAGCTTATTTAGGGTACTTTCACAAATTCACTCAAACTTCACAAAACTCACTCAAACTTCAAATCTTGCTTGTCTGACCACTTCTCAGGTCAGAACTAACAAAGAAAAGCCATTTTAGCAGTGATAACACAAGTTTCAAGTTAACATTTTTGAGATTTATATGTCATTTTTTTCAATTTAAAATTGACATTGTGGAAAAACTAAACATCCTAGGAGGTTCATTTTTGCTGTGGTATTAGAAGATGTAAACCTGTAAAACATACTGTGGAATCAGCTGTCTAGCTTGTTTTGTTCTCGAGATATGAGCATTTCAGTTTTTATTGCTTAAATCGCGTTTTCAGAGGCTAAACAGCTTATTTAGGGTACTTTCACAAATTCACTCAAACTTCACAAAACTCACTCAAACTTCAAATCTTGCTTGTCTGACCACTTCTCAGGTCAGAACTAACAAAGAAAAGCCATTTTAGCAGTGATAACACAAGTTTCAAGTTAACATTTTTGAGATTTATATGTCATTTTTTTCAATTTAAAATTGACATTGTGGAAAAACTAAACATCCTAGGAGGTTCATTTTTGCTGTGGTATTAGAAGATGTAAACCTGTAAAACATACTGTGGAATCAGCTGTCTAGCTTGTTTTGTTCTCGAGATATGAGCATTTCAGTTTTTATTGCTTAAATCGCGTTTTCAGAGGCTAAACAGCTTATTTAGGGTACTTTCACAAATTCACTCAAACTTCACAAAACTCACTCAAACTTCAAATCTTGCTTGTCTGACCACTTCTCAGGTCAGAACTAACAAAGAAAAGCCATTTTAGCAGTGATAACACAAGTTTCAAGTTAACATTTTTGAGATTTATATGTCATTTTTTTCAATTTAAAATTGACATTGTGGAAAAACTAAACATCCTAGGAGGTTCATTTTTGCTGTGGTATTAGAAGATGTAAACCTGTAAAACATACTGTGGAATCAGCTGTCTAGCTTGTTTTGTTCTCGAGATATGAGCATTTCATTTTATTGCTTAAATCGCGTTTTCAGAGCTAAATAGCTTATTTAGGGTCTCTACACGCAAAATTAAAGATGAGAAAAAATACATACTGACGCGAGTTTCGATTCCCGGACTCTTCGCACCGCGGATCACTCGCTCATCCATCTGAGCTAAACGGATGATGATGTCACGCGGTGCGGGAGACATAATGACTGCTACTGTTCAATAGTTGTGGACAGATTATTACATTTTTTTAGACCTTTGCTGTTACAGTAAATATATGCTCGTGATGATTTATATAGTTGCTTAAGGCTTTGTTTAACTGCACAGTGAAGCTAAACACAGACACATTTAAACGTGGAATCATATTTTGGCCGTAGAAAACCGCTAGATTTCCCTCGTAAGCAGAGCTGGAGGCAGTTTTTGATTTGCCTCATCTGGGCTTTGTACTAACTCCAGTTTCCAGTCAAATTAAGTCACTTAAAGCGCTCACTTTCACATAATATTCTCTTTCTTGACAATTAGAAGACAAAGCACTCGAAAAAAGTACGTCTACAAAGTGGAGAAACAGTGCGTGAACGCGCTGCATGAACGCGCCCTGTTCATTGTGTGTGTGTACCTGTGTTATATCAGCAAGTCCTGGAGATTTTGTGGTTTTAAACCACAAAACTCAGTGGAAATCACAAGAAATCAACTAAATATGACAAATATGAATTATGAAACATACAAAAATATAATATTTAGTCTTATTGACATCAAGTATTTTTTTCTCTCATTTGGACTGGTGAGGCACTGCCTCACCTGCCTCCCCTTTCGCTGCGTATATTTTGTATTTTATATTTTCAGCCTCTGAACAGCTCATTTAGGGTCTTTTCACAAAAACTCACTCAAACTTCAAATCCTTTTCTCTGACCACTTCTCATGTCATAACTAACAGTAAAAAGCCGTTTTAGCAGTGATAACACAAGTTTAAAGTTAAGATTGTTAAGGTTTGTATGGGTCATTTCTAACTTTAAAATTGAGATTGTGGGAAAACTACACATCCTAGCAGGTTCATTTTTGCTGAGCTATTAGAAGATTTGAAACTGTGCAACATATGTTAAAATCTTTCGTCTAGCTTGTTAAGTTCTCGAGATATGAACATTTTGCTTGTACTGCTTATATCGCATTTTCAGCACCTGAACAGCTCATTTACGGTAACCCCTAACCCTTTTCACAAAAACGCACTCAAATTTCCAGGACTACAATCTGAAATCAGAAAATGCAAAAATTAAAGTCAATAAGACTGTCTCTGGTCAGTTTTATAGACTATAAACCATCCAAGGCTAACTTTTAGGCTATCATATTGACAGGCCACTGTTCATAGCTTGTCTCAGAGCTCACAAGCCTGAAGCTGGAGCCCTTTGAGAGCTGACTGTATTCAGCAGGACATGGCTTGTCTTCTGTGTTTTTTCTTGGTCAAATACGTCTATTGTACAAAGCACTGACACATATCTTACTCCTTCTCCTTATTAAACAATATAACACAGCTGAAGTTTAATCTTTATAATAGAATTTATCACAAGTAACGTGTTGTGTGTACCTGTGAAAAATAGCGTTGCAGAAGTTTGTAGAAGCAAGAGAGCAGAGGCCAACAAGTGTCTCAAACTTTTGCAGAAAAGTTTGTTCCAAATTCTGTTCAGCTGATGAGCAAATGTAAAAATTAGGGTTGTCCAATTAGTGCATTATTTTCAATTAATTAATTACAGACATATTAATCGAGTTCATTTTTTTAATTACTCTATTTTGAAATCTTTAAATTCATTGTTTCCATATGCGACTTGCAAAGTGGACATAAGGGTTGTTCGACTTGATAACTTTTGCAATATCTCAATATTTCCCATCTGCAACAATGTGATTAATTAAATTAGCTAAAAACAAAAACACTTCAGTTGAGTGTTTTTCTCAGCAATCTTTAGGTGAGATTAAAAAATAGATTAATTAATTACAGCTCATAATTAATTAATCTCTTCAATTTTTTAATTGAACTTTTTAATTTTTCAATTTTTAATTTTACTAGTAAAAATGTTTGTTGCAAAGACCAAGCAAAAGCAACGGTACATACAGCGCTGCAAGCGCAACAGAGGAGGGCTCAGACGTGACGTCACTTCTACGCCCGTGAATCACTAGCGTCCCCAGAACCAACCGCGAAATTCATATGTAGTAGCCGTAGTTGAACTGAAGAGGCCATTACATACACAGTTTGGCCACAAAAGTCAGATTTTTAACAAATATGCACTAAAATGACAAAATACCGCCAGGAATGTGTATACATCTACAGTATTTTAGACCCATTTACACAGTTTATCAGTTTAAGAAAATGATTTTTGAGTTTAGTGGCCCTTTAAAGGATGTCACAACATCGGGCGTCACCTCTGGCGAAGGCAGATGTCCTGCCGCCGCAACTGTCAGGTTATGAGCTTATAGCTCATATCAGAGAAAAATCATATGATTAGTAGTCAAAGTAGACAGAATGAATTTACCAAGTATAAAGCTGAACATTAGGGGTGCTTGATTAAGGTAATAATCACATTTTCTTAACTCATTTTTCGAGAGCAAAATATTGATGCCACCTAACTGCAGAGAGTGAAGAGAGAACATGAAATGCATGACATCCTACCGTATCATTGCAAAGAAACTGCTTGGAACCTACTTTTCCAAACTAAGAGAGTGAATGAGCACTTATGGTCGCACGGTGGCAGAGCGGATAGTGCTCTGGCCTCACAGCAAGAAGGTCGCGGGACCTTTCTGTGTGGAGTTTGCATGTTCCTCCCCGTGTCTGGGTGGTTTCCTCGCCTCTGCTGAGCTGCCCCAAGGCAGTTTACTGTCACTGAGTGAGGAGGGAGGGGTGTGAAATGCGCTATACAAATAAAAATTACTTACTTTTGCTCTTCTTTTAAAAATAGGATTATTTACACAAAGCATTTTTAGTGCCTTGCAATTTATTTTACAATTTATCATAGTTTTGAAACAGTGTTTAATAGTGGGATATTTTCTTTAAATTGTGAAAAGTGGTTTTAATCATCTGAGTGTGGAAGAGACGGATTGATGCCTGCTGTGTCTGGGTGAGCCTGGTTTACGTCATCACTGCAGCTCTGAACTGAATGGTCATAACTGATCCATACAGACCGAATACCCATATTACGCAACTCTCATCTTTTCATAATGCTGTAAGATTACTCAAATTACCAAATCTAACGCCAGTCCTAATCCTAATCTTAACCCTTACCTTACCTGTCTTTGGGGTATAAATGTTGAAAATTATATACATTTGGAACAAACACTGTAACAAATTGCTGTAGTTTCTATAGTAAAATTTTACATTAGCATCCTTGTTTTGGCAAATTGCATTATTTACCTGTAAATTACAATGCATGGGCAAAAAAAAAAACATTACAGTTAATGAAAAAAATTTTTCTCCACTAAATGTTGTAGGTTTACAGTAAGCCTGTGCTTGGCTGTATATGAGAGCACATTACAGATAAATGTTCTCTTTTCAAATGTTGTCTTTTCAAATGTTTGGCGCACAACACAGGACAGTTAGCACAGACACAGATGAGACTGAAAGCTGCTGCACTGCAAAGGTCTCTGCTAAAGAGTAAGTCACTGTTTCAACATACTCTTTGGTGTTTATAATAAAGACTGTAGGTGGTTAATATTTTTGTGCACGTAAAGAAGCATCCTTCTGCTAAAACCACTGACCTATGATGGACAGACAACGGCCGCTTTTCCCCATTCATTCAGAATTGCCTCCACTTATGGGAAAATCAAGATCTTATTTGTTTTGCTCACTAGTTTGATCTAAATCTGTATAAATTAATTTAATAATTAGTTAGATTACTGTGACAAGTGTCATGGAAATGATAAAAACCAACAAAAAGCATTTGCCAGCAGTATGTGAAGACTTGAATTGAATTGCTTTTGAATCCATTAGTCAGTGCCAATCGAGTTTATGTCCTGTGTTTAGAGCGAATCTGTTATCCTTGTCTATATTGACAATTGATAGTAATGTATATGTCACATCCAAGTAAAGAAATAAGTTGATTTATTTTAAAATTCTAAACTATACACTGTGCTTCAAAATACATTCAACCAAGGACAAAAACAGCATTCTAGTCATTGGACTTATTGTAAAAAATCAAATATATTCTGTTCTCTGCAGATACAATGAAGATGGACACAACAGACCAACTGAAAAGTAAGTACATTTACAATTTAGTATGCTGACACTGACACTTCAGAGTTGAATCTTTTTATACAGTTATATTCATCTGACAAACCCCTCACATATTTAAAATGATCTTATCGAATATATAATGTTCCACTCTGCTTTGTTTTTACAGGTGACCAGGAGTTACCTGGGCCAGATGCTCCTGCTGAGGCAGGTGACAAACATAATCAGGCCAATGTAAGTTAGAATACAAATAGGACTGTTTGATTATGATGAAAATAGTAATCACGATTATTAATATTAATTCTATTAGTTAAAAATGATAATCACAATTATTCAAAGGATTATTTGCTTGGAAAGAGAACAGAGCATTAAATGTAGAGAGTGAAGAGACCAAATGAAATGGGTGAGATCTTATAAAAATGGACAGTTGTAAATGTTTCTACAATAGTAAAGAAACAGTCTGGGACCCACTTTTATAACTTGAAAAGAACATTGCTTACAAACTCACTTATGAGTCTCGATTAATAATCACAATTACTCGATTATACAATTTTTGTAAAACCTTACAGCAATAATAATAACTGAAACTGAATTTTTTTTTTTTTGGTAGAAAGTGTGGATCACTGGTGAGATCCATGTGGACGTGCTGTCCAGAGAAGGAGCTGTGCTGGATGATCCTTCTTTTGATCCAACACTCAGAAAAGTGCAGAAAAACTACATTGAGCTTGCGACTTATGTTAAAGTGATTTACTACTTAACACACCTCAAACTTTATTTATTTATTTGAAATGGGACATGTAAATATACCAGATTTAGCCATAAATACTCTATTTCATCAGTATGATGCGAGACCACAAAAATTGTTAGAAGCTAAAATTATGAAAAGGATTAGAATAAAAGCGGCAGCAAAATCGGTTAGCACAAGCAGATCGTACAAAAGCACAAAGAGCAAATTCAACACGACTCGTCACGTGACGCCTGCACGCATCTCTGCTTTCGTTTTACTTTCAGGTCGGAGTTTATGTCAAACGAAGCATAAATACGTGTTCATTTTTGCCGTGAGCTGTGTGACACTTTCTGGAGCGCTTCGTTTAAAGGATTTACGTTGTTTCTTTACCTTTACTTGGACGAACAGCGAGGGATGATCGTATCGAAGATGCTAGATCATGCTGGATGTGTTAGCGCTTTTAGCGGCAGCTTTTCAATGACACGTTTTGCATATTGGACACTCTTCAGCCCTCACAATGCACTGAACTGATCATCTTTAAAACAACCCCTGACTTGATTATTTGGATGGATACAACTCCTGAAGCGCTAACTACAGCAGCCTTAGCGGTGAGTTGATGACACACGCCGTTCTCCGCTGGCGCTGCCCAAGCACGTCACAGAAGACGTAAAAGACGTGTTTGCGGTATACCATGAGTTGTAAAAAGTCTACGGATAACCTATCGTGGGGGAAAATATTCGCGATTATTGAAAAAACGGTTAATCTTGACATCCCTAACACGGATACAGAAGCACCTGGAGCCACAGTCTGACTGACTTATAAAATGTTCTCAGTGTTGTGAAGCTCCTAAAATTGACTGGGACAAACGTTTTTTATGTTTTTACTTTAAATGTTATGCCTCTTATATTCATTTTGGTTTGTAAGTAAGGTTTCTTTTTCATTATTCATAGGTTCAAAAATATTTTTGTGACACTAATATTTTGTTCACTTTTTTTGCTCCACAGCAGTTCACAAACATGAGGACAGAGGACGGATAGAGACGCAGCTGAAATGTGGAGGCGAACGTGTCACTAAAAGCCAAATAAATTTTTTTTTGTGGCATTATGACATACAGAAACTGCCTCAGGAGTTAAAAGCTTGCTTTGTAAGTATTCTATAATTGTAGTTTGTAATACTATTAATCACAGTACGTTTGTGCTGTCTGGTCCAGAGATTACGTTAGCCGGCACCTGCCGGTCTTTGGCCAGTAAAATGTGCCGTTGACCGGAAAAAATAGACGTCCCCGGTCAGCTTGACCGGCAGAATTAATAGGTGAAAAAATGAAAAGTCGAAGAAAAATGAGGATTAATACATGATTAACTAATTAATTGCTGCGTAGACCTGCTTTTTTTCTTCTCAACTCGAGACAAAATGTTTTACTCGCGTGTGAAAACAGCGGCTTAATATGGCAAGTGAAGAGAATTAGTGCATGTAATAAAAGTGCGTTGTTTCTGAAGTGGAGAAAAAAACGAGAAAGTATAGAGGCGAACGGGGGAAGGTGCGTCTCTCTTGAAGATTTGCTGATCAGCGTCAGCGAAACAGACGAGTTGCTGCTGAATACAAACAGGTACAACACTTTCTACATGAAGCCCATCATTAAAACCCATTAAAATCTCGCGCTGAACTTAGAAATCTCTGGTTTAAAAGTGGGCTGCGTGGTCCTGATGCGCTCAGAGCTTTCGTCTCAGACTCATGGAGATTCACGCTGGCTTGACCCGGGTCCAGCGCGTGGATTGTCCCGGGCTCCTGGCTCAAACACGGGGGATCACGCGGACAAACTTGCTCTGGTTCAGTCCGCAGACGGGCGCGAATCAAAGCGCGTGTCATCATTATGATGAGTAAAAGTTAAAGACACCTCATTAACAATGACCAATTTTAGCTTTAAAATAGAGACTGTAGGGGAGGCGAAAGCACGTAGGCTACTGCCAAAATCCATGTGCAGTTGTTTGCATAAGGCAATAATATGTGACCGGTTGTTCTCTTAATTGACCGGAATTTCCAGATCCTGCCGGTCAAAGTGACCGTCATAAAAAAGTCTAGCGTAACCTCTGGTCTGGTCTGTGGTTTAGTTTTTTCTATTCTTTATGAAGATGTATCAAAGTGAACAAGTTATGTTTACCTGTTAATGACTCAAATAATTTTATCTATATTCTTTTCTCATCACAGTCTATGTGCATGTCTTTAATTAACACACGATTCTAATTCATATCTGAACATTGCCTTCTGTATTACAGGTTTTGATGTGTCAGTGGAGTCGACCAGAGCTTGATGTCTACAACCACCTGGATCTGCCGGGAATCAGCAGAACACTTCTGCTCTGAAAATAAAGAGCACCAGCCACAATAAAGTTGTTTTTCTCACTATATTGTTCACTCTTTGCATTTCAACATAACAATAGACTAAAAATATTAAGATGAGTTATGGTTTGAAATAAGATGATCACATTGCACAAAATATTGTTCCATTAGAGATGAAACTCCACAGAACATGAGAGAAAGGTCAAATGAACTTCCTACAGATGAATGAAAGTAAAGACTGGACACTTTGCACAGGATTGTTGACCTTTTAGAGAGTTCATATACATATATAGGTTCATATACAAAATGATCAAAAAATAGTCTGTATTTTTGCAGTTGCTTTAGTTTTGTAAATCTAAAGATGTCATGTTTCAGTTTGTTTATGTAAAATTTCCCTTGTACGCAAGTCATTACTATCATGTTCCAAGTGAGACACGTTTATCTGGAGTTTGTAAAATGATCATTTTTATGCTGAATGCTGCTAACTGCAGACAGGTTTCCTGTTTTTTTCAAATGGAGTTAATTTTGCCAAGCAAGTTTAGATTGTATTTGTCCAAGCATCTATAAATGAAAGAAGAAGACATACAGATAAATATTAATTCTATGAAAAATACAATAAAATTTCTCTGATTTCAAATTAATAATTATTCTTTATATCTATTTAACTAGACAGATTCTAAACATATAATAGTAACTCACCAAAGTACCATTATCAGAGTACAGCCATTATCGCGGCATTTTAAGTAAGATTGTGTGTTAAACTTGACCCGAGTTCTGCTAAAATACCCCAAGCGAGCTGCTTAGCCTGACGGCTCAGGCCAGTATTAGCCACATGTAGCATGTAGCCACGATACGTAGCAGCTCAAGATGGCGCCCGCATCCTTCATTACATATGCAGAAACTTTAAAAATCTACAGTGGCCAAACAAATCAATTTTCAGAAAAATTCACCCCCCTCAGTGTTGTCACATGATATAAATCTTTTGAACCAGGCTGTAAAGTGTTTTTTGAGACGTCTGAAGTCGTCATTGACTACAATGTTAATTTCCACTTTCTGCAGCCACCCCCTAGCGGCCACAGCGTAAAATGCAAAGATGGGTGACTTTCCCCCGTAGTCATTTTAAACTGCCGGATCACGCCCACTGGCTGAAACGCATACTAAGAAACTTTGCTGTCTTCATTGACCGTAAACTGCATACATGCAGCTCTTCTGGTGGCAGCTGGTTCCACAGCATCGCTGTTACAACAAAACTCTAGTGCAGGGCTGTTCAACTATATTTTCTTGAGACCTCTGGGCTGGGCAACAAGTCACCATTTTAGGGCTGCAAGCAACACTATTGACTAATTGTTAACTAAAACAATATTCCGAATAGTTTTTCGTAATCAATACTATTGTCCAAGCTATAAAATTCAATTCAAGACACTGAATTACTGAAACAAAACACAAAAAAATCTAAGCTAGCAATTTTGAACTATAAAATTTTATTCGTAAATATTTGCTTTGTGTCCCTTTATTTCAAGCCTACATTTTAATATATTGTGAAACATTTTAGACACAAAAGAAATATTTCTATAGTCAATGATCTGCTTCAACTACTTTTCATTAGATTTTTGTAGAAAAATTAAATCTGGAGAATACAAGACCCAGGCCTGAACAAATTCTGTCTATTTTCAGATATTTGGAAGATGGTTTAATAGGTTGCAGGGCCTGATTTGGCCCCAAGGCCTTATGTTGAGTAGCACTGCTCTAGTGTGTTTGGATGTTTGAGGTGGACATGTTTGAGACAATGGTGTTCAGAAAAGATTAAGAATTGAAAACCTCCGGAATAGAGTGAATGTGTTTGATCTGCTGTGGTAGAACGTGTGTTACGGGAGGAACAGAGGAGTGTATGAAGTGGGTCAGCTCAGCTTGTGGGTGTGGGCTAGGAGTTACTCGTTTTTGGAAGAGATTTGCAATATTACAAGTAGTGTGAGAAAATTATTTTTCTGTTCCTTCGTCTAATTAGTGTGTATTGCGAACTCATGTAAACATAAGTTCAAAACTTCAAGTTTAGTTCATGAGGTCCTTGAATGTACATGATTGATCCTTATCAGTCTGTTATTAGCAGGTATTGCCAAAGCAAGTAAATTTGATTAAAAACCAAAGGGTGTACCCAAAGCAATTAAATGATTTGTGCTCAGAAAAGATAAGGTTCCTTCTATCTGTTATAAATTTGATCCAAACCAGTAGCGGAGCTGTATAAATTCATGTGTCCCACTGTAAGAGGTTGTGACTGTGAACTGTGTATTCTGCACTTGGAGTTTCAAATAAAGACCTTAACTTATCATTCTTCTCTTGGGTCTCTCTGTACGTATTGTCTACCTGGAGTAATTTATTGACAGTAGCATTCACATCTTTTTGTCAAACTATTATTTTTGCTTTTTCAGTTTAAATCAAATTGTCGGATTGTCAGATAATGCTTCTGTATTTGTTAGTTCAGGTGTAACACACTGAGTGGATTCTGGTCCTGAAAAGAGAAGATGAACAGGCCCTGTCCTGTTATTAGGCTACATTTGCCTGGAAATTCTCACCTCAGTAAAGTTATGCACTTTCCAGACACCATTCCCTGAGCTTACTGCATCTTTACTGAGTTAAAGAATAGTGTTCAATGAAAACGAAGATAAGCATGCCAATTAATATAAAGATGAATGTTAAAGTTTCAGCATTGAAATAAGACTTGAATGCTGAAAATAATATGAATGTGTATTTTTTTCAGGAGCTGTCTAACTGAACCAGTTGGACACAGAGACTGAAGACTGAGAAGCTCCACTTCACTAAAACTGATGCACGCTGGATACAATTAGAGGTAAAATGTATTTAATGTACACATTTAACATGTCAACTTTCTGACTATACAATAGCATGGAGTATTGATCTACTTTGTATATCACTTCTAAATGCCATTCTATTGCTTATGAAAAGCTATCACTGCAGTGCAAACTACCAGAATATTGGGAAAAGGGTAAATCTTCAGCCGCACAAGTTATCCCACTATTATTTTTTGTGTTTAATAAATGCATAGATATGTTTATGATTGCAAAAACTAGTTCTTGTTTAGGATATATCCTCTGTCCAGTGTGTTATGAGAAATTAAAGTCACAGTGATTCCATCACTGTGGATATGGAGCTGAACTGAACACATTTCTGCTTGCACTGCACTTCAGAGTTAGTTTGCAGGTAGGTCTTTTGTTTGATGAATTTAATGAATTGGTGATAGTTCATTAAACTAGTTGATAGTTGGTGACATGACATTAAAATAATATGTCCTCCTTTGATTCCCCTGTTTCTGCAGATATTTACTGAGGTGAACTCATCAGCTCTGGACTACACATGATTTCAGTCAGCCTTGTCACAAACAACTGAAAGATTCTTGTCTTAAGTTGGACTGTTCTCTTCTGTGGACATTCTACCTCACTCGTGCAAATGTGAGTAAGTTCTGGGTAGTTATTGAACTTGTGTTTTTGTGCATTTAGGCTAACTTTAAATACATGTTTTTATTACTTTCCCTATGTCCGTCTATTCTTAGCACAATACATGTAGCTGTAGTTCTAAATTACAATAGATTATTGGCAACTTTTTACCAGGTAATTATTGTAAAAAATAATATAAGTATTGCTGTAACCTGTAGAACAACTATTTACTGTAAGCTTAAAACCAATGACTACCTGTAAAAAATAATCAAAAAATAAACTGTAAAGTGTATCCAGCTATCATCTGTAAATGTGTTTTAAAGGAGACATATTGTGTTTTTTCCAAACTATTGAGTAAGAAACTAGAACATATGCAGATCAGTAATTTACATTTTGTTCATTGTAAAACACAAAATTGATCTAAAACGGCTTGAAAAGAGAAACAGCTCTACTGACTTCCTGTTCAAAACTGTCTGTTGGTTTTGTTACATGTTCTTGTCAAAAAGTGTATATGAGGTTTTGCCATATTTATGACAAATTTAAAAAAAAATGTGCCAAAGAGATAAAAAAAAAACAACAACAACAAAAACTGTAACTCCAGGAAAAGGTAAACATTTGAAAAAACTATATAAAACACAGTTTTATATAGCTGCTGCCGAACCGAGAAACATGGAATGAAGTAAAGTCCACGAAAGATCTTTCTGAAAGTGTTCTGTGAACTGGGCTCTTCCACACTGGCCTCAAGTCAAATGAGTCGAACTGAATCCAATACGACGTCCAAATTCATCAAATTGTTTCCATAGCTTCTAGCTCCTTAAGCCAAACCCGGAAGTCACCACACGCCTTGATGAGAGCTTGTTGCCAAACCCGGATTGTCAGTTCTGTTAGGAGAAGGAGCCTGTATGCTTCCTATCACAGCTTCTTTAGCATAGGAACCATAGAAGCTTCCTAACAGTGGTAAGGAGCTATGAGACATCTTACAATGTATTGCGCAGATCGCTTCAAAAATGAATGACCATTTATGACAATATATGATCTGTGTGATCTGTGAATGATGAGTTTGTAATGAATGAAAAGTTTTACTGCCTCAGACTTTAGACACACAATACAATTCTCTGCATAAAACAAACTTTATAAACTTTTTTTAGGTTTTACTGCCACATCGCCTTCACTAAATGTATTGCTGCATCTCTTAAGACTATTTACCTGTGACTAGGGGTGTCGGAAATAATCGATTCGGCGATATATCGCGATACGTAATCGCACGATTATCATATCGATTCAAAATATGCCAAAATCGATTTTTAAATGCTATTTTTTGCCGGAAAATTCATCTCCTCTGGTTATTTTTGTATTTCACTGACACGCCCGGTCACTAGGGGGCAGCGAACCCAAGTATCCTCCTCTTTCACCAAAGAATAAGAACATAATCACGCGAGAACTGTGCCCTACAAGCTTGTGTATGTATAATCTCGCGGTAGTTGAAGCACGGCAAAGCCACTGATCATTTTCAACATGGCAGACGAAGAGAATCATTTGCAAGACGCTCCGAGCATTTACAAAGCCGATATTTGAAGACACTTTGTTTTTTCAAAAAAGCTGGGTCAAACGAATGTGACAAGAGCTATGCGGTATGTAAACACTGCCGGGCAAAAATTAAATACTGCGGAAACACCACGAACCTTCGGTTTCACGTGGTTAGACACCATCAGGATGTGGACGTAAAGCCGAAACAACAGTTGCCTCAGATGACAATTGAACAATCTAATTTGGTTAAGTTTCCAGCAAACTCGCAGCGTGCTGCAAAAATTACACACTCAATTATGTACTACATCTGCAAAGACATGCTGCTGTACTCCGTGAAGCTGAAAAAGAATGGGAATTGGCTGCAAAGAGTCTTGTGCTAGTTACAGATAATGCTGCCAACATGGCTGTGGCGGCACGGTTAGCAAAGATGACCCACATTCAGTGTTTTGCACATAGTTTGAACCTGGCATCTCAAAAGGCTCTCAAAATACCGCAAGTGTCCAGACTGCTCGGCAGAATTAAACGCGTCACAGCCTTCTTCCGACGCAGTGCAATAGCCAGTCACCAGCTAAAACTAAAGCAGGAGCAACTTCAGCTGCCAAAACATAAGCTGATCACTGACGTCGTGACAAGATGGAATTCTTCATATGACATGACTGAGAGATTTTTAGAACAGCAGCCTGCCATCTGCGCAGCTCTATTGTCAAATGAGGTCAGAAAAAACGAAAAGGACATTTTTACTTTGAGTGAGGCTGACATATCCTGTGCAGAGGAAGTTCTCAAAGCACTGAAGCCCATGAAAGATGCTACGTTGCTAATGTCAGAAGAGAGCACACCAACACTCTCCCTCATTGCCCCTCTTCGTGCAAAGCTTATCATGGCTGCAGAGCACAGTCCAAATGACTCTGAAACTTCAAAGGACATTAAGTCAGTGATAGCCCAAGATCTTGTCAAAAGATACTCAGAGTCAGCAGAGAAAAATATACTCTATATGTCAAGTGCTATTGACCCCCGGTTCAAGAAGCTCCAATTCCTGTCTGAGGAAGAAGTTGCCCACATCTACACAGAACTGCTTGACGCTGTGGTTGCAGATATATAGAAAGAAACAGATGTAAGTACATATTAAATTGTTTTGTTTGTTTGTTTTTTATTGTTAATGCATATTAAGATAAAATAGTATGTAAAATGTGTTAAATATTGATACTTTAATTTGTCTGTGTGTGTATTGTAATGCAAAACATGATGATCAATGCAACAAAATATTTATTGTTTAGTTTATGTTTTTCAGGAGCAAGGTGGGACTGAAGAGGGGGAACTGTTTCTCCTATCACATCCTGATGATGGTCAGCCAACCATCAGCCAGCCACCTCAAAAGAAACTAAGAGCATCTAGTGCTTTGACTGATCTTTTGGGAACTTTTTTTTTATTGAGCAAGTGAAACCACGACTGAAAGATCTGCATTGGAGCTGGCTAAACTGGAGGTGAATCGTTTTAAAGTGAAACACCTTTACCACTCTCTGGGGATCCACTCCACTGGTGGAAGGAACATGAAGCACAGTTTCCTCATATGGCTAATGTTGCGAGGCGTTTTCTCGGTATCCCAGGTACAAGTGTCCCTTCAGAAAGGGTGTTCTCCTCTGCAGGTGACATTGTTACATCACAAAGAAGTGTCTTGAAAGCAGAACATGTTGACAAGCTTGTATTTCTGCACAAAAATCTTAAGCAAATGTAAATGTCAAATATTTCATTGTTCCTAATATGTATCACAGTCTCTTTTGCACAGTGGTGGTTAGTGATACAGCAGTTATATATGCACAGTTATATGACAGAAATGAATGCAAAAACTGTGAAGGTTTAGACAAGATTTTTTGTTCTTGTATTTGTTTGACAGCCCAAAGATGTAGCATGGACAGTTTTCTCTTGCTCTTTTAATGCACTTTAAGTTTGACAGTGGATTTGAGCCCAAAGATGTGGCATGGACAGTTTTTTTTTTTTTTTTTTTTTTTTTACTTTACTCTTTTAATGCACTTTCAGTTTGAAAATGGATTTGAGCCCAAAGATGTGGCATGGACAGTTTTAGTTTACTCTTTTAATGCACTTTAGGTTTGAAAATGTATGTCATTGTTTAAATAGAGATTGAGACATTGATTTAAATGTTGGGTTCATTAATTTTATGTTTTGTAAGACTTAAGTTTTGTTGTGAGAACCAAAATCAGAAATGTTTATCTTTTAAGAAACTTGTTTAAGCAACATGTGGAAGGTACTTAAATTTAGTACATTTCTTGGCATTATAATTGACACAAAATATGAAATAAATTGTATTTCATGAGATTTTGTTGTCGAAAGTGTACATAATTTTACATAATATCGTGATATATCGTCAGCAATGTACGTATCGGGATATATCGTATTGTGAGATGTGTATCGTGATACGTATTGTATCGCCAGATTCAAGGCAATGCACACCCCTACCTGTGACTAAACAAAACTTAAAGCCACAGGGCCAGGCTCACTGGCATACAGTCTGCTGGGAGCGGGGGAGAAGACGAGACGCTGCTGCTGTAGGCAAAGCAGCAGAAATTGAATATATTTATCTTTTCTCACACAGACTGACGATGGTGAGTCTGTTATATTTATTCTGACTTGTTCTGTGCATATACAGTATAAATTCATGTACAAATGCATTGTCTCTGTAACTGTCATGTCATTCAAATCAGCGTATTGTGGTGCGTGTTTTGTAGTCCGCTTGTGGATGTTGTAGTTTTTTATAAACAGCTGTAGAGTTGCGTTATTTAACTCTTTGTTTCCCGCCGCTGGTTAGGACATTTGGATTCACCAAACAGAGCTAAGGCTTCTTCTCTCAGCTGTTTAGTGCTCTTACTGTTGACCCCGTGACGACCTCCACTTATAAGGAGCTAGAGGCTAGGAACCAGGAGATAGGGCAGGGGTGTCAAACTAATTTTGACAAAGGGCCACATTGGTATCATGGTTGTGCTAGAAGGGCCGGTTGTAGCTAAAATTAATCTTACTAATAGTTGATATACTACCAATAATAGTCTCTGTATCCGATTTTTGGTTATTTATTGAAGTTACAATTACTGAATATACATCTGTATTAGTCTAAAAAAGTGAATTGCTCTTTAAAGCCCCTTTCACACATTGGACCCGTTAAAGTATCGTGTCTTGTTTGCCGGTATGCTTCACCATTTGCCCCATTCATATATGCGAATCATCCCAGAACAATACCGTGTCGTCACCATTCACATCTGACTCGGCAACATGGAACGCTTTGGGCACAAACTCGACTATATAGCACATAAGCACTTTTAAATTTGTTTAAATGTGTTATGTTATGTAGGTTATGTAGGTTATTAGCCCATTTTGCAACATTGGTTGCTTATTAATGACCTATCATTATTTGCGGGGAGAAATGCAGGGATGTAGGCTATTTGATGTGCGAATGCAGCGTATTACAGAGGCCCGTATGAAACAGGAGGGCACCATAATGTGGCTGGATGGGCTTAACATAGTCCTGAGCGGCTAAGGAGCCGTCAGCTCTGTCTTTACCTGCCGTCAGAGCGGGGGAGTGTGAGTGACCGCAGGAGTTTGTCCACACAGTTGGACATAGCGAGGATGGACTGTGGGCACTCCCAGAGCGCGGACATCGTGCAGAACCATTGGACCTGGATAAACAACGCGCTGTCCCACACTGCGCGCACGGAAGAAGGCTCCGTACGGTCCGTGCCACAGATCCATCATCTTTACCGGGACTCGTGCGCAAGAGGGGATGCCCCATGCTGTCTGCACCTGGACTGGTGCGCTCGCGGGAGGATACTGCCCCGTGCTGTCTGTACCGTGACCCGCGCACACGAAGGAAGGATAGCCTATGGCCCGTCTGTACCGGGACTGCAATGCACAAGGTGAAGGAAGCCCTACAAGACGCCACCCACTGCCGCGGTTTGGCGAACCAGGACCAGAGTCTGGTTTTGGGACTAGCTCTTTACGCAGGATGTCAAGACTGCATTTTAGAGGCTTTCTGGATTTCATTCGGTGAGTTTGCAAGAAGCATTTTATAGCCTATTAGTAAAATGAAACAAGTGTTTTCTTTGTGACAAGGTCAGCTGATTCTAGAGTAGGGCAGGATATATTGTATCGCTTTTAATCCTTCAGATTTAAGGCTGGTCTGAAGCGCAGTAGTAGCAAATAAAAGCGTGCTCCGTTCTCTGTGAGTCTGTGAGTTGTTCTGTTGCCATGGGGATTGTACTGGTAGTCACATTTCACTTTCACACATGTCAACATGGGACTAGTCCTGCGACTGTTCCCGGTAATGTTACTAGATATCGACACGGATCAAATGCCAGGACAAAATATACCGTGTTTCCGTTCTGAAGCTTTTCACACTTGACCACATACTAGGAACTTTACCGTGTAAGGGTCTATGTGTGAATGGGGCTTTAGTTTCAAACAAATGATTGCATTAAATTAAGACTCCCAGATTACTCCTAGCACTAATATAAGATTAAAGTAAAATTTATTAGACCTTGATGTGGAGGGTCGCATCTGGCCCCGGGCCTTGTGTTTGACACATGTGAGCTGGTTCCGAATATTAGAGCTATTCGGAACCAGGGATAGCTTCCAATGCCATCGCGTCTGTTTATAGTGCCGGATTATGTAAAATTAATGTCCCCCAAAAAGTGTGATTTTTACTCCAGTGCGACTTATATTCTTTTTTTTTTTTCTAAAACATGCATTTTGGAGCTTCTGCGATGTATAGTCCGGAGTAAACTATGGTCCTGAAAATACGGTATAGGCTATATTATTTTTTCTATGTTTTGTATTTATTTTAATTTCACTTAAGTACAATAATTTAGCAGTTTCTTCAATTAAAAGAAACAGTGCTGGCAGCGTTAGATATGTTTTTAAAAACTTAAGATTTAGGATTTAAAAGTAAATATTCCATGTCTACAATTTAATTTTTATTTTTTTGGCAGTTTAACATGTAACAAGGTACTAGGGCTGCAACAACTAATCGATTTAATCGATTAAAATCGATTATTAAAATAGTTGTCAACGAATTTGGTCATCGATCAGTCCGCTGTGATCCAGCGGCTTTGAGTGGACATCAGCGGCTTTGTAGAGCTCTCCTTCGACTCTCACAAAGAACAGACGAACAGAAACCTTGCGCCTGTTTAGCGACCTTTTAATCACACAATAACAGCCGAGAGTAACCTGTCGGCGGTGGTGTATAGCTTAATCTCATAAAGTTACGAGTTTGGTATTTCTCCGCGGGTGAGTCGGCCGCTTTTAGCGCTTAGACTCGCGGTAACTTTCTAGAAACATCCCGCGCAAAATCTAGCGTCTTTTTGATTTGTCTTGCTGTCCACGAGCTGCTGCGTGTGCTTTTTGTAAGGTTTTCTCTGATGAAGTTAAAAGCAGTCCACTGCGTCTTCTCTCCTCTCACCAAAAAAAGCAGCAGCCTGCAGGCCCCGCCCCTTTCCCCTCTGTTAGTAACCATGGCGACGGAGTTTGAGTGACAGGAGTGAGAGGCGAACACTCGCAAACTTAAAACTTTTAGATATGAAACAAAACAATCATAATGATGATCTTAACAGGGCCTAATAGATGAAAATGCTAATAACAGTAGGCAGGCCTATGCATTAGATGCAGCAGCAAACACTTATTAGTTTTAATATGACTTAAAACAAGTTAATCTCATTGGCTCATTCTTTATAGATGCTTTAAAATATTATGAGCTCATAATAAAAAGCAGCAGTCCAAAGGTCCAAAAAATTTTGATTTTATTTTGTTGGCCACATTGCCCAGACCTATAATAACCACATTCAAAGAAGAAGCTAGATAGCAAATTCTGGTTATTCTACTTTATTTTTGTATTTTCTTTTTATTCAAGAAAAGCCCAGTGTGTTCATTAAGTGCACACAAGTTGTCTTTTGCATAAATACATTTAATAAAATGCAAAACACCTTATATTTATTATGTTGTCATTTTTATCCGATTAATCGATTAATCGATCCAATAATCGACAGATTAATCGATTATCAAAATAATCATTTGTTGCAGCCCTACAAGGTACTAAACACATTGAAAGTGAAAAAAGATCTCCGCTTTTCTCACCTGTCCTCATAATATCAGCAGAGAACAAACGCACAAACGAATCACCACGAGTCAGAGCGTTCACATTCCCAACAGGACACAAAGTGTAGATGACACATTTGTTTGCTGTTCTTTTCTCTATTTGTTATTACATTTGCGTTACCACTGTACAAAAACACTTCATTTTCACTCACCTTCATCTTCATCAGATGAGTTACTCAGGCCTCTGGGTGTCGACAGTTCAGCTAAGTTCATCCTGTGCTCCATGTGCTCTGGCTTCGAGTGGCAAGTCCTTTGATAGTTTCCCTCAGACACATGAAAGAAATAAAAAAAAAGTAATATATTGCATCTGAGAAATTAAAAAATTACACATTGATCTGGCTATTTGAGAGTAATATTAGTGGGTATACAATTTTGGTATACAGATCATTATGATGAATATATATTTATAGCTATAACTGACTCATCAAAGAACAAGAATAGTATTGATTTGTGAGTTGAATTTTGAACTGGTTAATAATAACAGTTGGGCCACAAGAAAAGTAAGAAGATTGCACTATTGTTCAGATGACTGTGTATATTTTTTATTGCCTAATTTTATTGGTCTATTTTTGCATGCCCTTATATTTGATTTTATATATCTTACATATTTTTATTATAGTTGATATTTTCTATTATATATATTTTTTATTCTATTTGTGTTTTCTGTGTTATATGTTGCACATTAGCATCGTAGTTTGTGAATCTTGTTTGTTCACTGACAATGGCAATGAAATCCTTCTGATTCTGATTCTGAAGTCCTGCAGTGGTAAAAATTATAACACTGGTTGTTTACAAGAGAAACTACAAAAAACTCATTGGCAATAATGTCATTGTTTTACTTCTTAGAAAAACAACTCTTTAAATTTTATGATCCATAGCATAATAATGGAAAGTGAAAAAGACACGCACATCCAAACACCCAGTGCAATTTCACACAAAAAATGAACACCTTTAACCATCCTAGAACCGGAAAACTTTTTCATATTAAAGGAGTAATCAGTTGCAATACAAATAATGTCATTTACATGTTAAAATGTCCTTGTGGTCTAGCCTACATTGGAAAAACAACAAGACCACTAAAAACTAGAATCTCAGAACATCGGTCCAATATTCGTAATCATGACAGTAAAATCCCTGTTGCCGTTCATTTTACCCAGGCACAACACAATGTCAGCACCTTAAGGTACTGGGGTGTAGAAAAGGTGTCAACACCCAGAAGAGGTGGTGACATAAACTTGCTCCTCTTGAGAAGAGAAACATTCTGGATCTACACCTTGGACACATTGAGCCCCAAAGAACTCAATGAAGACTTTGATGTAAGACCTTTCCTATGAGTTCATGACAAATTTTGACATCTTTACTACAGCGGGTGTATATTTATTAGCATGTACGACCTCTGCAGTCTGTTGTTAATATGTCTCTTCCTCTACTGTTTTATTGTTATTTCTACGGTTCAACTGCTACTGTGCTTGTCCAACATTGTGGCCACTAAAAAGAACATTTGCATACCTTTGAGAATGGTTAAGATGCACTTGTACATGTCTTCTTGCAATACTTTATGATGGGGTACCCCCTTGATGTATGTATAGCAAATAATAGATCTGTTCAAATGTATTTTTATGTAAATATCTACTATCTTTATGTAAATATCTACTATGTAAATATCTACTATTTTATGTAAATATCTACTATCTTTATGTAAATTCCCTTTCACAAAAAAGCAAGTCATGTGATTTTATTCACGTGACTTAGCTGATGTGTATATAAGAGACAGGTGTGTCTTAGCTTCTTCATGTCTGATGAAGGGCTAAGCGCCCGAAACGTTACTGGGTGTAGCAAATAAATGATTTTGGGAGCTCATTTTGCTGTGCGGACCTTTTTTACTTGCCCATAGCATAATAATGGACAACAATCATAAATTTTACTGCTTAAAGGTGGGGTAGCTGATTTTTACACTGCAAACACGATTTAAGTTTTAAAATCTGACAACTTCCTCTTCTAAATCCTTAACACGTCATTAATATTGACATGTATTCATTTTGGTTACATAGCCTATGTGGCTCATAAACTTCTTTTTACAAACAACAAAGTGAAACTGGAGTGACCGCCCCAAGCTCAGCCAATCAGCGCGCAGCTCCCGATTAGAACTAAAATTCTTTATTATTCAGTTCAGACAGTACTCAGAGGTCTCATTTTTTCACAAAGTGCTATATTTACTATATACTTTTTAGTGGAAAGCACAAAGTTTAATAATTTACAACTAAAAAAGTTAGCTACCCCACCTTTAAAGTCTAAAGACTAAGATCTTTAACAGTCCTCTTAGGATAGAACTGAATGGCGGTTATGACAGTTTATAGAATTAAATATCAGCTTGCCGTGTCTTTTGGGTAGGGCTGGGCACCGAAAAACGGCTCCTATTTGGAACCAATCGAAAACGTTCGGGAAATACTGGAACCGATAACATGACGCACTTTCGGTGCCATTTTTCGGTTCCTTGGCCTTAAATCTCCGCATCAACAAGCAGAAAACATAATCAACATACATGCCACATGCATGACACGAACTGTGCTCCACAAAAAGCAAAAAAACACGTAAGCTAACTGACAAATGCGCACTCTGCTATGTCACAGCAATTCAGTTCTTACATTCTCCCAATCAAACCGTGTGACCATAGGACAGCTAGCGAGACAATTCACGTCTCATTTCTCCCAAACAGACAGTGCTCCCTGCAACTGCAAATGTCACAAACAAACGGCAGTGTGTTTGCTTACCTTTTTAAATTGAAGAAACGAAGAAACAATGGGTCCATATTCAATTAAAACAGTCTTCAGTGCGAGCCTTTCTGTCTAAAGTCTGCGTGTTGAGCTCCATTAATCTTTGTGATCAAATAAAAGTCTGAAGTTTATGCAGAAGAATGTCGCCAGACACATAATATAATCCAAACTGCCGTAATACCCTCCTCCTCGTCGCTGCAGTTGAAAGCAGAATATCCAAATGTGAACCGCTGTGGCGCGTCTGTGCTGCAGCCAAATAAGTCCGAGTAAGAAATAGCCTATATGTAATCCAGCCTTCTTCGTTTCTTCTTTTGTCTCCACTTAAGAGAGAGATAAACGTTTTAATGCTAAAAGCAGTTTTTGTGTCGCTCCTTTGTTCCAGTGCCACATGTGGCGAGAAAGTGAAAGTGAAACTTAACTCCCTCCATGTGGCAGTCCACGTGAGGAACAGCGTCGACTGCCACTTGGTTTGAGTCGTAACTGAACAGACTATTAGTGTGTTTTAAAATATAGTTTGACAAATGTAACATTGTTAAAAGGCTGAAAAAAATTTGGGGCTTATAATTAATATTTGAAAAGAAGCAAGAACCGAAAAAAGAACCGTTAAGGAACCGTCCCGAAAAGCAAGTAGGCCTACCGTTAAAGTACTGGTATCGAAAAAAATGTAACGGTAGGCTACCCAGCTCTACTTTTGGGGTATTGAAGTATTATGTGCTGACAGACAGAATTTTGGTGTTACCTGCAATTACTTTCAACACTTTGGGTTTGAGAAATTCCCCTGAAAAAGATAGATGCATCATCATGTTTACACTCACTTCATTGATTAATTTATATGTAGGCCTACTCATTTATTAATATTTATTATGAACTATTGATGATGCGTTACGTCATTACTACTGCATAGTACATACTTCATGTTTACTCAAATTTAATCTGTTATAGCTAATAATTTTCAGTCATATTTATTATTTAGAACTGATGATCTGGGAAACTTAAGAAAAGAAACCTAGTTTAAAAAAAGTTTGATTGTGACTTGAGTGCATAATTATAACAAAAGTTTATTTGAGTATGGCACGTTAGGGCATGTCATAAGAAGATGGTGAAGAATGGGTGAAACTAGACGCTGTCACTGACCGTGAGGTGTGTGGGTATGAATCCCATGTACACCTCCAGGCAGTCCAATGTCATTCATAGCGATCATTTTGACCCCTCTACTGCTGAACTGTTGAGCATCACAATTGTTGCTTATAATGCTTGCCAAGTCTGAGTGTGCTTCCAATGTTGACAATGTTTTTTTTCTAACTCTTATTGATTCAGAGATTTGGGAGCTATATCTAATACAAGTTAATGTTTCAAAAATCCTAGAATTTTAATTATTGTATTATTGGGTGAAAACAAGTTTTCAGAAGAGGAAGCAGTTAGACACTAGCCAGCTCAGCTCTTGTTATCTTGGGCTACATGTCTCTGGGTCCCTCATGCCTTGTCTTTTCAAGTTTTGAGTTGCTTCAATGTGTTGTGACATTTCTTTAAATATTAATTAGTAATGACGTGCAACAGGATATTTTGCATTTTTAGCAAATGTGTGAATAGCTCAAGCAACTCAAAGTAACTAAGAGTGGAGTAATTCAGTTACTTTTTGAAACAATAATACTGGAGTAATAGGTATAAATGTATTACATGTTTATATCTGTGTACAATATGTATTCCAGCTTTACAGTATTTTACCCAACACAGCTTGACAATAGGCTTAAAGCCCATAAGACAGATTAGCTACTATTTTCAGGAAACCATAGCAACAGCAATGCTTACCAAGATATTAGTCTTTGTTTCACGAAATCATTAATTGTTTAGCAGTAAAATACGATTTTATTGTGAAATTTAAAATCTCTTCCGCCTTGAACATGTAAGTGGGCAGTGACGTAGGCGGAGGGAGAAACTTGACTAATGTTCGTAATTCTCCATTGACTTCAATGTAATATTATGTTATAATATTATGGTATTTCCTAGTCTTACTGCTCCTGCCAGGACATTTTCACCTCCCTCGGTATTTAGGCTACACTCCAGAATTGCTTGAAATGTGTTTATCTGTGTAAAATAAAAGAGCAGAGTCATTTTTCTCTCGAGACACACACACTCCTCCTCCTTTCTCAGTGTCTCTCACACTGCACGTGTTTATAGTGGCGGGACTTTAGTTGTCAAACAGGGAAATGTCAGACACTTTTGTGTATCGATTTTTGGTGAGAACGTTGTTTTTCGTAGCACTCAAAACGATAAGTTTATATTAGCGGCGCGGCACTAAGACTTCAGCAGCGGCTGTTTACTGCATGGAGCGGCTCGCAGACTTGGAGAAACAGCGCAAATGCATTTAAATGCTTTGCTGGAAATGCAGACTGGATTTATAGGCTCAGAGAATAGACTTTAAAACAGCTTTACTGGTGTTTAAGTCTCTCCATGGACTAGCACCAAAGTACATCTCTGACATGTTAGTGCCTTATGAGCCATCTCGGACTCTAAGGACCTCAGGGACCGGCCTCCTGCTGGTGCCCAGAGTCAGGACTAAACGTGGGGAATCGACGTGTCAGTTTTATGCAGCTAAGATCTGGAACAGTCTTCCTGGAGATGTAAGACAGGCCTCCACTGTGACAATTTTTAAAAAAAGACTGAAGACTGCCCTTTTTAATTGTGCTTTTAATTGAATTACTTTAAATTACTATTGTACTTTTCTCGTATGTGTTTATTTTTAATGTTTGTAAATGTATTTTAATGAGGACTGTTTTTAATGCACTGTAAAGCACTTTGTGTTACATTTTATGTATGAAAAGCGTTTTATAAATAAAGTTATTATTATTATTATTATTATTATTATTATTCAACTGGTGGATTTAGACAATGCGTCGGGGCCAATGGTTTTAATGCGGAAAGAAACAGAACAGCGGACTTTAACTGCGGATTTGCAGATGCGTTGAGCTGCAAAGATACGAAGAGCTGGATTAATTTGTGTCTCCATCAGACACATGTGTTTTAAGCTTCCCCTGGACAACAGCGGACATCACCAGACATCTACGGTGAGTAAAAAGTTTGTTTGTGAGGGTGTTTTGACCTGAATGGCTGTGACATTCAGGTCAAATAACCCTCGCGTTCCCAATGCACTATGTCTGGGGCGCACAAACACTCCTCTGACATGTGATTCACACATGAAGCTGTGTTTGGGCTTTGTATCGTACTATAACACTCCTCTGACATGTGACTCACAAATGAAGCTGTGTTTGGGCTTTGTATTCACGTGTAGAAGGCTGGGTTTCTTTATTCCTTCATTTAAAAAAGCTACAGCCTTTTTTCTGTGTCCACTTAGCAAACTCTTATTAGTCTGTCCACTTACAATAATTAACCATTTTAACAATAAACTTTATACAAAAAACTAAAGGTGAACACACAAAATTGCACCCTGATATCTAATTTAACTATAAATTCAATTAGATATTTACAAATCCAGACGACAGTGCAGATATTTGATAAAAATGAGGCAGATTTTTACATGTAAAACAGCCTGAACTGACACACACTCCCCTCCGTCTATGTCATCCTCGCGGCTCCAGGGGGCGCCCTAGCAACATATAAACAGCACAAGAAAGTGCATGATTTGATCAAGTTTTTAATAATTTTTGGCAACTTTTATGGAACAAAATGAATATTTATCATATCTACAAATATATTCTAAGTGGATTATATTAAAAAAATGACATTTACGCAACCTGGCATATGCACTTTAAGTTAAATAAATACATAAAAATAATAAAATAAAAAAGCATGTGGAACAGCCCCTCTCACAGCTCAAGTTATTACCTTTTTTTGATGATTTCGTCAGCACGAACGAAGTGGGCCTGTAGATTTACTACCCGCAGGAGGTTTCTTGCTGGTTCAGGGACAGGCGTCTTTCTGATTGTCACAGCCTCTGAGATTAAAAAAAAAAAGAAGAAGAAGAAAAAAAAAACTTAATTAAAAATTTGCCATACAATGTTCCCTAAAGGTCAAAATTACCTTGAAAGCCAGGAAACAAATTTTATAAGTTGTTATTGTACTTTTGCTATTCAGTCAGAATCTTGAGGGGGCTTTTTCATAAAACAATGTTCGTGTATAACCTTTATACCAGCTGAGAATGAACACAGTAAAGAATCACTGCGGATCAGAGCGATCGCATTAAGACACATTAGTTTTCTTTTCTTTGCGTTGTCATTACATTAAATTACAGTACATTACTATGTATAACACACTGGTAACCCCTGTATAACACACGTGCTTCAGTACTCACCGCTGTCTCCCATCAGGTCTTTTGGGCGTAGTGTTGCTAGTAGTAGGCTAGCCGATTGTTTTACCATGCTCCACAATGTTTAAAGAGATTTACAAATCGCGTTCAGTTCGTCCTTGAAAATAAATCAAAGATCTAAAAAAGTCAGTCTTCTCTTTCTTACATTTCCCATCTTAAGTTAAGTTGAACAGATCAGATCAGCTAAGTCTGGTTCCGTCATTTTATATGTGCATTCTGTAATGAAGCGCGACAGTAGAGAGAATACAGCATCCCCGCCCACTTACTTTTGGTGTTTGTTTTTTCCCTTTAAGGCAGTGGGCCGCGTGAGCGATTTAGCATTGAATCTTGCTAGCAGCCCTAGTTCATCCGATTAGTGTAAAATGGAGCTTGAACTTGAACAGAAGATGGACTTAAATTGTTTTCAAGAAAGAGCTGGACTGGAATTGTAAGTTTTCTTACATTTAAAATTAGATCGGCTGATTTACTAGCAAACTCAGAACACACGATGAAGACTGAGTACAGGTGAGTGAGAAGTGCGTGTATTATAGATAGTTCCACGACCTTTCACCCAGTTCGCAAAAACCGGAAGTCGGCCATTTTGGAAGGTTAGCGTGTAGTGCGTGAATATTTGTGAAAAGTTTTAATATCGCTCTTTATCTGCAGTGTGCCTGGTGAGTAAACAAACGTCTCGTCAGCGTAATCAAGAGAGTACTGTCACTCAGTCAAGATATGAACAAAAATGCGGCTAAATGGGAAAAGGTGATCCATATGAAATGGGAACATCCTCTGTGATGCCTGTCTACTGTGACTGAACTTATAACAGGACAGATTTTTTTTTTTTGTCCACAGTAAGTGCGTATACCATGGATAAAATAATGTGTAATTTCTGTCCATTTTAAAATATAAGTAATGTTTTGTTATAAAAATGTGCAAATGGAAATAGAATTTCTATTTGCAGAGTACTTTTATAGACTTGCAGCATCTGTTATGTAGAAATGTTAATGTGTATTAGAAAAACAAAAGTTGTGCACAATGTTATATTCCTTTATTGCTTTATTACAGATATCAATGACAAAATGCATTCAGTAAAGCCACAACCATTTGATTTTTACTTCTTTGGACACTACCTCCTCATGGATAACAATGTTCAGATTTGCAATAAAATATTACAATATTCATGTCTTTCTGTTTTTAAAGGGTAGGAACTGTCTTATCTTCAAGAGGTGACAGTTGTGATGTTGGCCTTCCTTTCAATCTTACTGGATTTTTCACACAGTTTATTTTCAATTGTAGAAACTTCATTATTTCAGAATCAGAAAGATTTTTATTGCCATTGTCAGTGAACAAACAATTCACAAACTAGGAACTTGCTGCGATGCTAATGTGCAACATATAACACAGAAAACACAAATAAAGAAGAAAACTATATAAAAAATATCAACTATAATAAAAATATTTAAGATATACAAAATCAAAAGTAAGGGCATGCAAGCATGGCCAATAAAGTTAGGCAATAAAAAATATACACAGTCATCATAACAATAGTGCAATCTGTCAGTGCAAAGATGAATAAAGTGTAGGTGATGGTAACTTCTGAGTTGTTCCTAGTTTCACAAACTAATATGGATCATGTTCAAGATTTAGCCAAGGTTCAGTCTGAGACGGCTGGGGTTCATGAAGTCAATTCAATCTGGTTCTTACAGCAGTGTGTTTCTTTTTTGTGGAATGTCCTTTCTTCCTTTGGTTATACCTGGAAATACAAAACAATTTCAGGCATTTCGGACAAAGGTGAAGAGGTACATTTCTTTCTGGAGTTTGAATAAACGAATAAGCAGTAACCCTGTCTTCAGATCACACAATTGCTATGGAAAGTAAAAATAAAATAGTGTATTACGGTATTCATTACTCATAATCATAATTAGGATTTTATTATTTTAAACATTTACAAATACTATCTTTTTTTTTTTTTTCAAATAAACTGCTTCTACCTATATCCAGTGTTTGGTAAGTTACTGTAAAATTGTAATACACAATTTTTTACTAGTTACAGGGAAAAAACGAAAAAAAAAAAAAAAAGAATACATATTTTTACAATATTACTGTCTCAAAAATGTTACACTACTGTGATTTATTAAACCATACTAATCATGTTACATTTATTACTGATTTAATTGATTGAAATGTGATGTCACAACTAATTTTTCCTCATAATATTTTATCCACCTTTAAGCCAACCCAGTATTTTAGTGGTGTTTTGGTCCTGAAGTGTAGTTTTCAATAGAGTATAAAAGCAATTAATTTCTATGCAAGTAACTTGAGATTGTAACTAGTAATATATTGTCAACATTTTTATAAGTAATGAGTTACACTACTTCGTGAAAAGGAGAATCTATTACAGTAACTAGTTATTTTGTTAGTTAAGTTAGAAAGAAGAGATCTCATAAGTAGGCTGGCCCAAATTAAGCCAAGCTTTGGCTTTAACAGTTACTTCACTTCATGGAATAGCTACAACAAGTAGGTATTTACTCGAAATAAACACGCTATAAAAGATTTAACATACCGGTAAGAAAATGTGCAGAACAGATCCTTAAAGTCCGTGAGTGTGCGTCTTTGCGGTTGAAGTTAGCTAACCACATACGTCTCCTTTCCTCCGCCAGTTTCTTAGTTTCTTCTCCCTCTGCAAGCCTGACTTTTGGAATTTTAAAGAAAGCGAGTTTTGCCTTTCCGCTGGCTTTATTCGAACAGCATTTTACCTAACACGTATTCGGCATGTTTACATGAAAATATGGCTAAGATCCCAGTCCAAATAGCGTACCGCAGTGAACCTTCCAAAATGGCGGATCCCTTAAAATTTTCCCGGATGTTACGTCACGTGGGAAGCATGTATACTGGGATCACGCTAATGTAACGACAATGCGCAAAAGAACATCAAACTAATGTGTCCCTACACTTGTGTTCAGTTGTAATGGACTCAACACACGGGGAGCAACTAGTGATCATAAGCTAGACTAGATAACAAGCTAAGCTAAATCATGGTCAAGTTATAATTTAACGTCATCATAATTGAGCTACTTGTCAGTGTCGCAAACTTTCTGTGCTTTAAAATTGTCTCTTTTGGATCCTAGAGGAAGGCCTCTTTCTGTTTGTTTCTATTCTTATTGAAATGCTGTTATTGTAGAGATAACTCAACAACTGTTACCTAGCATCCACAACCAAAATCCACATAAGTGATATCATCGTATAACTCTTAAAATGTGAATTGTTTAATCTGTGTAAGTTGTGTGTAAATTGTCTTTACATTTCTTCACTTTTTGATGACATGTGAGGGATTCTGTTATACAGCTCAAATTACTCGCTGTCATTTTCAACTACTGTAAAATTATGATGCTGTGTGATGCAGACATCGTCCAGAGGGATACACGTTTTACCACAGCAGGAACCAACCTGGACTTTGGCTATACCAGCTTCGACTTGTTTGGATAGGCTTTCTTCACCCTCTTCAGGCTAATGACACAACACTACTGGGAGAACCTTTACCAACAAGTAAGATTTAGCTTGGAACTGTGGCTTTTGTTTGCTCCTCAATTGTATTAGTTTTAAAAACGTAAAAAATTGAACTATTCAAATTGCATCTTTGAACTATTTTAATTTAATGAGTACACAGTCACAGAGTGGCTCTGGGTTCCAAATAAGGAGTTCACAGGTTTGAGTCCCCGGTCGAACCAAATCAACATCTCCTGATCACTCTGGTTGGAGTTTGCACGTTCTTCTTACGTTAGTGTGGGTTATTTCTGGGTTCCCACCACTTCCAAAAGCATGCATAGGTTAATTGGCAAACAGAAATATTCCCAGTGACATGCTTTATCAATTTAAGCCAAACAACTGATGATACTCGTCGACAAATAACTGCTAGCTATACTGTATAGGCAAATTATTGTTTTGACTTTTTGGCCTCTTGCTGTTTAATATTTCCTCGTGAAAATTTTTTTAGTTGCTAAATTTACTTGCTAAATGGTTAATGGTCGCTATTTACCTTGCACTTTTCCACCTTTCAATATATTGCACTTTTCCACTCACCAGTATACACTGAGTTATTGTGTCAAGGACAAGATAATTCAGTTACTGTGGCACCGGATGTTTCAAGTACTAACCAGGCCCTAACTTGCTCAGCTTCAGATGTCTGAGTACAAAACAAATACAAAGCATTTTAAACATCAGCTTTTTTTTGCCACTTGGACAGGTGAAGCAATGGACAAGGCCCAAAGTCACTGGGATAGGCTCCGGTCCCAAGGACTTTTCTTAAATTTCAGTATTTTAAGTGGGTTTTCTTCAGGATGATAAAGCTAGCATGTTACATGTGCCCCGCTCGAATAAACCTTTGTTATAAATATACACTCAAGTCACAATCAAACATTTTTTAACTAGGTTTAACAGATTAAATATGAGAAAGCGTGTAGTATGTTCTACATAGTAGTAATAAAAAGTAATTTAATTCTTAAACTGTCATAACAAGACCTGAAAGTTATTCAGTTCTATCCTAAAAAGACTGTTGGAGATCTTAGTCTTTAGAATTTATTTGTTATTGTTGTCCATTGTATGCTATGTTTCATAAAATTTAAAGTGTTGTTTTTCTAAACCTGATTTCAGAAGCAAAACAATGACATTAATGCCAATGAGGTTTTATAGTTTCTCTTGTAAACAACCAAGCATTTTTTCCACTACTAGACATCTTACTCTTCTTGTGGCCCAAGTGTGGAAGGACTGTTATTTTATCCAATTTAAAATTCAACTCAAAAATTAATATTATCCCTCTTCTTTGATGAGTCAGTTACAAATAGATAATCATCATAATGATTTGTATACCAAAATTGTACACATACTAAAATTACTCTCAAAAAGGTGTGTGTAGTTTATGTTTTATTTCTCAAATGAAATTTATTAAATATATTTTTCATTTTTTTCATGTGTCTGAAGAAAACTAGCAAAGGAGATCAGTCAGAGCACACAGAGCACAGGGTGAACTTTGCTGAACTGTCTACACCCAGAGGCCTGAGTAACTCATCTGATGATGATAAAGGTGAGTGAGAATGCAAGTGCGTGTGTACAGAGGTAACGCTAATGTAATGACAAATAGAGCAAAGAACAGCAAACAAATGTGCTATCTACACTTGTGTTCTTTGTGTGTTTGTTCTCAGCTGATAATTTGAAGACGGGGAGAAAATCTTTTTTCACTTGTACCTTTAATGTGCCTTTAAACATGTTAAACTGCAAATTAAAACTGTGGACATAGTATGTTTACTTTTTAAATCTTAACTTTTGGTCTTTCTGAATTCTTAAGCTTTCATTTTGGTCCTGTTTTAGTCACTACATGTGTAATCCTGGTTTCTAACTTCCAGTTTGAGTCAAATTATGAATGAGTGTGACTTTTGCTTTCAGTAACAGTGTTACCAGGGGGATTTATTCCTATGGCCACCCTGCCCGTTAGTGTTACCTTCGGTGGGTTTCATTTAGAAGTAATTTCACATTCACCAAAGAAGCACACAAAGCATTCAGCTTCTGTAACTCCTGTCATTGATCACACAAACACTAACACACAAACAAAGCTGTTGAATAATGCCTTTCTGGTGCTGTAAACTACTTGGCTGAAATATTGCGGTGTTTGTTACTCTGTTGTAAATTTCCTTGTTTCCAAATCTACCATTCTAACAGATGACTGAATGAAAGTGCCCTGGTAAGGAATAAAAAGCAATCCTCCAATCTTTCTCACAAAAAATATGCCAATTTTATGAGCAACTTTTCTGAACTGTCATCATCCAAACTGACAAGTTAACTTTGTTAAAGTAGGGGTAACTTACTAACTTTGTTTGTTGTAAATTTGTAAATTGTGTGTTTTATAGTTCTAATCAGGAGCTTAATGCTGCACCCCAATTGGCTGTGTTTGGGTTGTCATCTCCAGTTTCACTTTGTTGTTTGTAAAAATAGGTTTATTGACCATAATAAAAAAAAAAAAAATACATTACAATATTGACCACGCGTTGAAAGATTTATGAAAGGAAGTTGTCAGATTTAAACCTAATTGTGTTTGCAGTGTGAAAATCAGCTACCTCATCTTTAAGTGAAACTCTTAAAATATTTTCCCTTGTAAAAAGTCAGTGCCATCAAAATGGTAAAGATTGCTTTGGTTCATTTGCGTTCACTTAGTCACTTTTTCTAAAATAACCAGGTTATTTTCGGCACAAAACCATAGATTAGTGTAGTTGTCAAGACGGCACTAATCGAGACCAAGACTTGCTCGAGACTACAAGATCTCGAGACCGAGACAAGACCAAGACCACAAAGTGTTGAGACCGAGACCAAGACCAAGACCACAAAGTGTTGAGACCAAGACAAGACCAAGACCACAAAGTGCTGAGACCAAGACAAGACCAAGACCAATCGAGACCAGGCCAAGACCAATTTAAAATAACGTTGTTTAAGAATAAGTCATGGGCAGTGTTCAACATTATAAAAATATGTAATTAACAAACTGAAATGCACATCTCCAGACTAACTTTTGTAGCTGTTAACTGATTAAATTTAGGAGCACATGGGAAAATTTAGGAGAACTGGTCGCAAAATTATATTTAAGCAATAAATTGACTGTGCAGTTATATTTAAATTTATAGCCGGTAATTTATATTGCTACAAAATTGTATGTTGGCTAAAAAAGCAAAGCACAAAACCTAAAAAATAAAAATGTTAAGTAAGTATGCATAGGCTACTTTGTGAGCAGTAACAATGCTGCACAACTGATCATCATCACATTAGAAATGTTCAGTTGCTCTACTCTAAAGGTCAGTATTAACTACAAATCTTTTGCAATAATAACAAAAGTAGCCAAAGTTGATCATCACAGGTTGTAGGGGGTTCTACTTTGTAGACACTTTGCACATTTAGAAAATTCTGATAATGTAATGTATTGTTTGGCCACAGACAGAATTAAAAAGCTTGCACAACTGCAGTTAGATGCTTTCAGTATTTGTATTGTTTTTATATAAGCCTACAGACATTACGATGTGAAATGGATAGTTAGGTCTATGTTATAAAGCATAATAAAACATTGTAAAATGTGATGTTTTTGGCATGTGTGCAGAGTTATCTGTTTAAAAATAGTATAGATTTGCACACAGGATTACCACAAACCCTGTGTCCTCAGCTCCAGCTCTGCGCAGGAAGCAGGTCACCGGTCTCTGTATCCGCAGTATAAGGATGTTTTTGTTTGTCACGGATGTCACAGAATTCGATCGCGTCTTGCAAACGAAGGGAAAGCGCAGCGCTGGGGTCACACGTGCACGAGGACCGTGAGCGCGCACAGACAGAAGTGAATCGAACGTGAGGAAATGAAAGGCTTTTGATCATTTGTTGGACCGTGTTTTCTTTGTTGCTCATTTAGGGTCTTTTCACAAAAACTCACTCAAACTTCAAATCCTCTTGTCTGACCACTTCTCATGTCAGAACTAACAGTGAAAAGCCATTTTAGAAGTGATAACACAAATTTAAAGTTAACATTTTTGAGCTTTGTAAGGAATTTTTCTCAACTTAAAATTGACATTGTGGCAACACCAAACATCCTAGCAGGTTAATTTCTGCTGTAGAAGATGTAAAACTGCACAACATACTGTAAAATCATCTTTGTAGCTTCAGAATCAGAATCAGAAAGATTTTTATTGCCATTGTCAGTGAACAAACAATTCACAAACTAGGAGCTTGCTGCGATGCTAATGTGCAACATATAACACAGAAAACACAAATAAAGAATAAAAAACTATATAAAGAATAAAAAATATCAACCATAATAAAAAAAAAATATTTAAGATATACAAAATCAAAAGTAAGGGCATGCAAGATGCAAGGCCAATAAAGTTAGGCAATTAAAAAATATATATACGTATATGCACAGTCATCAGAACAATAGTGCAATCTATCAGTGCAAAGATGAATAAAGTGGCAGGTGATGGTAACATGACTGATAAAGTGACAATGTGATGAGTGCAGGAGACCAACATAGTCACATGTTTATGAAGTGTTCATGAGTCCAACGGTAGAGGGAAAGAAACTGTGGCTTGAAGTTCTGGTCCGGATGGACAGTAGCCTCCTGCCCGAGGGGAGTGGCTCAAAAAGTCTGTGTCCAGGGTGAGAAGGGTCAGCTGCTATCCGACCTGCACGCCCCCGAGTCCTGGAGATGTACAGGTCCTGGAGAGATGGAAGGCTGCAGCCAATCGGGGCACCAGCGTACCACGCGATGATGGAGGAGGTGAGGATTGACTCAATGATGGCCGTGTAAAACTGCACCATCATCAGCTTGGCTTTCTTCAGCTGCCTCAGAAAGTACATCCTCTGCTGGGCCTTTTTGATCAGGGAGCTGATGGATGGCTCCCACTTTAGGTCCTGAGTGATGGTGGTGCCGAGGAAGCGAATGGAGTCCACAGTGGTGATGGGGGAGTCTGTAAGGGCGAGGGGGGAAGAGGGGGCTGTGACTTTCCTGAAGTCCACAATCATCTCCACTGTCTTTTGAGCGTTGAGCTCCAGGTTGTTGCTGCTGCACCAGGACACCAGCAGGTCTACCTCCCTCCTGTAGAAAGACTCATCACCGTCCGAGATGAGTCCGATGAGGGTGGTGTTGTTGAATGCAGAGCTGAAGTCCACAAACAGGATCCTAGCGTAGGTTCTCGGGGAGTCCAGGTGCTGCAGGATGAAGTGGAGGGCCAGGTTGATGGCGTCGTCTACAGACCTGTTGGCTCTGTAGGCAAACTGCAGAGGGTCCAGGAGGGGGGAGGTGAAGGACTTGAGGTGAGGGGGGAACAGGCGTCTACAGACGTCAGCGCCACAGGCCTGTAGTCATTGAGTCCAGCTTGTTTTGTTCTCGAGATATGAGCATTTTGCTTTTATTGCTTATTTCGCATTTTCAGAACCTGAACAGCTCATTTGGGTCTTTTCACAAAACTCACTCAAACTTCAAATCTTTTTTGCCCACTTCTCATGTCAGAACTAACAGTGAAAAGCAATTTTAGCAGTAATAACACAAATTTAAAGTTAACATTTTTGAGCTTTGTATGGAATTTCTTAATTTAAAATTGAGATTGTGGCAAAACTACACATCTTAACAGGTTCATTTTTGATGAGCTAGTTTTCTTGTTAATTTCAAAAATTCATAATTTTGTTTAATTTAATTTTCTAACCTTGCAACCTCATTATCTATTATGAGAAATCCATTTTTCTCAGCCCAAATATGTAACCACTGTAAACACTATTTTCCATGTTTATTTTACCAACTTTATGATTACCGGCTGTGTTGTCATACAGCTTCCATAGCACATCATGTGGACTGCTGTAAACCCACTCTCCCTGGAAAGTGGCAGTCTTCTAGTCTTGCATGTTTGCAAGACGGAGACTTTTTTTTGCTCTAGACATGTCTCCCCATATGTCTCAGGTTCGAATATTTTGCTGTAGACGTCAAACTACAACCGTCTCCAACCAGGTTCTTCTTTTTTTAACCCACGGACACAACCTTAGATGTCCTGCACCCATGCTCCCCAGAAATTGCCTTTGATTTGACAACCTAAATTTTGCAAAATTATTACTTTCAAGAAAATTTGGAAATACAAAATTGTTTACTGCACGAGGACCACTAAATTCTCACAGGAGCTCAAACAGCTCTACATGTGGCAATTCCTTAGCGCAAGGTGGCTAGGCCTCCCTGGACTTCCCAGTTCCTCTGAACTGAACCAGCAGCTGGCACTGATGTGCTGTGTTAAGCCCCCAAAGGTTTTAACTCAAACTTTGGACAATAAAGCATGGAAAAATTTATGTAACAACATAGAAAAACCCCAAATGCCTCAGCTCGATTCACTTCTTATTCATGTTTATTGTTTTCCACCCCATGTTTCATAATATCTACAATTGGACTTTAAATCAGATGCACACTCCCTGTCTTTATTCTCCAAATTAGATGGCTGAGCAATTTAATCAGAATTTTTTTCCTCCTATTATTTTCTCCTTAACTACAATAGCTAAACTCTTGAAACTAGCAAGGACAACACCACATCAAAGAAAGACAATTAATATATTTATTGATGATTGATCATTGATTGACATCTGGGTTGGGAGACTTTGGATGTGGGCTCTGTCTCGGCGATACATGCAGCCGATTCAGGACCCCCCCCAGTAGATGCAGATGTCTTCGGCAGGAGGACAGATAAGATGTGGGTGGGAGGGTGGGGTCGAGAGATCTGAGACAAGACATGTTGTTAGAAACGGACAGTTTAAGTAGAGGCTTCTGGGTAATTGGAGGTATGTCCGAGAAGGCGAGGGAGAGTGTGGTTTCCTGGTGCGAAAGGGCTGTGGTGCTGCTCCTGAAACGCAATTCAAAGCATCGACACAGTCCAAGGAGCGCAAAGAGAGCGAGAGGAAGCCTAGGAGCAACAGCCTGGAATGAACGGTCCCCTCGAAAACGTGTGCGAGGAACCATCAACAAATTCTGATCCACAGACCTCAGAGTTCGAGACCGGTCTGTGGGGCTGGATCAGGTCAGTTACTGTATATACGAAGGAGCTTGGCCATGTAAAGCTCTAAAAATAAATAAATACAATTGAACGGGGCGCTATTGGGCCATTTTATGAGATACCCTCTTGATATACATATCATCGTGTTCAGTTTCCAAATGTGCACAAACGCTGTATTCCGATTTTCCGACAAAAAAAAAACTATTTTAATTTTATTTCTAAAATTTTACTATTTTGTTAAAAATTCACCATGACCACACATAACATGATATCCAAATTAGTTTCATGGCAGATGGGTTTAATGTGTTCTGATCGAGTTTGACGTGTGACAAAAAATGTTGACGTGATGGTCCAAAGTATGACCCTTACGGAACAAAAATATATTTCTCAATATATTAAATGACAATATATTTCATGATATTTCATATATTGTGACATTTTCATAGCAATATATGATAATATATATTTTGTAAAATATATTTTAAATGGAAGTAATATATATTTCAGTATATGAAAATACTGCAATTATTGCCACTTTCATATATTGAAAAAATATATAAATATACTCTGGAATATATTGCTATATATATTCAAATACATCTTACATGATACAAGATTATATATTGTACTATATATTAAAATATATTTCATATTATACAAGATAATATATTGTTCTATATATTCAAATATATTTCATAATCTATAGCAGTGGTCCTCACTATTTTTTAATGAAGAGCCACATTGACGGACCAAAGAGAAGGGGAGAGCCGCAAAACATCAAACATAAAATCAAACAAAAAACATTCCAGAATATGGAACTCAAATGTGTGCTTGTATATGTGAAATAGAGCAGTAGTGTGCAGATAAAAATTAATTATTTTGTGTATTATGAAAGCAGGAATTTAAATTTGACTTGAATCTTCTTTAATATATATTTTATATTACTGTGGTCAGGTCAATTTACATTTAATATAGCAAATTACAAACATTTGCTGCCATTTTTTAAACAACAGTCAGTGTTTTGCATTATGAACTTAATGCAGTTTAAACATGCATCACATTTTGCAACCAACCCAACCACACTATACACTTTATTCTTATTATTTTAAATAAATATTAAACTGATGCTTCTCTGTTCACTCTGTAGCTCTAGCTCCGCCCCCTTCATCTCCCTCTCACACGCATCGGTGACAGAGAGACAAGAGGGGTGTGTTTTTCTCCCTTTTGGCCAGAGTCTTACATGAAATAAACCTAATGAAACTCTTTGCAGATTCTATTTAACAAAGTTCAAGTGTGAAAAACTTTCCGCTGGACTGTGTTCTCGAACACACGTGTAGGACTAGATTTTTCTACAATCAACTTGTGTTTAGAACTAATTATCTCCGCCAATATTGATCCTATCACTACGAAATATAAACTGGGACAGTGTTTAGACTGTTCTCTGTCAGAATATGTCCGCTACAAGTCTGTGTGTGGACGAGACATTTTACTGCAGCTGCTTAAAGATACGCAACTTGATGTGAGAAGGAGAGCTTGTGCGTCCTGTGGCTGCAGTGAGAAATCATTTGGCACAGTCTGAGCGCGCGTCACTTCATTCATTCCTTTGATCACCAAAACTTTTATTTTGCTTAATATAAGACTAGCGGGTGAGCTCGCAGACGTGCATGTTTAAAAGAATGTAGCTGCTAAAAGACGTGACTTCGCTTGGTCAATGAGCAGTAGAGTGAAGCCGGGACGACATGGAGCAGTGGATGCGGCGCTGAAAAAGAACCAAACTAAGAGCGCCTTGTTGTGTGAAATGTGATCTTGCAGAATCTTGCTGAGAGCCGCCAAGCAAGGCTCTAAGAGCCGCATGTGGCTCCAGAGCCGCGCAGTGAGGAACAGGGATCTATAGGATTATATATTGTAAGAAGCATTATAAATATATCCAAATATATGACATAATATACTTTATTATATGCAATAATACATTCAAACTTATTTTACTTTGCAATATATATATCTTACATTATATGAAATTATATATGTAAAACTATGACAATTTCCATCCTATATTTCAAAATATTTTGAACAATGCATCAATCTACTACCATCAAATTGAGAGGTTTATTTCAAAACTAAAAGTGATATGAAGTGAGACACAGTCAAACTCAGACAGCAGACACACAGTTAGCTAAGTTCTTAGCAAATGTACACAGTAAATGTCCATTGTGCTTGTCCATGTGTCTGGAGGTTCGTCCTGTGTCACAGACTGTCCTGTTGTCTCCATTTGTAACTTTACACTATAAACTTCTGAAAGTAACTAAACGGATCCATCCAAAAATATAGGGCATTGGTAGCTTTAGCATTAGCCTGGTGTTAGCGCATTAGCTTTTTGCGGCTGCTTCAGTCTATTTGGACACTTGGCTTTCATCCAGCGGCCTGTCCAGGCTTCACTCAGGGCCGTCGGGCTCCGCGATGTCCCGTCGGGTCCGAAAAAGAGGGATGAATAATCCAAGAGCAAATGTCCGTTCTACTAAGAAGTCAGACCTGGCAAGTCCGCGCCATGTTTTCACCGGTCTAGAAGAACACGCCCCCGCAAACACTCCCCGCGCTCCCGCATCTCTCCAGGCACGGGGACGCTATTTAAATTGCGGCCCGTGGGCCAAATGCGGCCCGCTAAACAATATGATGTGGCCCACCATGGTAAAATGGGCCATGAACTGGACCACATTGTAAAGAAGCCTGGGAAACACTGTATCTTTACAGTGAACAGTGGTGGACACAGCAGCATAATGCTAAGAAAAAAAGACTGGCCCATCAGAGTAAAGTGGGCCAGGGACTGGGCCACATTTCTTGATAAGATCTGGTATTCAGTAGCTTGTAGTACTTTTAAATCAACTTAATCAACTAAAATGCCCACTGATCAGTTTTGATCTGGTCCACAAATTGTGCTCTAGGCCTGTTCCAAATTGTGTTTCATCTTGAATTAGCACAAATGTAGACCTAGGTTTAGCCAAGTCCTTTATCTGTTGTTCTGATTTGCCCACGTTTGATTTATCAGAATCAGAATCAGAAAGAATCTCTGCTAGTGCAAGCCTACTATAAGACAGAGCAATTTAGACTTATTTTTAATTTACTAAACATAAGTTCTTGGGGTAGTTCTATTGTTCGGCCCACAGACCACAGTCCTTTGAAAAATCTGGCCCGCTGTAAAATATAGTTGAATAGCCTCCTCTAAGAGCATTTTCTGATTGTAGCACCTGGGCTGAGAAAACTTTTTTCTGGCCGTTTAGTGACTTTTTAACTTGATAGATGCACATTGTATGGACTTGTTTGTGATGGGTAGGTTTGGTAAACATAGAATACTTAGTATTTTGGGGGGATTTTTGGGGTATTTGTTTGATACCAGTACATCCTAGATGAAGGCATTTAAAAAAATAACAAACAATTCAGCAGGAACAGGTAGTTAGCTGAAGCTGATGTGAGATTGACACACAACAATGAGGAAATTACCACAATAATTTAACATTTGCATATGGAAATTATATTTGCATGAGCATCAATACTGAGATTTTAAAGAGTCAATATCCACTTATCAGTACTTCAATATTGATACTCCCATCACTAGTTAAAGTATCAACAAACTTAAGAAGTTTCAGACATAAATGTACTCAGACATAAGTTTCAGACATAATGTACTTTAAAGTGTTTATTCAAATATGTACTTTTAATTCTTATAGAATATTACAAATTATGATCCAGAATCACTTTTTTCAGTGTATGACTCACTATATAGCAATATATTGTCCCTTATATATTGCTATATATCTTAAAATATATGAGACATTTTATCATATATTGAAATATATTGTCTAATATATTGCAATATAAATTGTAGTATATTGCAATATATTTTTGTTTCGTAAGGGGAGGTAGTGCGCTTTTGCCAGTGACGTGTTTGATCCAAGATGGCCGACTTGAACAATTTTTGGGGCAGGTTTTCGTATTTTTACTGCTACTTTTTCGGCGTCGGGCTCCCATTGGCCCCATGTTATTTGATTTTCGAGGGGGCACTACTGAGTCATCTTTCTTTTTTTTTTCACGCGGTCTTCACTCAAAATTAGAGCCGCTGAGTTCTAATTTTTGACACCACTCCCAGGCACGTGCGTCGTCGTTGACCTTTTCGCTTTCGCGAATTTCCTCCCCCGAAGTACAATTCCAATAAGTCCCTCGCCAGGAGTTTGTCCGTCGACTCGGGCCTATTAATATTAATATTAATAGTAATAGTAATAGTAATAGTAATAGTAATGACAAAAAATAGGAAGAAGAAGAACAAGAAAAAAACAAGAAGAAGAAAAAATAAAGAAAAATTGAAACATTGCTCTTTCTCTCTCTCTCTTCTCTTTCTCTTTCTCTTTCTCTCTCTCTCTCTCTCTCTCTCTTCTCTCTCTTGCCTCTCTTTCTCCTTCTTTCTCTTTCTCTCTCCATCTCTCTCCTCCAGGTCACTAGGCCACCACAATCACCATGTTGGTCTGCAGATAGGGGCAGTAATAGGCCATGCACATTATGTGTATGTTTAAATCTAATCTGAGAGTCCTTGTCCCACATTAGATGGTCCTGTCTGTCCTGTCTAACCCTCTGGACATGCTTGTTTATGCTCACATCTCTGTTTAAAGCACACAAGTAAGTGTGCTTTTAACAGAGATAAAGCTGTGTGATAAAGCTCCCACTGATAAACACAACAGAACAAGAGGTAAGCGGTTTGAAACACAAGTGCAATCTAAACCAACTTTCTAAAGTAACAACAAACTGGCTTCAAAACTATTCATTTTTGTCAAGTAGATTTTAGATGTAGGAAAGTAGTGCTCCTAGGGTAAAGACACACTAGCACCCCTCAATTGCAGAGTAAAGAGGTGACAGATCCCAGAATTGTAATTAGTTTTTTATTTTTTTTTTTCATTCATTTTCTACCGCTTAATCCCGTTAGGGGTCGCGGGTGACTGGAGCCTATCCCAGTGACTTTGGGCCTTAGGCAGGGGAACACCCTGGACAGTGGCCAACTCGTCGCAGAGTTAGACAGACAACCATTCACTCTCTCATTCACTCACTAAGGGAAATTTACAGTGATGCCCAATTAACTTAAACATGCATGTTTTTGGAGGTGGGAGGAAACCGGAGTGCCCGGAGAAAACCCACGGTGACACAGGGAGAACATGCAAACTCCACCCAGAGAGATCGTGAGATGTTGATATGGTCCGACCTGGGAGTCAAACCCACGACCTCCTTATTGGGAGAGCTCTAACCGCTCTGCTACCGTGCACCCATTTTTTATTTAGTTTTATTTTATTTTTTAAGATTTGTCACTGATTACATTTGAAATCAATTAATTGCTCAGCTCTACTCCAGAGTATGAGTAGAGCTGAGCAATCAATGAGAGAAATTCGTAAGTTGGACAAAATAAGTTCATAAGGGCATATTTTAACAAACACTAAACCTATAATATGAATTGACTTACTAAATGTCTGGGGCTTACATTTAGTTACAGTTCACAGATATGAATGTGACTGTAACTTCCCATAAAATATAAACCAGGACAGCTGTTACGGCTCGTTACGTCGCCCGGATCGGCGTCACCGGGGCCCCATCCTGGAGCCAGGCCTGGGGTGGGAGCTCGCAGGCGAGCGCCTGGTGGCCGGGCCCAGCCCGAAAAGGCAACGTGGAGCCACCTTCCCACAGGCCCACCACCCGCAGGAAGGACCATAGGGGTCGGGTGCAGTGTGTTTTGGGCGGCGGTCGGGGAGAGGTCCCCGGACGACCCAGGCCATGCACACGGTCTCTGGCGCTGGGGACATGGAATGTCACCTCGCTGGCGGGGAAGGAGCCCGAGCTTGTGCGGGAGGTTGAGCTTTCCGACTAGATATAGTGGCCTCACCTCCACGCACAGCTTGGGCTCTGGAACCATTACCCTCGAGAGGGGCTGGACGCTCCATTTCTCTGGGGTTGCCCATGGTGTGAGGCGGCGAGCGGGTGTGGGCCTGCTCATAGCCCCACAGCTCAGCCGCCATGTGTTGGAGTTCACCCCAGTAGACGAGAGGGTCGCGTCCCTGCGCCTTCGGGTCGGGGACAGGTCTCTCACTGTTGTGGCAGCCTACGGGCCAAACAACAGTGCAGAGTACCCGGCCTTCTTGGAGTCCCTGGGAGGGGTACTGGACAGTGCACCCACCGGGGACTCCATTGTTCTGCTGGGGGACTTCAATGCCCACGTGGGCAACGCCAGTGACACTTGGAGAGGGGTGATCGGGAGGAATGGCCCCCCAGATCTTAATCCGAGCAGTGTTCTGTTATTGGACTTCTGTGCTAGCCACAGTTTGTCCATAACGAACACCATGTTCCAGCACAAGGGTGTCCATCAGTGCACGTGGCACCAGGACACCCTAGGCCGGAGGTCGATGATCGACTTTGTCGTCGTGTCATCTGACCTTCGGCCGCGTGTTTTGGACACTCGGGTTAAGAGAGGGGCGGAGCTGTCAACCGATCATCACCTGGTGGTGAGTTGGATCCGCTGGCAGAGGAGGAAGCCGGACAGACTTGGCAGACCCAAACGTATCATGAGGGTCTGTTGGGAACGTCTTGCCGAGTCCTCTGTCAGAGGGGTATTCAACTCACACCTCCGGGAGAGCTTCTCCCAGCTTCCAGGGGAGACTGGGGACATTGAGTCGGAGTGGACCATGTTCTCGGTCTCCATTGTCAATGCGGCCGCTCAGAGCTGTGGTCGCAAGGTCTCAGGTGCCTGTCGTGGCGGCAATCCCCGAACCCGGTGGTGGACACCGGAAGTAAGGGATGCCGTCAGGCTGAAGAAGGAGTGCTACAAAGTAGTACTCCCGAGGCAGTTGACAGGTATCTGCAGGCCAAGCGTGCCGGCGGTCGCGGAGGCAAAAACTCGGGACTGGGAGAGGTTCGGGGAGGCCATGGAGGAGGACTATCGGTCGGCCTCAAAGAAATTCTGGCAAACCGTCCGACGCCTCAGGAGGGGGAAGCAGTGCTTCACCAACACTGTTTACAGTGCAGGTGGAGAGCTGTTGACCTCAACTGGGGATGTTGTTGGACGGTGGAAGGAATACTTTAAGGGTCTCCTCAATCCCACCGCCACGTCTTCCGATGAGGAAGCAGAGGCTGAGGACTCGGGTGGAGGCTCACCCATCACCCAAGCTGAAGTCACTGAGGTTGTCAATAAGCTCCTCGGTGGCAAGGCTCCGGGTGTGGATGAGATCTGTCCTGAGTATCTCAAGTCTCTGGATGTTGTGGGACTGTCTTGGCTGACACGTCTCTGCAACATCGCGTGGCGAACTGGGACAGTACCTCTGGACTGGCAGACCGGGGTGGTGGTCCCTCTGTTTAAGAAGGGGGACCGGAGGGTGTGTTCCAATTACAGAGGGATCACACTCCTCAGCCTCCCCGGTAAGGTCTACTCCAGGGTGCTGGAGAGGAGACTTGACCGATAGTCGAACCTCGGATTCAAGAGGAGCAGTGTGGTTTTCGTCCCGGCCGTGGAACACTGGACCAGCTCTACACTCTCCATCGGGTGCTCGAGGGTTCATGGGAGTTTGCCCAACCAGTCCACATGTGCTTTGTGGATTTGGAGAAGGCATTCGACCGTGTCCCTCGTGGTGTCCTGTGGGGAGTGCTCCGAGAGTACAGGGTCTGGGGCCCTTTGCTCAGGGCAGTTCGGTCTCTGTACGACCGGAGCAGGAGCTGTGTTCGCATTGCCGGCAGTAAGTCAGACCTGTTCCCAGTGCATGTTGGACTCCGACAGGGCTGCCCTTTGTCACCGGTTCTGTTCATTGTTTTTATGGACAGAATTTCTAGGCGCAGTCACGGTCCGGAGGGTGTCCGGTTTGGTGACCACAGGATTTCATCTCTGCTGTTTGCAGATGATGTCGTTCTGATGGTTCCATCAAACCAGGACCTGCAACATGCACTGGGACGGTTTGCAGCCGAGTGTGAAGCGGCTGGGATGAAGATCAGCTCCTCTAAATCCGAGGCCATGGTTCTCGACCGGAAAAAGGTGCCTTGCCCTCTCCAGGTGGGTGGAGAGTCCTTGCCTCAAGTGGAGGAGTTCAAGTATCTCGGGGTCTTGTTCACGAGTGAGGGAAGGATGGAACGTGAGATTGACAGGCGGATCGGTGCAGCGTCAGCAGTGATGCAGTCGCTGTATCGAACCGTTGTGGTGAAGAAGGAGCTGAGTCGAAAGGCAAAGCTCTCGATTTACCGGTCAATCTACGTTCCAACCCTCACCTATGGTCATGAGCTTTGGGTAATGACCGAAAGGACAAGATCGCGGATACAAGCGGTTGAAATTAGTTTCGCAGGTGGCTGGGCGCTCCCTTAGAGATAGGGTGAGAAGCTCAGTCACACGGGAGGAACTCGGAGTAGAACCGCTGCTCCTCCACGTCGAGAGGGGCCAGCTGAGGTGGCTCGGGCATCTGTACCGGATGCCTCCTGGACGCCTCCCTGGTGAGGTGACACGCTGGAGGGACTATGTCTCTCGACTGTCCTGGGAACGCCTTGGGATCCTCCCAGAAGAGCTGGAGGAGGTGTGTATGGACAGGGAAGCCTGGGCGTCCTTGCTCAGACTGCTGCCCCCGCGACCCGACCCCGGATAAAGCGGAAGAAAATGGATGGATGGATGGACAGCTGTGTGACAGACTGTTCTAATTATAATATACCAACTCCACTTTGGTGAGAGTTTGAGACAGCGGTATGGAATTGGACTGGAGTCTGACTTGAATGACTTTGTTGACCTGAGACTTGACTCTATAAATGGATTAAGGCATTTTTCCAATTTTGACTTAAAATTTAGTGTGATAGTCCTTGTGGTAAATTTTGGTCATAGTTTTACAGCAGTTGCAAGCTGCAATTTATGAAGAAATGTACACTTTACACACAACAAACAGTTTCCTTTAGCTTAAACAATTATTTACTGTAACATACATAAAGTGCAACAAGATATTATCACTTGTCAAACATTTTGAATCTTAAGAGTGTTAAAAATATATATACTGTATATCAAATGGCTAGATGTGACCGTACTTTTTTCATTGCAGTACAAATAATAAAAAAAAAATCCCATTCTATATATTTTGACTTTTTCTATGCACTTTTAATTCTATGTTGAATCACAGCATTAAAGGAGTGTTTTACAAATGATAATTATTGCACCCAGTTATTTTTAAATTGTATTTAAAAAAAAAAAAATCGAAATTGAATCGAAAATTGAATTTTTTTGGGGTCAAAATTGTCCAGCCCTATGTCAGGGAGAGAAACTACATTTTCTCCTGTACGAGATCAAAAGACAACTAAATTTTTCAAAAACTGGATATAATACAACAGTGAAAAGGCTGTAAATAAGTATGCACTTGGTCAATTTATGGCTGTTCCACATTACATTTTATTTATAACAAAAATATAAGTATACAACAAAAAAGATTAAAAAAACAAACATATACAACATTTGCTTTAGCTGAATACACTTGATTGAAAAAACACTGACCTGTTGTGATGTCAGTTGAACAGAACCCGTTAGCTCTACATACTGTATGTCATGTTTACTGGCAAAAGACAATAATAAACAAGCAAAATGCACTGATCTTTGTACTCATTCTTTACTCTAGTAACTGTACTTTCACTTGAGAAGTGAACTTCACAACTTTGGCTGCTTCTTTTTTTAAGCCATCCCTTAACGGAGGCTAACATGTCTGTCTTTGTTTCCCAGATAGATCCCCAAGATGGAAGTTGCCTGACCAGCCAGTCCCTACACGCTTTAACAGACACTGTACAAAGACGTAAGGGTCTGGGATCAGAGCGCCGGGGTTCAATTTCGAGGACGGGCTTTCCGACTGCGGAGTGAACCAATCACAGAAAACCCGGAAATTCCCCCGATGCAGCGACGCGCTAAACCGGTTGGTATAGTAAATATGTAGCGTGAGGATTTTTTCAATGGAGCAGTGACCTATGTGAAGGCTCTGAACACGTTCCTAATTGTTCAAAACCGAAGCTAGAGCCGAAAACAATGATCTATCAGCTACGTCCGCCATCTTGAATATTTTGAGACGGTTAGAAAAAAAGTTTTGAAATTGCGGAGCGGAGGGGAGGAGGGAAAGGGGGGGGGGGGGGGGCGTTTGTGATTGGATCGTCCTAACTTTGGACGACGAAATCATTGGCTATCTCTTCAGTTTCAGACCCTTCTGCATTCAAACAGAATGTAGGAGGGGCTGACTGGTCAGGCAAAGATGGAAGAGCTTATCTGTTTGACCAAGTGATTCAATCAGTTTCTAAATGAACAGATTTAAATATGTACTTCCTGGTTTGCAGCGTGAAAATCAAGTACCAGAACTGTCCGACACAAGATCTCAATCCGGTACCAGAATTGTGGAGACACTAATTTTACTGAATGTTTTTAATTTTGTTTTTTTAGTCTGGACATTGAAGAAAGTATGTATCTGTCTCCTTTATTTGAAACATGCTGCACCTAATTGATATTTTTGCATTGGTTCAAGTGGCTATGATTTACTCACTAACAACCTCTGCTGGTCAAAATAGAAGAATTTTCTTAATTTAAAAGTTTGATTTGACCAACTGTGAAACCACAGAAGATCCAATTTGTTTTAGTCCATTTATTATGTCAAAATACATGACAAAAAGAACATGAAGATGAAAGCCTTGGTGAAACACAACCTAACCTTAACCCTCTCCAGGATACACTTATCCTGGTCCTGCTAGATGAGTTATTTCCCTCTACCAAATGACTCTAGCTCTATTGTTTATCTGTAATTTGATCTGCGTTAGTCTTAGTCACATCTACAGCCTGTCCATCCATGGGAGTGGATCTCTTCTTCACTGCGGTTCTCCTCAAGGTTTCTCTTTTTACCCATCTTTTTCTTATTTTTTCTTGCCGAGAAAGAAGGTCTAAGGACAGGGGATACTCTGGACAATTATTCATTTGCTTGCTCATTCATAATCTGCTTTGACATAGTTGATCAATTGAATGTTTATTGTTTCCTTTTCTGTCATTAATGTGTTTGTTAAATTAACAATGTTGAGAAGTACACATAGACGACAGTTGAAGTGATTTTGGGCTAAACAAAAATAAATTGTCTTTTATGTTTTTATATTGTACAGTGTCCTTGGGTGTCATGAAAGGCGCTTTTAAATAAAATGTATTATTATTATTATTATTATTATTATTATTATTATTATTATTAAATTACTTGAGCAGTGTCTAATTCAAAGCTCAAAACTATTGCAATAAAACCTGTGTTATTACTGCTGAAATGGCTTTTCACTGTTAGAGGATTTGAGTTTTGTGATAACACTCTAAATGAGCTTCTGAAAATGCGATTTAGGCTATATAAGCATTTTGCCCATATCTCGAGAATGGAACAAGCTAGAGCTGTATTAGGATAAGTCTAACCAGATACAGCATACAGGGCTAGAAATAAGATGAATGAACTGGATTAAGATATGTGTTTTTGCAGTATTGCTTGAGCTGTAAGAGAACATTAGGGCAGTGTTCTGTCTCAGAACCTCAGTGGGAGAATTGGGCCTGTACACAAGGACAGAGCATGTCCAGAGCCTGTCCTGCAGCTGGGGAGAGTCTGATAGAGCAGAAAACAGCCTTGAACACTGCCCACACTCCACGCAGACTTTCACATTTTCACAGATTATCAGAAAACAGGCAGCTGAGCCCATAACAACCAAACAAGTAAGTCCTTTCAAAGAAAACACAAAGAAACAAAAAAAGTATGTGTGGGATGTAGGTGCTAACAAAAAACAAATGACCTGTTAACTTTTCTGAATGTGTATTGCATTGTTGAATGTGTAATGTATTGGTTTATTTTTATTTTCTACTATTCATGTTTGCTAAATTAAGTCCTCAGAGACGACTGTTTTTTGGGTTGTACAAAAATAAAATGATTTGATTTGATTTTTAGTAAAAAAAAAATGGAGAATCATGTCATTTACGGAAGCATCACTTTAAGCATCACTTTAAATTTCTTCCTCACTATTGTTAAAGGGCCTGCATTGCAGTCATTTTTGGTTCATGTTATAATGCAATTTATTACTTGAAAACAAATACCGATTTTGGTACCACTTTATATTTACTACACCTAAATTAGCCTTAGTAAAACCTTAATAAAGCATGAATAAAGACTTAAATATTCCTGAACAAATGATCAATTAATAGATGAAAAAGTTTATTAATGCTTAGTGACTACTTATTTAAGGAGATACTAATACAAACTAATTGTTTGGTTAGTATTTATTAATATATATATAAAAAAAACGAATAACATTAATAATTTACTTCTATCTCATTTCTAAAATGATGCCCATTTATAGGTTTTCCAAAAATGTATTTAGTGATATATTGTGAAATTCGATTCTTGATATTGCTACGAAATTTTCCAGACCTATAATTTTAGTTGATTTCTATGTTAATAGCGTTCCAAAAGGTTATTTCCAGTGTTCGAAATGAGCGTCCCCTTGGTCAAAGTTAGTGTTGGAAAATCAGGATTTTTTTTATTATTATTTTTAATTACCCTCACCCAACCCCCAAACTTATCCACAGAGTTGTGGCTAAACAGTGAAGGGTGCTCAATTTGAGACCATGTTGGTTTGCCTCAGAAGTAGATGGTGTAACCACCACATTGTCATCACTTTTGAATAGGGGCGGAAAGTAAATATTTATTCATTATTAGTAATACTATCCATTCATTTAGTAATGATCAAGTAATGTTATCTTAATAGTTAGCTAACATTTGTAAATGATTTGTAGCTAGTCATTATGAAGTGATACCCAATTGGCTGAGTGCAGTTGTCTTGTTTTGGTTTAAAATACTACATCCTGTACATACAACGACTTCCTGTTCAATACTCTTCAATGAGGTTTTCACTACATCAGTTTAAAACTAAAATCCTCTTTAGATCAGACAGTTGTGGTGAATTACAGAAAACATGTTAAAGACTTTACATATCAGAGAATATTCATCAGAGAACACTTCTGTGTTTAAAAGAGACATATTGTGTCTAAATGCTAACGCTAACAGGAAATGGTGTATGTACAGAAGTTAGCATTTTGAACAATCGCAAGCCAACTGAAATTCCGTGCACACAGCCCATTCTGAATAAAGCAGATAAAAGTCCTAGATACAGTCAGAAAAACAATAATTTGAGCGTTAGTTTTGTTTTGTTTTTTTTTGGCTTCTGGCTAGAGCTGTGACAACACCGTGATGTAGGCTGAAAAGGGTCCATATAACCAATGTTCTTAGAAACTTAACCATGAGAAAACATTGCTGAAAAATAAACAAACACACACAACAAAATGACTTCGTCCATTAAAGGCACTAACAGTGTTGTGTGTTGTGAGAATGTCTGAATCCAGAGTTCAATTAGCCACATGACAGTTTGCAATGCTACATGATCAGACAAAGTGTCCATGTGCAGCACACATGTAACACAAAACAAAAGATCTGATAGTAAAGTGAGAAAAAGTAACAAAAGTGACAAAAGGGTGAGTGACGCACACACTTGTGACGTGTGTGTGTGTAGGAGGGAGGGGCGAGTAAAATCTTTCTATTTTCATGGAAATGTTTCTTTAGCTGCAGATGTTTTTACCTTTCTGTATCAAACTGATCTGGAGAGTCATGACTTGAGTCAGACATGAGATATTTTGATTACTTGGGACTTGAAGTGGCTTGAGACCTACTTATGCTAATCATGTAATTTACATAAAACAACTGTAACATGGTCCTCCTCACTTCTGTGTTTGTGACCAGAAAGATTGGTTGTTTGATATAATTGGACTTGTCTCTCTTTGGCTTAGGACTTAGACTTGTCAATGTAATTGATAAAAATAAGCTCCGAACAACACCGTGTACAAATTTTGCAGAAATCCCCGTAAGTCAAAAAATCTGACTTTAAGTGTGTAAAATGTGTAAAGCATGAATTACTGGATGAGAAAGAGGCACTGCGCCCACACACACTGTGTTATTTTAACAGAATAGTGCGTTTTAGAGGGGGGATTATTGGAGACACTCAGTCCTCCTCTGAGGCACTCTGCTCGGACTAGGCTTTGGCGCATGTCATCCCCTGACTTCCACACAACCCTGCCACTTCAAGGCTTGATTTTAAGCACTTTTACAGGTCCTGGAGCACTGCCCAATGGGTCAGACCAGGGCAGTATCATGTTTCCCATAGTCCTGGGTAGGTTTTGAGTTTGAGCACTGCCTATTTTAAACAGAATAGCACGGGTCATTGCTCATTCTCATGCCCGGGGGGGAGGAGCACTCATCCCCGGCTAGGTTGCACGGAGGGTCGGCCCCTGTCCTCCAGAGAACCAGGCAACTTTCTGACCCGATTTTAAACACTTTAATTCGGCCTGGGGCACTTCTTAGGGGCATGGATGGATGCAGCATGGCCTGCTCTTTGACCCTGAGTGGGTCTTAAGCCAGAGCACCGAGTATTTTTGATAGAATAGCCGGTTTTAGAGAGGGGGAATTCCTGGACATCCAGTCCGCCTCTGGTGCACTCTGCTCAGACTGGGCTTTGGGGTTATACCATGGAAGTATAATTAGAACTGGAAGATGAGTCCAAGATGGCGGCCCGTTGTTTTCAATGGCTTCTGCTCAGTGGCGCATTGATGCCGAAAAAGATTTTTTTCCGCGCTCTTTCCTGAATGCAGGCTAGCGCCTCCCACTACCGTGATGTCAGAAAAGTGACAGCGTGATCAGTTCTGACAATCAGAGCGATGGTGGCCTGAGCAGGGGGAGAGCGACGGAGGAGCGGGGGAGCGGAGAGAGCGCGGGCAGAGCGGTAAGCTAGGCTAAACCTCGTTTAAGCATTTGGGGCATCGAAAAAATTGGAAAATTTATGTAGTGAAACTAGAGAGAACTACCTTCAAAATGAGACCTTAGTTAAAGCTGTAGGTGCCGTGTCCGCGGAGCAATAGCAGTTTGAAGTGCCAAAAAATGCATTGACGGTCTATGGGGAAATTTTTCTTGGGCCCAACCGCTGCAGTACCGCGGAGCGGCCTGATCGCCACTCACATCAGGAAAGAGGGGCGGAGCCCAATCCAGATAATATAATACATCCATGGGTTATACACCCCTGAGTTCCAGAAGAACCAGACACTTTCAGACTTGATTTTACCTTGTCTAATAAGATGTTTTGCTTGTTTTTTTGTCTGGGTGTACCTCATCGGGCATCCCTGCTTTGTTCCTGAATTGAGCGACAGCGACAGCAGAGTTTCATTTCATTCTTTCATGTCAACAGAAAGCCACCTGCCAGGAAATTCAAAGTTAGAGAAGAGTTCAACCGTGAAAGTGTCAAAAAATAGACCCAGGACATACTCAGAAAGCCCAATCCAACATACTAATGACACCCCTTCAAAACAGCAACAAGTACCAGAAAGTAGCTCATCACCTTCTTCCGACGCCAACGTTCAATGTCAGGGCAGGCAGTGAGTACAAAAGCAGATGGGTCTCGCCAGTACAATAAGAGACATTATTGCTTGTTCTGTAGTAAAGGATTACTGAAAATAACTCGACATTTGGTAACCTGGCCAGCCAGATGGTTTATTTCGCGGTATTTGTGAATTCACAAACACGAGATAAACCATCTGGCCTTCGTCCGGCTCGATTGGTTTGAGAGTCTGAACCAGCAATGACCAGCCCAATCACATCACAGCAGCGTGGTTTTGAACCAATCACATTGTAGCAGGGCGGGATAACACGGGCCGTTAGCTCCCCGGTGCCGCAGCCAAGTCTGATTCAAGCTAAACAAAGACGGCGGCTACCGTGGATGTACGTGTTTCTGCTGCTTTTGATGCGGTTTCAGCAGAAATACGGAGTAATTTCTTTTTGAAAGAAGAGCGGTATGTGTGACACATACTGTTCATCTCATGCGGACATTGGATACACCACTACGAGTTGTTGCTGTGATTGACTAGCTCAAATAAGGTAGGCCCCACACCCAATCAGCTCGAAGTATTTCACTAAACACCCCGCCTTTTCTCCAACACTTTCAGCGAGTCAAGTCCCAGATGGATATAGTGAGAACTCAGATAGGAGTTCAACACATATCCATCTGGCGTGAGCCAGGTTAGACATTTGGAGCATGTTCATAAAAATGAACTCGAGGTTGCACAAGCCATGTCTTATAATAAGGGATCAAAGAAAGAAAGCTCCATCTTGAACATCTTCGAAACAGGGGAAACTTTGCTCATAATGTGAGGTGTTAAATGGAGGTGCAGGTGAACTTGTTCCTCGAAGGAAACCATCAGTAAACACAGAAGCCCAGGATTACATGCACTGTGTTCACTGCCAAGGTCTCTTTAGAAAGAAGATTCTTTTAAAACATGTCTCAAAATGCAAGTTTAAGCCTAGCGGTGAGCCAAATCGAGGAAGAATGCGTGTTCAGGCGCTCTGTGCATTTGCTGTACCGCCACCTCCGGGTGTCAAACAAGACTTCTGGAAGCTGCTAAGCAACATGATAAATGATAAAGTTTCTTCCATAGTGAAAAAAGATCCATGTATTCTGGAATTTGGTGAAAATCTTTTTAGTTCTTTATGGCCATGATGCTGGGAAACATGAGTATATTCGTCAAAAACTGAGAGAGTTGGGAAGGCTTCAGTTATGCTCAAGAAAAAACCCGGAGCTAAAGACTATTGAGGACCATGTTTGCCTTCAAATTTCATGCATGTTGTAGAATCTGTGAAATGTGTAGCTGGTCATGACAGGCAAAAAATACATATAAACGCCCCAAGTCTGGCTCTCAAATTAGGGCATAGTCTGTCAAAGATTTCCATGTTGGTTGAAAGTCGTTCAAACATTCAGAACAAGTTCAGTGTTGCAGCTAAAAATGCCTGTACATTCCGACAAATCTATGAAGCAAGATGGCATGAAATGATATCTGCAGCGTCACTGAGAACACTTCAAGAAGCTAAGTGGAATGCTCCACTTTTACTTCCATTCATAAGAGATGTCCAGGTGCTTCATTCATTTTTGGATGCAGAGCAGCAGAAACTTCACTCCATGTTGTCTTCTGAAGTGTCAACCCAGGACTGGGCTGGATTAGCAAAAGTCACCCTGACTCAGATAATTCTCATAGACGTCGTCAGCGAGGTGTCAAAAATGCCTCTGTCAGCATATATGTCTCCACATAGCCAGGATGCGCTGGACGACCTGGGTGGTGCACTCTCTGATTTAGAAAAGAAACTGTGTCAACACTTCAGAAGAATGGAGATAGCCATGCAGGAATCCTTGGATCTTCTTGTCAGCAAGCGAGAGATGTGTGGGGTTGTACCGGGAAACAAATACCTTTTTACCAGACCACAAGCATGTTCATACTTTCGTGGGTCTGACTGTCTCCGGCATTTTGCCAAGATGTGTGGAGCAAAAAACCCAGAAAACCTCACTTCCACAAAACTGCGCAAACAAACTGCAACTCTGTCTCAAGTTCTTAACCTGAGCAAGACAGAGTTGGATCAGCTGGCCGATTTCCTGGGGCATGATGTAAGAGTCCACCGACAGTTCTACAGACTTCCAGAAGGCACCCTTCAATTGGCTAAAGTGAGCAAGATCCTCATGGTTTTGGAGCAGGGACTATGACTGAATTCATTTGCTTCTATTTTAGAGCCTGCCTCTCTTGTCTGGCAGTCAGTATTGACATTAGAGTTTGGCTGGTAATTTGACAATTAATATTTTTGTAAATTTGACTGAACAAGCAGAAAAGAATATTGTTCTTGCTCGCTCCACACAGATGTTGGGTCTGACAGTGAAGAAATGGTCAAAAAAACTGAACTGATCGAGTTTGAGTTGCCGTCGAGCACAGCCTATATTCCAACTCTAAGTTGAAAAGATGGTCCAAATGTGGATCTCTCTTCTAAAAGTCGAAAAAACTGTCTTGAACATTTTGTGTATTGTGTCAGTGAAGTGGTGCAGACAGACTGATGAATTGTGTAGTAGTTCAACTCACCACTTGTTATTCCAAGTGTAGTTTGTGTCTCTGACTATTGATGAACTGTTATAGTGTAACAGGTTCATCATAGTGATATAATTACACAAATTGTCTTTCTTTTGTTTGTTCTACATACCTGGCATTTAGTGACTGTGCTGTTGTGGCCCGGAAATTATTTCTTCTTTGTGTGCCCCTCTGGGGCACTAGTATAAATTGCTGTGTCGAAACTTCCTCTTCCCATTTCCCAACCGTCTGGGAAAAGTTTGCTCATCCAATGTAGTCATTATTTTACCCTTATGCTAAGCTATTGTTGTATTTAATTCCATATTAAGCCTTTAAGTTGTTCCAATGTTTTTACTTATTTTTCCTTTGTAGTGTAGGCCAACTGTTAGCAGCACATGTATGTTGATACTGTTCTCTTTCATTGTAACCCATTGTAATGCGAACTCATGTCTGAAAAATATGGGCCAATTTTTAGCAGCACATGTATGTTGACGCTGTTCACTATCACTTGTTATTTTGAAAATGTGGATTGTCTATTTTCTGTCATCTTTTTCTGTGTAATAAAAATGCACCGTGTAATCAAATTATTATCCTACACAACACTATTCATTTTCATACATAGCATTAAAAAGCTGTACTGTATCACAAAGATCTCTCTAATAGAGTGGACTCACATCCACATGTCAAACACCTCGCAAGCTGAGCAGGACAGTACTGGTTGTAGGCGGATGCTAAAACTGTCTATTACAGTGACTGAGTGAATCTAAGCATTGTGACAAGTGACTTGAAAGGTGGACAAATATTGTAAAAATCTACCACCATCACGATAAATCAAAGGGGCTTTGCAAGTTACAAGTCAAGTTCACAGTTAAGTCACAATTAAGTACCCCACAGATCTTAAAGCAGAACTTAGCAGCTTCAGCGGAAGTGCTCCCCTGAATCGAAACTATGTTTATTTATTTTCTTATATCTGTGTAATTTTAGGATTGAAATAAGGCAGCAAAAACACATCTAAACACACACAGAGAGATAGAGAGAGAAGAGAGAAATTTGGTGGGACAAGGGACATGTTCCAGATTGTTCCTGTAAAAATACACTATTAAGCTTAGGAAGCGAAGCATCAAGTTGTCTCAAGTCAAGAGTTCGAAGTCAAAGCCAGTCCCGAGTCAAGTCTCAAGACCAAGTTACGACCTGCAGATCCACATCTCTGAAATAAGTCCAGAGTTAAACCTGACAGTTGCACAGCTGTGGCCCTGAGCATCAAAGCTCTGTGCGTGTGTGTGGGTGCGGGTGTGTGTGGAGCATGGGAAGAGGAACGAGAGCACTATCAGGCTGTGACGCAGGCTGCCTCCTCCACATTATCTCTGCTCAAACCTGCTGTTGTTACTTTGTTCTGAGGCTTCTTCTGTTCCTCTGCTCCACTTATGCAGAAAACAGCATGATACTTTGCTGTTTAATCACTCATCAATCAATAATTAATAAATGATTCTGATTCTCTTGAGAAGGAACTAAAAATTGCAGACTCTGCGATTTGCTCATAGCGTATAAAATTCCGATTTAATTAGATTTTTCTGTTTTTCTGTCCTGTTTTCATCTATCACTTATCCCTGCCCACTCTGTCAAATCTATCTTCAGATTTTCAGAACCATTCAACTTTATAAACGATAAGGTTATTAAGATATTTTGCTGATTTTGAAGTTATATGTGCTTTAGACTGACAACAACTGCGCTATGGATATAAGTTTGCACACCTGCCAGCCTGCGAGAGGCCTTTGAACTCTTAATATTTACATTTTTCTAAATTTTCTATAGAAGTTATAATAGGGCCCTGTAGAAGCAGAGCAGTTCTGCAGTTTTGAACAGAAAGTCAGTGAACCTGTTTCTGTTTCTAAGATAAATTTTGTGTTTTATAATGATCATACTGATTTACATGTGAGTTTAGTATTAAATACAATTATAAATTCACATCTTTTTTGCCGTAGAAACAACTAATGGGCACAAATCATGCAAAATTGAATTTGAGTGTTTAAACCTGTTGTAACATGACATCACAAAGTCAGCTGGAGTTGTGTTTGTTTCTGAATATCCCTGATCTGTGATGTCATTGATCTCTGAGATTTTCTGCTCTGTCCATAAATGATCCACACTTGTTTAGATAATTTCTGCCGCTGCAATATATTAGGCAAGATGGCTTTATTCTGCCCTTTTTTTATTCCCTTTGCAACCAATAGATAGAGCTTCAACTCAATTCCTAATGTGGGAAACAAACATGTGTGCCTAATTCTCTTGTTGGTTCTGGTGCCTGGGGTTCCAAAATGGTTTGAAGGACAAGAACAAACAAATATGTCATATTTGTCCCTTAAAAGTGCCCTTCTGGAGGTGGAAACACACAATTCAGTCGAAATAGAAAGTTAAAAAAAAGCCTCCCCTGACCCTTCCCCCAAGGCTCCCCAGCAAAAGAGATTCTGAATCTCAGTGGGACTTCCCTGGTTAAATAAAGGTCAATTAAATTAAATTAAATTAAATTAAAAATTATTTAAAGCCAAACTTCAGAACATATTAGTGATAACTGTGTTGTCATAATATGGAAAAAATACAACTGAAGGAACATCTTTTCCATGAAAACAAATAGTTCTGCAGGACAAATAATAGTTCATTTTGTGTTATATATCAGTGTAAAGTCACATACAATTGTTAATTATTTTGTTCATCAAAGACAAAAACTTGCTTTTATTTTATTTGGTTAAAGAGATACAGTAGAGCTTTCAGTATTTATTTTTCTTTTAAAAAAATCTGGTATTTTAAATAGGCACACAAACTCAATGCAGCAAAAGAAATCTAATCTAATGTAGTTACATTATTTGAAAGACAATGTTTAGTGCAATTTAGTTTGATCATATTCAGACCATACTGTGTAAAAGATGTGTAGTTTATCTAAAGGGTTACACATTTGGTTGAGAAAAATGTACAGCTTGTTGACAAAACATTAAATTGATTTACAACATACACTCCGAGCCTGAAACAACACAACTGCCCAACTCATGGTCAGTTGCTGTAATCAATACACAGTATGTACAGGGTTTTATATAACCACATTTCACACAAACATGATCAGGGAAACGTTTTTAAGACGTACGAAAGATTTGATTTCAACTTGTATTGTTATTTACAGTTAATTTTAAAAATAAAGTGTGTAAAGTTGTGTAAACTATTCCTAACAACAGTATATTACTCCACAGTTTGGTATTAAAATGTCCCAAGCTAATGTTTTAACTTTCTATTTCAATGGGATTATTGCATTTGATTTTTCACCCCCAGATAGTTATGCAGTGTCATTTTAAAGATAAACTCCAACAGCTAAATTTCAGTCTTGTTGCTGTTAGTTACCACTATTCCTTACCCGCCTTAATGTCGGCTGAAATAGTCACATGGTGCAGGAGCTCTATGATTTGGTTTGATTTTTAGTGGTTTTACCTGTTTGTCAATGTCCTGGAAGCTAAGCAGGACAGGGCCTATTCAGTACTTAGATGGGAGACTGCTGAAACAGGTGCTACTGTGGATGTCCTTGTGTAAGACTCTTCACCCACTTTGTCTGTTACACTGGGGGAGGGAAACCTTAAAACAATGTTTACTGCAGACTCCATTTACTACTCAGTTTTTCTGTTGATATATTTGCATGTGTGTAATTTATCACAACCTGTTTGTGCTAGTACTTTTGTCTTTTGTAGATAAAATGTTATTTCATAAACTGGTCAAATACAGTGTATATATAAATCTCTGTTATTCTCTGTTAATGTGCATGTAATGGGACAATCTTCCTTTTGTGAATTGACTTCAAATACACTGTCAGTCAATTATCATCATTTCCACCCAAAAGTATTTTGTAAATAAATTAGCTTGTGACAAAATATTTGACTCAAATACCTTGTCACAGCTTAGCCCAATATTTGGTAATCAACTTTTTTTTTTTTTTTGCCAGGAAGAGCATATGCAGTCTTTAAACTATGGGCAATTCAAATGGTTAATGTGTATATACATAACACCAGTAAAACTTAAATAAATAAAAATATACCGGACACATGCATGTGTGTGGCGTGAAAGGAACATGTGGGAATTCAAACACTGCATGTGGAAATGCAACCATATTAAAAACATTTTGGTTGGAGGTAAAAGAGAATTACATACACTAAAGCAAAACAACATACACCTCTATAGGATCAGGATTATATGAGAAGCTGTTATTCAGTATTGTTCTATGTTAAATGCTGTTTTATTGATTTTTTTGTATATATTTTTTTTTATTATTTTTACACCATGTATTGGAATAACTGTCCAGAATGGAAATATTTAAAGTGTATCACTGTGTAAACATGGCTAAAACTTAAAATATACAATATACTGGCACATTTTTTGCTTGAGTGGTCCACTCCAGTATCAACTTGCTGTTTGCAAAATATGTTCTTAAGCCACAATTAAATATTAACCTAATACTAAATGATTTGTGAGAGTGACAAAGAGATCTAGATATTGCTGTGTGAAAAGCTGTTTTATTCTTTTCTAATACAGACGAGAGAACAGACACACTTATCAAACAAGAATAATTACTTTTTAGATTGGACTAATCACAAAATCAAGTTCTATTTCCTGTCATTAGGAGGGGCAAACCAAGAGCCACAGGCAGAACTGAGGCCCCTATGACACACATTAACAGAGCTTTAACAGCTGGTGGGATACACTGCATGTTGCTTCTTACTGTGATGTCATTTAATAATCATTGATAACTGTCCAACTTGCTTCAAATTGAACTGATCCTTATCTGTCATTTTGTTCAAATTACAATTCCTTTAAAGGTACTTATAACAAGTTAATATAATTATTTACCTCTCATTTAAACCTAAAGCCATAAATTCATGAATTGCTATTTGCTACATTCAAAGCTTTTGTTCTTGTGTCTTGTGCTTCTCAGAACAACGCAAAATGGGATTTTGTCATAATGAGGATAAATGACAAAAATGATTTTCCATTTACAGAATCCTACAGACTTTTTCTATGAAACAGTACTTTTTCATAGTTAAGCACCTGCCTTTCAAAATGTCTGTGCACATTTCTATAAGCATACATTCAAGTATGATCTGATCTTCATCTAAGTCGCAACAATAGACAGACACACTGCTGAAGCTAATGCCTCATAACACAACAACAACCAGGCCCCAGGCTCCTGAAGTCCTGCGCAGATGAACTGTGTGGAGTTATGGAGCATGTCTTCAACATGAGCCTGAAGCTGAGGGTGGTACCACAGCTATGGAAGACTCCTGCGTGGTACTGTGCCTAAAACACGCACGCTAAAGACCTCAGCAGCTTCAGGCCGGTGGCTCTTACATCCCACCTGATGAAGACACTGGAGAGACTGGTCCTGGGCCACCTTCGCTCCACCATGAGCTCAGCATTGGATCCGCTGCAGTTCGCGTATCGACCTGGCATCGGAGTGGAGGACGCCGTCATCTTCCTGCTGCATCGCTCTCTGTCCCACCTGGAGAAGCCCGGCTGCGCTGTGAGGATTCTATTTTTGACTTCTCCAGTGCCTTCAACCCATCCAGCCCCTGCTCCTGAGGGACAAGCTGGAGACGGCCGGTGTGGACTGTGACCTGGCAGAGTGGATCCTGGACTACCTCACAAACAGGCCCCAGTTTGTGAGAGCCGAGACTGTGTGTCTGACCTCCTGACCTGCAGTGTGGGGGCGCCGCAGGGCACCGTCCTCGCGCCCTTTTCTCTTCACCCTCTACACTGCAGACTTCAGACACAACACGGACAGCTGTGTCCTGCAGAAGTTCTCTGACGACTCTGCTATCATCGGACTCATCACGGACGACGACGATGCAGAGTACAGAGGACTAACACAGGACTTTGTGGACTGGTGTCAGCAGAACCATCTTCTCCTTAACGCTGGGAAGACCAAGGAGATGGTGGTGGACTTTCGCAGACGCCACTCCATTGCTCCGCCACCAGTGAACATCCAGGGAAGGGACATTGAGAGAGTGGACTCATACAAGTACCTGGGTGTTCATCTGAACAATAAACTGGACTGGACTCACAACACTGATGCACTGTACAGGAAGGCCAGAGCAGGCTCTTACCTTCTGAGAAGACTCAGTCTTTTGGAGTGAGGGGGCCACTCCTGAGGACCTTCTACGACTCGGTGGTGGCATCTGCCACCCTGTACGGTGTGGTCTGCTGGAGCAGCAGCATCACAGAGAGGAGAGGAAGAAGCTGGACAAGGTCATCAAGAAGTCCAGCTCCGTCTGGGCTGTCCTCTGGACTCAGTGCGGGAGGTGGGGGACAGGAGGGTCTGGCTAGATTCACATCTATGCTGGACCATGAGTCTCACCCCTGCAGGACGCCCTGTCTGCTCTGGAGAGCAGCTTCAGTGACAGACTGATTCACCCTCGCTGTGTGAAGGAACGATTCCGCAGGTCTTCCTTCTGCTGCTGTCAGACTGTACAACGAACACTGTTAACTCTGGACATTATCACATTTAATCTTGGTGCAATACTGTGTTACCATGGAAACATCTCTGGTACAACTCACTCACGTCACTTTATCTGCTATTATTTATTCACTCTATTTACACTTCCTTAAATGCTGCTTGTACATAAACATCGTCATACTTTTACCTCATATTTATTACTGGTTATTTATTCTGTTCATCTGCTGCAGTTGTACATAATCATAGTCATATATTGTACATAATACTATATACTGATGCCACTTTTATCTATCTATTTATCCTGTCATATCCTGCACTGTGCATAGCAAACATTTATTGTAAATAATAGTCTTTTAATTATTGTATCTTTATAATTATTTTAAGTCTATTTTATTTCTATTATTATTTGATTGCATGTTTCTATTTTCCCCTGCTGTTCTTAAAATGTGCGTTGCAACACTGGAATTTCCCCATTGTGGGACAAATAAAGGATATCTTATCTTATCTTAACTCTAGTTTTAAATGTATAAAGTCAAAGGTACATTGTCAGAACATGCAACAAGGACAAGACAAGGATGATGATGGAACTATTAACTGCTAAAATCTTCTGCTGGAGGGGCCTTTTGAGACGAGACAGCTCAGCTTATTGTGTAAAAGTGTCTTAGTTCCTTTTGAATTTCTGGACTCGTAGATACTGTATACAACATTTTTTGCCAAATTGCCAGGAGTGTAGTCTTGTGATCCTGGGCCAGAGTTCACTGCAGCTCAGCACAAGGACAAAGCACATACAACCTTCACTTTTGTCTAACTGACTTTTATTCAACAACACAGGCTTCACAATTATGAATGGAATAAATAATGAACATCTTTAACTTACAACAAACACAAAAATATATACATCTGCACACGTCGCATTCAAACAGCTGCCCTCTGACTTAAATACAGACAAACATCATGTGCACAGGTCAGAGGTCACAGGTCAGAGGATAATCACATTTACTTTATTTATTTTATTTATTACCAATTAATGAAAAATTTCAGATTCTCTGTAAAAAAAATCTAGGGTTCAAAGGTGTTAAATAACCACTTTCCAACAGTAAAAGCAAGCAACTTTGTACATGTTGCTTGTTACAGTTTATTATCACAATGACTTACTAGTTCAAGTTAATAGACCTGTTTCTATTTCTAAGCTGTTTTAGGTCATTTTTGTGTTTCACAATGAACAAAATGTAAATTACAGATGTACTTGTGCTTTAGTTTTATAATAAGTACATAGCAAAAGAACAATGGGTCTTTGTACATTTGTACATTTTTACCAGAGTATACAAGTTTTCACAACTTGTAAATAGGAGATTCTAACACCATACATTTGTACAAGTAAAACCATTCATCTGCCGAGTATAGTGGGTTTTGATCAAGAAATCAAGTGCCAGATTTCACAATTAATGACATCAGTTACAATAGATTTGGTATCGGGTGAATAAAAAGTTTTAACAAATAAAAGAATCTAATCTCTTTGACCTCAAATACAAAAGTCCCAAACAGCTAAGGCAAATGAACACTGTTGAACAGGTGAACAAGCTCCGCCCTCAGAGGAACCTCCCATCCCAACTGTTTCAAATGTTTGGTCTATGGTCCCACATGCACATAAAAACGGCAGTACGGATCACACAGGTCTACCAGGGGTCAGATTTATCAAGCATTTGCTCATGTGCAAAACAGGTTAGGGGGAGCAAAATCTTGGAGTAGCAGACATTTTTCTTTCACACAGACACTAAAATGCAGAATTTGAGGTGGTGCAGATCTCTTTTGAGTCATATGTACAAGTAATACGTACATCTTCCAATTTTAAAGTATACATAAGTTGCTTGCAAATAAGGTGTTTTTTCGTTTTACAATTTGCACCAGCATTTTAGCACCTGGCTGATAAATCCTTGGAGGTTCAATTTCTGCTCAGACTAAACAGAGATATTTGGTCAGTCTGCCCCAGGGCAGCTGTGGTTATAGTAGTAGCTCACCTCCACAAACAGAGGGAAGAGTAGTGCTATGTAAAGTGCAAAAATTACTTTTTGTATCTGTACTTAAGTAATGTTTTAGAAAATCTGTTACTCAACTGCTCCATCAGCTCTGCTACACATACACACTCAGACCAGGTGTGCCTCAGGGTCCAACATCTCCTTCAGAAAACAAACTCTAATCCCAAGATCTTTACAAGAGTTGTCCTCAGCACATGTGAGTGCTTTTCATTCATACAGGAGCAAAAGACAGGAAGAAAGAACACTGCAGGAGTAGTTTAGAGTCTGTTTGTACACAAAGTGTCCTGAGTTCAACAGATCAGTCTGATTGTGGTCCAGGGGCCAGTGTGGGTCCCTCAGAGGTGTCACGAGGTCGCAGGGCTCCTGGGGGCCACTGATGTAAGACCGATAGAGTCTCTAGTTTGAGTCCTTCTGCGTGGAACTGCCAGGGACCTGTGCTCAGAGGGATTTGAGCTCTTTCTGTAGGCGTTTCTCTGCGGGCTCCCAGGGGCCCCTAGTCTCTGCATCAGCTTCTTCTGGAACAAAACCGCAAACTGCTGCTCCTGAAATAGAGACACGATTAATTGAGAGGAGCAGATCAACAGGACAACACAGTCACATTGTTACAGGGTCAAACAGAATTACAATCACAGCATCTCAGTGTCACAGTAGGCTGAGTCCTGTTTCAATGAGTGAGCTGGATGGCACGCTCATACAAAATCAGGGAGGCACCCAATTCACTCCAAAGCATTGTGTCCAGGAGAATGCATGGAATAAATCAAACATGTACATTTTCTTTAGCACAACTACAAAAAATGTGGACTAAACATGAGCTAAAGTGTAGGACAGGATTCCATTTCAATTTTACTCGTAAACTTAATGATCTTTTGAGGCTTGTAATGAAGCAAGGTGTGGCCCCTGACTGTGGGCTCCTGGATGTGTGTTCCCTGGTTCTTACCGGTGTAGATTCCTGAGTACTGGCCCTTTGGGTGCTCGGCCCTTGACTGCTGGGCCTCTGGGTGCTGCTGCTGCTGGTGGTGGCTGGCTTCTTGGCTTTGGCACAGTACTTCTCCAGATGTTGCAGGTCACAGCCGGGGCCCAAACAGCACTGGTCCACAATCCCTTTGCTCCGGGGCCGGGGCCCATATCCAGACCAACCACGTTTCCCTGAAAACAAAAGTCAAAAGATTAGAGATGGAGGAGGGGGCGGCCCTGTGTTGCAAGTTGTATATATATACTGTAATTTCTGCCCTATTGAGCGCACCTGAATATAAGCCGCACCCACTAGATTTAAGTAAGAAAAATGATAAAGTACATATATAAGCCGCACTTGTTAATAGTAAGTCTATGAGAATACATAATTTTGCTGCATTGCCTTATAAGCCGCAGTGTTCAAAGCTTGAGAAAAAAGTAGCGGCTTATAGCCAGAAATTACAGTATATGTGTGTGTGTATATTTATATTTATATTTATATTTATATATATATATATTTATATTTATATTTATATTTATATATATATATATATATATATATATATATATATATATATATATATATATATATATATATATATATTATATATATATATATATATATATATATATATATATACATATATATATATATATGTGTGTGTGTGTGTGCATATATATATATATATATATATATACACACACATATATATACTGCTAGAACTCTTGAACGTGGATACAGCTGATGGGTCCCTGAGCGCTACACTGTGACCCCACAGGCATTGAATGATGGGTCAAATGCAAAGGACACATTTCCCTAGCATGCATAGAGACAAAAATTAAACTACTGTCTGAATCGACTGAAATCAGTCTGAAATGACTGAAAGCAGCGCTCTGATTGGCTGTGCTTGGTTTAGCTCAGTTTCACTTTGTTGTCTGTAAAAAGCTGTGTAAAGCTATGGTTGAAGCCGAAACTTAATGTGGATGTAAAAATTATTCTCCAACAAGAAGCTTCTTATTAGTTTGTTTTTTAGTAGAATCTTCCAACACAACATGGAGCTGAAACTGGACATTTGTTTCTATAAGTTACCATGACTATGCTCTCTAGTCATTCTAAAAACTGTGCAGTGTGAGTGCTATCTTGTGTTTTGTGTCAGAATATGACCATGAGTCAGAGTAAATAGACTACAGTAACCTGATAGAGCCACTATCATTGCTCACACTTATGTAACTTGCCTAAGTAGATGCCTCGCTCTCCACACACGAATAAGAGGTCTCCCAGGAGCTCGGAGCCACAGCGCAGACGGGCCCCTTCTGTACGCAGCAGGGGCCCCAGACTGAGGGAGCAGAGGAGGAAGTACATCCACACACAGACGCCCTGGAAAAGACAGAAGATTCAGTCAAAACACACACATAAAATATTCTTTGAAGTGAGAATGTTAGGAAATAAAGTGAACATGGTTGTATATCAGAGTTTCAGATAAATTGCTAAATTAGCTACTTTTATGACATTTATAAATGTGTTTTGTCCAGTACATAAGACACGCAGAGGTAATTCCGCAAATATTACCTAGCAACTACATGGTAAACATGGGCCAAAATCCACATAAATGATTATGATTTGCTCTTAACCTTTAATGGTGCATTGTGTAACTTTCTGGGGGTGAAAAATCAACTAAAATTAGAAAGTTAAAACAAATTTTGGGACATTCTAAATGGGTCTAAATACATTTATGCTAGACCGTAAAAAAAAACAAAAAACAGCTACACTACCACTTTTCTATAGAAACAAACATGAGCGTGCCTCCTCCAGGACAAATAACAGTCCATTTTGTTGTCATGTTTAAAGTAAAGAAGCAGATTTTTATTATTTTATAGGCGCAACAATAAAGTCCAAATAATAAAAATTTGCTTTTAGGTCTATTTTTGGCGAAAAAGTTACACAAAGTTACACTGTGCACCTTTGGCAGTGATCTCAACTGTGTGTAAATTGTCTTTGCATTTTGGTACTTTATAAGGACACATGTGGAGGGATTTTGTTTTACCTAAATTTGTTTCTAAGATTTTCTGCTTTAATTTGACAATTTCTTCATAAATGGCAACTTAACTGCTCTAAAACTAATAATATTAAAGGTAGGGTTGCTGAGTTTAACACTGCAAACTCGATTTAGTGATTATGAAAGTGATTTCTTCTATATCTTCTATATTTCTTCTATATTGATGTCTTATCAGCTGCTGTTCACCTAGGCAACGTGCGACGCCTCTGACAAAGACGGAAGTGGCCGTCGAAACTAGTCAGGGAATAAACTATCTCTTACCGATAGCTTTCATAGATACTTAAGACTAGAACATCACCTAAACCAATTTAGGTTTTAAATTGAACAACTTCTACTCACACATGGTTAACATACATAAATATGTATTCATTTTGGTTGCAATTATGGGTTGAAAACACTTCTTATTTGTTAAAGTGTTTAAAAACTACCTCGTCTTAGTAAATTAAACTGGAGAGGACCATCCAAGCACAGCCAGTCAGAGGGCAACATTTGCTTCCTAATGAGAACTTAAATTCTTCAATATTCAATTTAGACAGTACTAAGCTGTCGAATTTTTTCATTAAGTGCTGCATTTACCATATACTTTTTAGCAGGAAAACACAAAAGTTACTAATTTATAACTACAAAAATTAGTAACCCCAACTTTAAGACAAAAGAATTATCACACCAAATGGGTGACAATTGATCATTGATTATCATCATGAATTCATGAGGAATTAATGCATGAATTCATGATGTATTCATGCATTAGTTCACCATGACTCATCAAGAACTATCATGAATTCACCATGAATTATCATGAATTCCAGTGGTTTCATGAATGAATTCTCCTCACAGCTCTGCCATAACCTCAGTTCAAATCAAGAAGTCCCAAGTAGAAGTGACCCGGGATCTAAAGTTGGTCTTTGTGGAGTCTTGTGAAGAGGCAGACTCTCATGGCCTAGAAGTGGCTGACTGAGGGCAATTCTGTATGTTCTTACTTAACTCGTAAAATCATATATAAAATCCATATAGCTCATTGTGAAGCTGAGGGTTTGTAGTTTTAGCCTCTGATGTCTGATTGACCCTAGTTTTAAATGAGAAGAAGCTCTGGATAAAAGAACATCAGGTTTTAAAGTTCGCCTATTTTATTTAAATAGTTTTAGGGCCTTGTATTAGCTTAAAAAAGTTTAGGCGAGCTCATTAAAAGGTTCTATTAAAATATGGAGAATTTTTGAGGTATTTTTTAAAATTGCAAGTTTAGAATAAAAACTGATTCTGATCCAGCCAGAATGGCTGGTTTGACTGTAAATAAGAGGGTCTCAATTAGATTTTTTTCTATAGCATGTCAGAGAGCTTGAGAGTTGATTTTTATAAGATAGTAGGCAAACATAAATAAATAAAGTATAAGTATTTATAAGTATATAAATAAAGTAAAAGTGGGAGGGGCCCATTTATGATGCCACTATGTTATTATCTGATAATGTCACATTGATACTGATGGTCATCATGAAATTTTATAATAATATAGGTAATTTTATAATCATTTTAGGTTCAAACGTGATACAGCTGAAAGTAATTAGGCAGAGATTTAGGTCATGGGTCAAATGCAAATGCAAAGTGCAAACTATATACACAAATTTAAAATTGTTACTCAAAAAAAAACCCCAAAACTTCCATCAAAGATAATTGATGCAATTATCTTTTGGTGAAATAAAAAAAATTATCCCTGAGTAAATGTCACTGTTAACAACAGACATGTCACATTATCACATCGTGTGTTCTGATACTGACAGATAAAACACTGTCTATAGTTTACTTTTATTCTCACTGTCGACACTTCACATTTACTCTGCTGTATGACCGGCTTTCAAATGCTCAGCTTTATGACAAAATAAACAAAATGTATCAAAAGAAAAAGGTATTTCTTTCATTATTATTATTATTATCAAATTTGAAGGGTCTGGTCTTTTTTGCTACGACAATGGCTCAAATCAAATCTAAATGTGATATATTGAAATGGTGAAAAGTTTTGAACTTTTTGAAGTTTTAAGCTACACGCTGTAATATTTTTGGTGAATGATCTACATTCATATTTTCTAAAGTAGATGATGTTGCTTTGCCGTTGGAATAATTCACAATATGGCTTTAACTATCTTCATGGGAATGAGCATGTAACTGCAGGCCAAGTTAAAAGTCAGATTTTTTTAAATTATTATTTAAGTAATGAAAACAAAAAGTTGATATTATATATTATTATGTAATTGTCGATATAGAAATGAGACTTATTCATTAAATGTAATCTGTATATTTGCTGACATACTAAAATCTAATGTTTTTGACTTAAAAGTTTGAGCCATTCTTCAGAATATTCGCATTGGAAATACATACAGTATATTTATAATACTGTGAATGCAAACCTGCTCAGAGCAAAGTCACATCTAAAAAAACATACTTTTATTTAAGTTTGTTTAATGGCCAAAATGTAGCACTGTACCTTTAAATCTTCTTCCTATTCACCTGCAGTGTTCTGGCTTTAAGTGAAAGTCTTTATAACCAGTAAATACAGGATTTCCAAAATCATAGGAAAAGGCAAAAAACTCGCACTCTTGAAGGTAATAATTAAAAAACCTTTTTAGACCATGAGTATTTGTTAAAAAATGCACCAATGCGTTTCTGCTCTGATGAGACTTCTTCAAAGTTTTTATGAGCAGTCAGGAAACACATTGAAACCAAAAAAACATTTTACATTACACAAGCCTGTTCCATTGCAATTGCATAAACACATATCTTTGTTTTGAAAATTTGCTCACCAGAACTTGTCTTTGTCATTATCTTAACAATTATGTTATTTTATTAAGGTGGGATGAAATATTATGTTAACTGAACTACATTTGGCTTTCATAAACACCGGTATACAAAGAGACCATTGAGCTCATTTTAAATCGCAAATCCAGACACAAATTCAGTTTCCAAGTCATTTTAACAGTATATATATATACATATGTACAGTATATTTTAAAAAATGTGAACTTAGACAAGTGACTTTGGTTGTGTGAGATGAGCGTTCTCTTACCTGAGTGTGTGGTGTGGGCGAGCAGCGTGCCATTACCATCCTGTGTGTGAACGATTCTGTGCCCGCCGAGGGACACTTATACCGAGGCGAAGAGGGGGCGGGGCTCATCTTATCACCGCTCTGTGGATCCTCCTCAAGTCATCTGAAATCTTCACCCACAACAAGCTGCACTGTGTATCTTTTGACCAAATACAAACCTGAATAAAAGCTTTTTTTGTAAGTTAGATGTTTTCAATGCACTGAAGATGAATAAATAATACAAGTCTGTGTCTTTACTGTGACCGAGTTTGCATGGCCACAAAATAAACTGCTTTTTGTCCTAAAAGAGCAGAACTGTTTGTTTCCTTGGAATAGATGTTCCTTTAGCTGTATAATATTTTGGTAAGTAAAGGAGTAAACTTTTTCCACTATAAAGTATAGTGTAAATCGAGCTCTGTGGAAAAAAAAAAATAATCCCTGTTCACTGACTTCCTGTTCAAAACTGCAGAACTGATAAGCTCCGCCTGTTCATTGTAAAATTTAATTTGAAAAAGCCACAGATTGGAGTGGCAACTGAAAAAGGTTGAGGAACACTAGCTTAGAAAGTATACACTGGAGGGAAATGCAGCTCAATTATTTTTATTTTTACAGAATTGAACAGGTAAAGTAGAACGTGTTTAGTTTCAAAATAACAAAAATATTTTTTTTTTTATTGAACAAAAAGTCCCTTAAGCTTTAAGTTTAACATGTCCCAAACTTTAACAAACTTCTTAATTTAAAGATTTTAATTGTTCAACTGGTCATAGGCACTTTACAGAACAGCCTGGGGGCTCGTCATTGCTCGCAGCTGTAGTTCTACACATCTTCTCACATGGAGAACCTCTGCTGCAGCTTGGCTTTTATCACAGCCAGCCTCTCTTTGCTTTTCAGCTCCTGGAAGTCGATTTCAGGCTCTGAGGGGCCCAAACTGTGGCGGGACAGGAGGTCTGGCTCTGAGGGGCCCAAGATCTCAGTGGGAGGGGTCAGAGTCGGGCTGCTGTGGTCGCTGTGGAATTCTGGAGGATCCTGGTCCAGGTCTGTGGTGCTCTGGATGTGAGCAGAAACCATACTGCTGCTGCTGCTTGGGACTGTGGTGGTTTGGATGGACCCCTGGCTCTGAGTGGTCCCCACACTGGTCCTTTGGCTGTGACTGGGCCCCGGATGTAGGGTTGGGCGCTCTGGGAAAAAAAAATATATTTACAATTTTGTTATATAGGATTGGTTATCGCTCTTTTGATTCAAAACTCATGACCAAACATGGATGATACAATGTGAAATCTTAGTGTTATGATTACTGAGACAAAATATTATGATTTAGCAAATTTTCCCAAATACGACTGTCAAGACCGCAAGTCACTTTTCTTCAAGTTTGTGATATAATTCATGGAAGTAAACTTCTTGAAGAAAAAATAAATAAATGTGACAGAAACGGTTAGAAGCATTTTAATAGATTGCATCAAATAAACTTTAATTCTAAAATTGTAATTTTTCAAGAATGTAAATACAGACATGATAAAACATAAATATAAAATCACACAGAATTCTAGCAAATGGCAAATTTTTATTCATAGTCTCGGATGGGCAGAGTCACACAAAATGTCAGCCATTTTTTATATAAAAGGTTGAAACCAAAACTGGAATCTACATTTTTCTCACCTAGTTCCTATAGAGGAATTATTTGTTTCTCAACACGGGGGATGCACAGTTAGCAGAAGAGTCACAGCAGACTGACACAAGACGTAGCAGCAACACTAGCCAGCACTAATAAACTACAAGAGTTTATTCATGTAAGAAAACTAAATTTCTGCTACTAAATAAACATTTGTGAACAAATTTCGACCATACGGCTACGACCCTTAAATTCCCAGAAGTGAAGTGAAAAAAGGCCAGACGTCCATCAGATTAGTTCAGACTTGATAAAAGAAGTTTCCCCAGCTAAGTAGATAGAAAGCGCATTTTTCTGCGGGTGACATGCACAGTAGAGCGGAGAGTGACGTCGACCGATAATCCATCTACAATGAACTAAAGAAAACTTCATATTGCTTCTAAAATCTTCTTTCTTGTTCTCTACTGTGACAATGTAATCACAATTTTCGATTAACTTAAGAACCTTGACATCCCTACAACTAAATAATTGATGACACCATTGAATCTTTTTTCAAATAATTGCCCAGACCTACCTGGATGTGACCGGGCCCCACACTGCTACCGCTCGGGAGCGCAGTGGTTCTTTGGCTGGATCCCTGATTCTGATTGGTTCCCACACTGGTCCTTTGGCTGTAAGTGAAAGTGGACCCCTGGATATCACTGGTCCCACCACTGCTGCTTGGGACCGTGGTGACCTTTTGGCAGAAACTTGACTCTGGATGGTCTCCTCATTGGTTCTCTGATTGTGACTGGGCTCCATACTGCTGCTTGGAACTGCAAAGGTTCTTTGACTGGATGTGTGGTTCTGATTGGCAATGTGTCTTTGGACACTGCCCACACTGGTCCTTCGGCTGTTGGTGACCCTCTGGCTGGCCCCTGGCTCTGCACTGGAGGAAGGTTTGGGTTGGAACTCTTCAGGGGCCTCAGATAGAGAGTCTTGTTTCCTCTTGTGTGCGCTCTGGGTGTTTTGCGCCCCCTGCAGACATAAATAGAGCTGACAGGAGGCTCACACAGTGACTTCAGCGACATTAAAGAGATGACATTTTGTAATTTTACCTAATTTGTATATTAATATCTGTAGAAAGCATATAGGTATGTTTCAAAAAGCTAGAATATCAGGAAACATTTTTTAAAGCAATTCTTAGAGTCAAACCAGAATACACAATACTGTTTAGATTGAATTTTAGACTAATTCAATTTCTTCTTTAATTATTCTGGCTTAATAAAACAAACAAAAAAATCTGTGTCTCAAACAATTAAAGTATTACACAAAATCATTAAAAAGGTGGAATTAAAAAAACAACAACTTTTTTTTCTATGCAATAACTCTTGTTTTGGTCTTCTTTTGAATGTAATGTTTACATGTAATGGTTATTAGGGATAAAGTGCAATTACATTAAGCACAATGGCAGAGATGCTTGTACCAGATTCTATCTTACATCTTATTTCCATCTCATTTCCAGCTAATCACCACACTGATGCATGAATTACTGCATCAGTGTGGTGAGGTCTGGGGATTACTGTTCAGTTGGATCTGAAGCCCAGGCTGCTGTAGACAAACACAGGAAGACTTTTCTGCCACTTAAACTGTTCAACTCCTCACCTTTCTGTAGGGATTAGCAGTGCAGTATTGGGTTCCTCAACTACGCTGATGTTATTTGGAAAGTATTTGGAAAATATTTTATATTGGAAAGGGTATTTATTAGTATTTTTAAATTTGCAAGCACTTTATATGTTTTTATATATGGTATTGTTGAGATCTGATGTCTATGAGCTTCTCTGGCTCAAGAATTTCCTTCGGGGTTAATAATGCATTATATTATCTTATGTCCAAACATCTGCAAATGTTTCCTGAGATTTTAAATGCTCCACATCATCTGCTGCTGTTGGTTCATTGAGTTCTTCCAAAAGAAGGATTTATATTACATTTTAGCGGACAGTGTGGTTCTGTCTGCTGACAGCCTTTGTGAAGATGCTGATTCCATGTTTCAGCAGTACTTGGTTTGTGTCCACAAAGGCAAAAGGACCAAAAGCTGGTTCATTGATCATAGTGTTACTGTGTTTGCTTGGTCAGCAAACTCATCTAAGCTGATCTTCATGAAGAATCTATAAAGTCTTGTTCAGAAGAAGATGAGAGACACCAAAGTCAACAGTGTAGATGAGCTGAAGGCCTCTGGGCTTCAGGTCGACCTGAGCAGTGCTACAGACTGATCTCCTCCAGACCTCACCACACTGAAGCAGGAACTCATGCAAAAGAAGACCAAACCAAGTGAGAATGCATGGAAATGAACAGACCTTTCAGAAACCTGACATATACTATTTTAAAAATCCTTGTTTAGAATAATCTTGTGCAATATACAAAATGATTGACACACTGACTATTTGAGCTTTGTTTTCTTAAGCCAGAATAATCAAAAGGCTTGAAATATTTTACTTTATGCGGCATGTGTCTTTAGATATCACATACTGTAATATGGTTTGATATTCAGAATCAATAAAAAAAATAATAATAAAATCGCGAAAAAAAAAGTTTGCTTTTTTTCCCTTGATATTCTAATCTTTGAGACATACCTGAGAATGATAATTGAACATAAATAAACAACAAGTTTGTGAAGAAAAGTTTGAAAACCAGTTGAAAATAACAGGAAGTTCTAAACTGATGACATCACATGAGGAGAAAAGGACTTTTTCTCTCATTTTTTGACCCTGTAATAAATAAATAAAAAAAAATAATGCTACATTGTATATAAACTTTTACAGCGGGGTTGTCCATAACCATTTTTAATTTTAATTAATTTTTAAACATTTTGATTTTATTTTTATTATTTATATTTTTTTGTTTCTTTATTATTTATCCCTGTTATGACTGAAATGATCGTTCCCCATGTTAGTCAACTCCGGTTGTAGCTCAGACTCCACCCTCCTGCTTCACAGCTCGCAGCTGCTGAAGGGCAGAACACACAGATGAGGAGACTTCGTACTTTTTACAGTTATTAATGATATAGGCCAAAATATCTCTTTATGGATCTATTTTAATGTTTAAGTGTGAAAAACACTGCGATGTCCGGTATATTTCAGATTATATTTTTCGTGTAATTTTCATGCTTAGGATAATTATTCTGTCAATATTGGTCCTATTTAGAAATAAAGACTGAGAAGTTTAGACTGTTTTCTTCAGAATAAGCTACAAGTCTGTGTGGAGAAATAACAGCTGCTCAAAGATACAAAACTAATTTCATGATCATGGAAAAATCTCAGAGACAGTTCAGTAGTGCGCACAGTATCCGACAGTTGATCCGCGAGATTTGCGGCACGAGATTTGTCCATCCTAGTGAAAATATAATTATTGTAAAATCTTAGGAAACAACTCAGAGCAAGAAACATCAAGCTCATAAAACATTCTTCTTAAACATTATTAAATTGTAACTGAAGCGATCTAAGGTTATAATATTTTCTGTTTCTGGCAGTTTAAATAGTGAAAATACAGTCAAGCTAACAACAAGTAGCATGACAGACTCAAACTGAGCAAATTTGAGTCAGTCATGCTACTAATTGAACTCCAGTCATACTGGAGAAAGACACTGCCAAAATGATACTGTAGACCAGGGCTATTCCACTATATTTTCCGAGGGCCAGATTTGGACCAGATATACAATTCCGTACCATGTTGGATACAAAATGGTGTCACACAAAACTTCTCCAACATTCCATCTTTTTGACTATAACTATCCCGCTTTTTCAGTTCCATACCACAGATACTTTGTCTTTCAGTATCTGCCAATAACAGATATTAACCAATACTAGAGTAAGGCCTGAAATTGCTTTCTTTATCAAAACACTAGACATTTTGTCATATAGTGTTATGTAACGGTTATGTTAACTGTTGGTGAAATGAATAAAATGTCCAATAATATGAGACACCCACTAATAGAGGTTATGCACTGACATCATTTTACTCCAAAAATGCTTAGCTACATTTAGAATGAGTGGCATTTCTTCAATGTATTTCTTTGTTGTCGTGGCAACGGCTTGTCTGCTGCAATCTTGTCTGCTAACATTTCATAATTTAGGACATTTTAAATGCAACAAACAGACTCAAAAACATCTTTTTTAAGAAAAAGGTCGTAAGTTCAACTTCAATGTCTGATAAATGTGAGAAGCTAAAGTCTTGTTTATCTGCTTTGCTACAACTGTTGATTTGATTTTCTCTTTTTACATGTCAGTTACAAACCCAGTGCGCAGTAGACTTGTGGTGGATTGAATTTGTTATCAAACTGTAGTTTATTTTTCCTGTTTTAGCAGTATTTTCAGCTTTTACAGTAGAAAATGTCTTTCCCTCCATTAACTCTCATGCATCGTTGCCACTCAGCACTCACATTCAGAATGCTTAGATGTCACCTGCATAACCTCTATAAATGTGTCTTATTATGCTCAATTAAAGACACAACTAGGATATCGGCTGAACCGATAATATCGAGCTAATAACCAATCCTGCAAAATTTCCTGATTCGGCACATTGATCCAATGCATCTCAAATTTCAACATTGTTAACTATTGATACTTTGTGTTTTTGGGAGAAAACAATATATTTCCTACATTATTCCACAAAATGGCCACCACATTACTGAACCAAGACATGACTGGGTACTAGGTACATACCAGCTTTGAACACTAAAGACTGAACCAGATTCTTTTGTCTAGACCAGTAACAAACCAGGTCTCAACTAGTACCAACAAAGAAGAACAAATATTTTTTTAATTGTTTGAAAGATGGTAGCTGCTAATATAATGTTTGAATGGCCTGATTGGCCCCGGGCCTTAAGTAGACACTAGGGTTTACAAAGTAAATTTGTAACCATGGTAACCATAAATGCACAAGATTGTTTGAGACTCACTTGGTCAATGGCAGAGCTCACTTTGGATTTCTTAACAGACAGATAAACTCTTCCTTGGTGAATAATGACAGCATCCCGTTGTGTGTCAGACAGTGCCCCCTCAGGCACGGAGCTGGCACTGCACACCTGTGTGGTAGGGCTCATAGGCAGGGTTTCCTTCAGGAGCTTGTAGGCTGTAGAGTGGCTGTGACAAAGGTCATTCTGCACTGGCCATAACCTGGGAGGCACACAAAAAAGGTTAAGCTACATTTTTATTGGGGAAGTGTCCTTCAGAGGCTCTGGAGCAGCTCAACAGAAACCGTGAGCAACACAGTGCAGTTCTCAAGGATCATGACTATTGCATTTTTGCACATTTTTCCTATTGTGCATGTTTGGTGGGAGAAACAATAGCGCCCAGAGAAAACTCAGACACCTTAGCTGTGATCAAAAATAACAGCTATGGTTCTTCCTGCAACATTTAAATCAAATGTAAAACTTTTTAAGAACTTTTCAAGAACTCTATATTTCAAAATCAAGATGGCAGAGAGCTGAACTTTCCATTTTAAACAAAAGTTTTTATCAAGTATTGAGTTTTGTGCAATTATTTCTGCATTCTCTGATTATTTGCAGTACAACCAAGTTATCCTTTTTCGTGCAGTAAGACGCCACTTTTTGATGTTTAGTGGTCATAAAACTGTCCCAAACAAACCACAAAATATCAATAAATCAACCAATCAATGAAACTTTATTTATATACACAGAACAAAAATATAAACGCACAAACAAATACATTGATACTGCATGGCATCCAAATCATTATATGACCCAATATTTTGTTCAGATGTACCTTATGGTGATGTCTTTGAAACCTGGCCCACGCCAGATGGATATGTGTTGAACTCCTATCTGAATTCTCACTATATCCATCTGGAACACACCAAAATGTTTACTTTTGTCACTTGTCAACATGCCACACATGTCGCAAATCATGAGGGTGTGTGCCATTGGCATGCTCATTGCTGGATTTTCTGCTACTGCAGTGGTATCCCAACTGAATGTGCATCATTCCAATATCAGCCGCTTGAGGACACTCTTCAGAGAGACTGGTACCACAGTGAACCGCGCATACCTGTGACCACAGGTCAGGTCACAGGTGACCATAGGACTAGTACATGCAGCTCTAGCACCTGCGTGATCGGAGTCGGAGAATCGTGTTTGGCGGCGTGTTGGTGAGCGTTATACTGAGGCTAATGTCCTGCGACGGGTGGCTCATGGGGGCGGTAGTGACCTGGTGTGGGCAGGCATTTGCCATGGACAGTGCACACATTTGCATTTCCTCAATGGCATCCATTACTGAGATGAAATCCTGAGACCTATTGTTGCGCCCTTTGTGGAGCTCCATCATGTGACTTTCCAACAAGACAACGCCCATCTGTACATTGCCAAGATATGCAGGGACTTCTTTGAGGAGGAAATTACGGTCCTCAACTGGGTGCCATATTCACTAGGGCTGGGCACCGAAAAACGGTTCCTATTTGGAACTGACCGAAAAGTTCGGGAAATACTGGAACCGAAAACATAACGCACTTTCGGTGCCATTTTTCGGTTCCTTGGCTTTACATCTCCGCGTCAACAAGCAGACAACAAAAACACCACACATGCCACAAGTGCGCTCCCTACAATGACATAAACTACGCTCCACAGACAGCAAAAACACCACGTAACCTATGTGTCAAATATGCACTCTACAATGTCACGGAAATTCACTTCTTACGTTCTCCCAAACCAACCATGTGACCTTACAGAGTCTGCACAAACTAGCGGCACAATTCAATGACGTGTGTGAACTTGGCCGATTGTCCCTTATTGTGCTCTTGCAGCCATTACTCCAGGACTATGTCTTTAATAAAGCAAATTAAAGCTGAGTTGTTAAGAATATGTCCAGTTATTTTGGGATTTGTACTATATTTTATGACATGAAAATAGTCGACTAAAGTGCTCATCACACAGATGATCACTAAACAATGTAATACACAATATAACAAGAACAAAAATAAAACCAACCAAAGTCTACATTTCAAAACTGTGTTAAAAGTCAAAACAAAGAAGTGTGTTTAATAAAATAAATAAATAAATAAATAAAATCACACATTGACTCCGTTTGCCTGAGGCTCAAATGGAACTCAACATCTGGGTTTTCCTTTTGTTTTTGGACGCAACAAAAAATCATCAGCTGACCTGAAGAAACAAGTAGGAACATGTGGCTGCAGCAGGTCAGACAGATACTGTAGGGCTAGGCCATAAAGACATTTAAAAACAAAAAAGTATTTTAAAATCAATGTATGAGAGATCGGGAACCAGTGCAAAGTTTTTAAAATTGGAGTGGTGTGTTTTGGGTTTTTTTTGTGCCAATTAGAAGTCAAGCAGCAGCATTAGAGTTGTATTCAGCCCTGTGATGCCTGACCAAGCCCCACATTAAGTGCATCACAATAATTTATATCTGGGGTGTCCATACTGATGAAAATAATGAAAATCATGCATGTTGAAGACTAAATGGAGGGCCAATCTAGATCAAATAAAAGTGGACATGCAATAAAAAACCACCATACTACACATTAACCACCATAGTACACATTAAAAATATTGATATAGACTTTATAGATCTTGACTCAAACTCAGTGTAAAATGCATTACTTATTGCTGTTTGGGCATATACAGTGGTTCCTCACTACATACTGTATAGATGGTAGTGCTGGTGAACCCAGTGTGTAGTGCTGTGTTGTTTTTATTGCTGTTTGGGCTATACAGTGGTTCCTCGCTATACTGTATATAGGTGGTAGTGCTGGTGAACCCAGTGTGTAGTGCTGTGCGATACCAGTCGTCTATGTGTAAGCATTGGTACAGCTGTCTTTTATACTTTATACTTTTTTTGTTTTTATTGTTGTTTGTCTTGTGAGTTTTTATGACCCTTGAGTCTGGAATAAATAAATGATATATTGCGGTTCACCTCTTGCGGTCTCGCTATATAGGGAATTTTTAATAAAGTGTACAGCGCGCAGTCCTTAGGTCTACACTGTGTTAGTTAATACATAAGTGTGCTTTTTTTCTCAAACACACTGTTTGGGGACCGTGTCAAGTCACAGCATTCATAGACAACAGCACAGAAGCTTTTTTAGAAAACTTACGGCAGCTTGGATTGCTCAGGAGGAGCAGACCTGACGCAGCATCAGCCAGGACCAACCGAGAACTGTTTTACAGTCAATAGCTTCTTATATTTATTTAGCCTATTTACTTAAAACATGTTAGCAGTATGAACACCTTACAGCTTTCAGAAAAACTAAAGATAAAAACAACACGTAATCGGCCCCGTCTGCACAAAGAGAGCACTGGCACAGCGGTGACTGAGCATGAAGCAACAACGCACCATACAATCTGTGTACAAAACACTACACCTTCCCTGATAACCTTACATTTACCACACAAAACTACCACAACGAATTCATATAAGCTGCAGCTGAGCACAAGTACGAAAACACTTACCTCACTGAGAATCAGTGTTGCCAGATGGGAAATGTTGAATTATCGTACCAGAGCCTCAAATAACGTATTTTGCTAAAAATTATCGTACACATCCAAATTGTGTTCTATTTCAGGCCAGGGCAATTTGTAGAATAAATAAAGACTCTTTAGACAATTAAATTGATTTTTAAACATGTTCTGCTTAGTTTGGAGGGTGAAAACATTTAATCATTGCGGTTTAATGCATTGCACACAACAAGCTTTCTCCTTTTCACAGCCCAAAATAATATTATTAGACGCAGTCATACTGTATTATAAGTAAAACAAAGCATTGATTCACTCACTCTTTCCCTTGTTTGATGTCTCCATGTTGCTCACGCGGCACGGATGTGTTTACGTTTGGTCTCACCACATTGGGGCAGACGCAGACTTGCAACCATGAGGAACTATTGGCGCTGTTTGACCAATAATATCACAGAACACCGCAAAAGCTCACGCTGTGTTAAGTGTTTGCTGATCCTGGATCAGTTTTCAGTCTTTTAGGCGAGCTCAAGTTAGTCAAGACGAAGAAAATACCTGGTGCTTCGAAATTATCGTACATTTACATAGAGTTTTACAGTGACTTAGAATTATTGATCGTACATCGTACAGGGGCTGAAATTATCGTACAAAAACGATAATTATTGTACGTCTGGCAACACTGCTGAGAATAACACATCCATGTCACGGATTGGCACCTGCCTCTCTGAAGAAATAAATCCACTAAACAAACACTGTCCACCATGTTTAATGTCTTGGCAGAGCGGTCCGTGCTTTTGCCCAAAGCGCTCCAGCAACAGGATCCTCCAGCCACTGTAAACCCACCCGGTCGCACGTCTTGGCCACGCATCAGAACTGATCCACCTGAATCCTCGCATCATTAGAGCAATGTGTACGAAGGTTTGGACTTTTATTTGTTTAAACAAGAGAGAAAATGTTAATGCCTATTTGAGAAAAGTGTACATAGTGAACGGTCATACTGTATGCTTTTGACTACTGAATTTACTGTTCAAAAAATAAAGATGACGAGGGATCACTGTAGTTGAGGAGGTCTGAGGGATAGCAAAAATTGGTCTGGGGGCCGCAGGTTGGACATCCTTGATCTAAAATAAATTATTTGTTATACAAGAATGAATCATAATCTCAAATTGGGTTTGAAGAAACAGCAGCATCATTTTCAGATTGAATAACTTTTTAGGCATTTTTGTACAGTTTAAGACATTTTACAAGCTTAAATTGACCAACTTTCATGAAAGACTGTTAGGGACCCCCAGTAGCCCTGAAAACAGCAGTCTAGGTTCAGTTGAGTGCTAGTCCTCACACAGAATAGTATGTGTTGTAATAAAGACGTGTGTCATTTTAGAACACATAATAAGAAGTCTCACCTTTATTGAGGCTGGGGCAGGCTGCTCTGCTGTTCCCCAGCTTACTCAGTACCTCCTGCCTGGCTTCGCCCGTGCTCTGAAGCTCCTCCCCCTTCTGACCAGACCTTTTGAAAAGAGCAGGACAGATCCAGATACACAGATGAGAGTCTGGGAGAGTTTCCAGCCCGGCAGACAGACCCATCCTCCTGCGCACAGAGCTGGACAGAGACTGCAGAGGGACACTTTTCACCTCAGCGTGTTTAGGGATGTAGATCTCCACACCAACAAGGAGATCCATGTCTGGAATACACACAGAGGGTCAAAGCGGACATTCCCACTGTAGGAACTTTTTTCAGTTACTGGTATTTTTTTTAGTTCCAGTCCTCTTTTTGAGCGCAAACATACCAAATAGGAATAAAGAACTGGGGCCAAACTTTAGGAACTTTTTAGATCCTACTCTGAGGTAGCTACTTTCAGTCAAAACATGAAAGTTTTGTGTCACAAGCACATTTACAACACTACTGTATCATGGGAAGCATCTTTTATACATTCTCACGCGTTAACAAACGTTTTATGTGTTAAAAAACTATCAGAAAAAAAAATCAGGTCTTATCTCCTAGACATGCTAATAGAAGACTATTTAAACTTCCTCTTCTCAAATAAGAAAAACAGCGAATTAAACGTCCCTCCTTTTTCTAAACGCTTTCAGAGAGTACATTTCCAGATGGATAGTGCTGAAAAACTCAATTGGAGTTCACATATCCATCTGATATAATGAGCTAGGCTAGATGACAATGGAGCTCAACAGTGACCGCACACTTCCTGGTTCCTAAATCTCGAACCCATGTTAATTGCATAGGGAATTCGATAAAAATTATATTAAAAGTTTGAAAACGTCCTTGGGGCTAAGCAGCTATGTGGTGAGTCACGAGTATAAGACCTACATTTTTGTTTAAAACGTTTTTTCAGCTTTGTAAACTACGAAGTTATAACGACATTTTGCCGAATTTTAAGTTCTAGATGTGCTTTTTAGACTGAAACAACCGCGCTGTGGATCTGAGTTAGCACATAGCTGGATAGCCCGGTATGTCTTTAACTCTTAATATTGAATTTTCGAAAGCCTATGGCACTATAACATGGGGCAAAACTCTTCCGGAACCAGGGCGGTCTTTCACTGTGCAGCTCCATAGAGGTTATGCAGGTGACGTCACAGCATTCTAACAGTGAGTGGTGAGTGGCAAGGATGCATGAGAGTTAATGGAGAGAAAGCACATTTTCTCTTGTAAGAGTTCAATAAACAGCTAAAACAGGAAAAATAAACTACAGTTTGATAACAAATTCAACCCACCACAAGTCTACCAAGCATTGGATTTGTAACTGACATGTAAACAGAGAAAATCAAGTCAACAGTTTTAGCAAAGTAGATAAACTTTAGCTTCTCACATTTATCAGACATTGAAATCACACACAGTTGAACTTATTACCTTTTTCTTCTTAAAAAATATGTTTTTGAGTCCGTTTGTTGCAGTTAAAATGTCCTAAATCATCAACTGTTGTTAACAAACATGCTTGTAGTCAACAAGCCGTTGCCACGACAACAAAGAAATACATTGAAGAAATGCCACTCATTCTAAATGTTGCTAAGCAAAATGATGTTCTATGACTGTTCTAAAACAGTTCTAGTTCGAGCTCACCCTAGATTAGGAACCTCTCTTAATAAACAAACCATGTTTACGATAAGTGAAACCCGTTATTTGGTTTGTTTAAATGACAATAATATGCAATAAGTATAATTTTAAATCAAATTTTTGATCGATGTTTGAAATAATGCAACAAAAAAATGAATACCAAAGTAATGTAACTAAGTTGCATTCTTGAGGCATTAAACTAAGCAATGTAACTATTTCAATTTTAAACTAACGTTAATTACTCTCCCCTCAACACTGGTAACGGAGTGAAACAGCTCTGCCTCTGCACGGCACACGACGAAACAGAAGCTGCAGAAAACGCAGCCACAGTCACATTACACACATCTACTTTTACTTTACAGTCAGTTGTGTTTGGTTCTTCTTACCTGGGAAAAGGAGCGCAGAGGAATAAAGCTTTAAAACTGTACACTAAAAGCATTTAAAGTCAAACACAGCGGTGAGTACTAGGCGAGACTGCAGTTCCCAGTAGGCGGGGCCAGACCGGAATCAAACCTTTCACAATAAAGGCATGATTATGTCCCTTTCAACATAAGGCTGGTTCTTTGTAAAATAAATAAAGAAAAAACAAATAAATTAGTTAATACTAATACTAACAACAACAACAACAACAACAACAATAATAATAATAAATAAATAATAAATAAATACATAAATAAATAAATAAATAAATAAATAAATAAATAAATAAATAAATAAATAAATAAATAAATATACTTCAACAGGAAATGTAGGCAGACCAATGACACACAACTTTAAAGGGACTGTACTCGATTTTTTTTGCAACAAGATAACTTAAAAGCAATTTCCCCCTAGCACTGATGTTTTGTTAATGTATCTAATCAGGTGGAAATTAGTCCCCAAAGTCCTGTCTATGTCTAATAAAATCCCGTTTGTGTGCAGCTTTTTCTGTTTTTGTTTTTAGCATTGTGGCTAACTGTTGTTAGCATAGTGACTCACCTCGCTGCTAAAAGCTGTGAAAAAACATTAAAACTCATCATGATGAACAATTTTGAAGCTCAGAATGCATTAGCTACGTGAGCAAATCATGTAGCCTGAAGGAAAAAGGATAAAATTAATTATTTCTGTTTGTTTACATTTTTAGGATGCAAAAAATTACGCTACGCATGATGATGATGATAATGATTTATTTGATTGATCCTTGCTGAAAAAAAAAAAAAATGCATAAACCAGTTGAGGTTCAATCTTCAATTTTTTCATTAGTATATTGAGTTGTCTTGCTAAGTAAAATAGCTGTACAGTGTGAAAGTAATAGGAGAGTGAGTGTAAATCTGACTGTTGAAGTAGGTCTACTAATTTATTTATTTATTTATTTATAACGGACAGTGCACATTGACCAACGTTAACTGTATAACATGCCAGAATTAGATAGATAGATAGATAGATAGATAGATAGATAGATAGATAGATAGATAGATAGATAGATAGATAGATAGATAGATAGATAGATAGATCTATAGATAGATAGATAGATAGATAGATAGATAGATAGATAGATAGATAGATAGATAGATAGATAATACTTTATTGATCCCTCGAGAGGGAAATTCATTCTCTGCATTTGACCCATCCTGCAGAGCCGCTGGGGCGTCTGTCAGGAGCAGTGAGCTGCCGCTGAACGGCGCTCGGCGTTTTAAAATTAGCCTAAAGGCTAGTTTTCATCTGTTGTGTAATGAATGGTTCGGGCTGAAACACAAATCATTCAGCACGAAAACTGCTATCAACAGAATTGAAACCAAAAGCTGCAGCTTTGTCTTTGACTTAGTCACAAACATGGAACACAGAAGAAGACAACTGCCCCTACAAGGAAATGTGTCCTGCTAAATAAATACAAAATTGACATTTCGAACAGAGCTGCTAAACGGGCACTATCTGGAGAGCTAATGGAGAGAGTGAGGGGTGGAGTTAGGAAATGTTAAGAGGGTTTCAAATTTAGATATATGCTCCAGGCGTTTATGATCACAAAAAACCTTTTGTAAAAGAGCAGACCAAGGTGATGTCACAAGTTAGAGATAATATTGTGTCAGCCATTAGAGGGAGCTCAAACGCTTTTTTTTTAAATAATCAGAAACATGTCATTTGACCTCATTTGAACCACAACTGACTTTGCTATGAAACACTGTAACAATAAATATAAGCCTACTCAGCTTAGTAACAAAAAGATTGTTTAGGTGTTTAATGTTTCTGTTAGGCTATACAAATTAAACAAAAACTTACGACAAATACGATGCCCCGTTTTTTTATTTCCATATGATCTAGTGACAACATTCAATAAAGTAATGGTATTAACAAATTATATTTTACTAGGACCTTGAACAGGATAACAAATACACTAAAATCATTCAAAGCATCAGGAAATCACAAACTATAGCCTAGAAATAAACTCTACATAGCTTGTTAGTGTGGCAAGTTCATCTGTCAAGTAGTTTCAGCAGTTTTGTAAGGCTCTGAGTTTTAACTCATTCAAAGTAGTACTTATTCTGAAAACGCAAAACAAAAAACTGAGAAAATGTTTAGAGGTATTTCCAAGTCACTGTTCTGCAAGGTTCAGGTAAATCTCAAGTCTTTGGCTTCAAGTGACCAAATTCATATTTCGTCCAGAAAATATTTCGATATATCGCCCAACCCTACATAAAATGATCTTTTTGTTATAAATGTACAAACTTGAGACTGTATCCTGCAGAGTGCCTTGTCATTAATAATTCTTGTGATTTTGTAGCCTTCCAGAGCCGCCTCTCTCAGTCGCAGAGCCTCACGTAGAAGCTGGATGTCCTTGTGGATCTGGAGCTCCTCACAGTCCACGTCTGGTTTATTTGTGTGAAGAGTCAGAGGGAGGGTCACTGGGTCAGGTACTGCTTGGACTTGTATCGGGGCAGTTCCTATTGACAGTCTCAGACCTTCTGTATTTGGGTTTGGTGCGTGTCTTGTGGTACCAGTGCAGACCACCTGGAGAGCAGCAAGGACACTTGGTACGCTTGCGGGTTCTTCCCACGCGACTGGAGGTGACTGCCACCCCAGCACAGTCCTGAGAGTGAGGCGGGCCGGAATCGCACAGAAAGTCCTCCTCGATTGGTTGGGTATAGTCCAGCGGCTGAACTTGAGACGTACAGCTCCTTCTCGGATTGAGGCGGTCCACACGAGACAGTCTGATTTCCACCTCAGACGTTATCCCAAACATCTGCTTTAGTTTGTTGTCGACCACGGGACACAAAGCAGGTCCGGAGCTGGGCATCTGAAACAGAACAGCGACTATTTACTTACTATTTTTTAAACAGGTACACAGCAACAAGTGCCTCTATCATCCCTTCTTCAGCAACAAAAATCATTGTTAACCCCTACAATAAAGGGTAAATTTTTCTTAAAGGTGTGCTGTGTAACTTTCTGGGGGTAAAAGTCAACTACACAATTCAGTAGAAATAAAAAGTTAAAATCATACTCTTGGAATAAATGCTTTTTGTGCCATCAAGTGAAAAAAATATGGCCAAAGGAACTAATTTTCTATGGAAACAAACTAGAGGAGGCCAAAATAGCAGTTCTTTTTGTGGTCATGCAGGCCTGCTCAAAGTAAAGACACATATTTTTATTGCTTATTTGGTACAACAAAGAAATCTAAATGACAAAAACATGCTTTTCTTAAAAACGTTACACGGGGCACCTTTAAGACGCAATCTGACTAAAATAGTCTAAAATTAAACTCAAGCCGTTTCTGAGCCTTTGGACACAAACAAATGTCTGAACACTTTGTTTCTCTGCTGTTTCAGCCTGACTGACTCTAGTTACAGTATAAGTGAAAACAAGCTCTGCACAAAAGAACATCAAATTTAAAGTAAATTGTGTTTTTTTTTTTAAGGTAAATATGCAGAGCAGAAAAGCTGGTATCACTAGTCTGGGCCTGAATCGCACCAGATTTTTTGGCGTATTTTTATTAAGCCTTTTACAATTCCTCTTCAAAAGCTTAAGTATTTTTTTATTATTACAAAAATAGTTTTAGGGTCTTATAATAACTTCAAAGACTTAGGCAGAGCCAGCCTATGAATGTCTGAAGAAATTTTTGTAAAGTAAATAACTCAACCCAAATAAGGCACTGGCATTGAGTGGACACATGACAGAACCTGGACAGACTTGACTTTCTTCCACCACCCACTTGTTTGGACCACCTGGGTTTTGGGAAGAGCAAAGAATCAGTTTGCAAGTTTGCTTGTCTGATGCGAGTTCGCCCATATTTGTGACTTTTGTAAACATTTGGATTGGGTTGGGCAGCAGCCCTACTGGAGAACTTGGAACTACAAAAGACTTCGTAAGGTTCTCGTCGCAACTGTGTTGATCTCGGACAATCGGACGCTGGGTCGATTTGGGAGAAGTAGGGACTGGTCAGGAGTGTTGTCTTTTCTTCTTATTGTCCTGGGCAGTCGCAAATTGGGGCGTCTAAAATATTTCTTTTTCTTTTGATGACGTTGTACTTGGTCAACTCTGGAAGAGGACACCCCGACGTTTTTATTGCTTTTTTCTACAACTGTGTCGGAATTCGGAAGTGGTGAGACAAAACTTGTGTTACAAATGTCGCTGCTTTTTCTTGCTTTTGTGTTGGACAATTGGGCAGTGAGGTGACTTCGAATTAAGAAAAGCTGGGCTGGACTTGCGCTAGAGTTGTTGCTACTTTTCCTTGTGGTTGAGTTGGAGTCAGACAATGGCGCAGTTGGACAAATCGAAATTGCAGGTGTTCCACTAAGGTTGACTTTGCTATTTTTGCAATTACATTTGACACAACTGCACAGTGGGACAACTCAGAATACCAAGGAACTGGGCATGATTTGAGCGACTAAGGTTTCCGTGAATTCCAGGTGTTGCACAAAGGCTGTCATTGCTATTTTTTCCGATTACATTGGAATCGCAAAACCTCACAGTGGGACAACTCGGAATAGCAAGGGACTGGGCAGGACTGGAGCTAGTAAGGTTGGAACTGCATTTTCTTGGGATTGTGTTGGACTCAGACAATTGTTCAGTTGAACAAATTGGAATCAGAGTGGACTGGGTGGGTGTTCCAGTAAGGTGTTGTGTAACATTGGATACTTGTGAAAGGTTGTTTGTACTTTGGAATTTTTTGAGGATTCGCTTATAGGAATTATCTGTATGGTTTTTTGGAAGGCGTTTTAAGCAGAGTTCGAACAGGTGCTTGCACTAAATAGGTTCCAAGAGAAACTGTTGACTGAGTAAGCTTCACACATATGGTGGTTTTTGCTGGAGATACAAATGTGTTGGGTTTGTCAGTTGAAGAACTTGAATGCTTCACCAGAGTGGACAGTAAGTGGATAGAGGTTGGTTTGGATAGGCTGCACAGGAACCATCTTCAGGACTTTCCTCCGTCTTGAGGGCTTTACTTGGTAGAAGAGCCTGGTCCTACTGTTAGCAAAAAGTAATTGTTTAGAAATGACGTTTTTTCTGCTTAAAATAAAGTAAATATGAATGCTGTGGTTTTTCATGTAAAGGGATGTCAAGATTATTAGGTTAATCAATAACTGTGTATATTGTGATCATCAATCACAATATAATCGCAAGAAAAAAAAGCGACTTTTTCTTCTTTTTTTTTTTTTTTTTTTTTTTTTTTTGTGAACTACAAAGATATAATTGTGCCAATTCTAGAAGCAAAATTATATCTTTTGAAACTAGGGATGAGCAAAATTTCAGTTACAGTATCTGCAACTGTTGGGTTAGTTGGAAAAGAAAAATAAATATATATCCGTGGTGGTGGATGTGGCAATACCAAGTGATGGCAACATCAGGAGAAAGGAGCATGAGAAACTAGAGAAATACCAAGGGCTCAGAGAAGAGCTGGAGAAGGCTTGGAAGGTGAAGGCAACAGTGGTGCCCGTGGTGATCGGTGCACTGGGGCCGTGACCCCCAAACTGGATGAGTGGCTACAACAACAGATCCCTGGAAATACATCCGACATCTCAGTCCAGAAAAGTGCAGTCCTAGGAACAGCAAGGATACTGCGCAGAACCCTCAAGCTCCCTGGCCTCTGGTAGAGACCAGAGCTTGGAAAGTGGATGAGACCACCCGCGGAGGGTGAGAAGGGAATATATATATATATATTTTATATATATATATATATATATATATATATATATATATATATATATACACACACATATGCACACACACATTACAGTAGTACTGCAGTACTAACAGTACAAAGAATAGTGGTCCAAACCTGCTCCGTGCGTCTGTGTCCATGAGGTTCTACATGAGGTTCTGTGGGATCAAAGCGGGGGAACATTGAGCACCACCGGACCGTCCTCACAGCAGCATAAACCTGGACACGCAGCGCCTAAGAACCAATCTCATCCCAGTGTATTCATTAAAAAGCTGGATTTATTCATTAGTTCGTTTGTTTGTTTGTTTGTTTAGAGCTACTCATATGAGTGCTACTCGTTCTTCTTCCGGTTGCATAGCTGTACTTCCGGTTGTTTTCGTACATATCCGCTGGAGCGTCTTTTTTTTTTCTACAGTGTGACCCGGTCATCATAGACCCACCCACAAGTGGAAAGTGATGTTTTGTTGCATAATAAATTGGTTGGGGCGAGAACCAGGCATCCTGCAGTATAGGCGGGTTATGGGCAACAAACTTTGTGCAACGATTCAACACACTAATAGTGAGTAGTTCTTATAACACGCTCTGCACAAAAGAAAAACAAAAATCCACTAAATTTGTTTTAATTACACCGAGCAGTAAAGCTGCTTGAATGACACTATTTTAGGAAGATTTTGAGTTTTGATCATGTCCCGTCAAAAGCTCCAGTAATCACTAGGCCTACTACGTACTACTAGTAGTAGTATTGTTATTGGGCTATTTATTATTATTATTATTTTATTTTTTTTTTTTTTTTTATTATTTTATTATTATTATTATTATTATTATTATTAAGTTTAGAGTCCTGGCTTTTGACTGTAAAAAAAGGCTTACCATATATTTTTAACATTGCATTGTTAAAAATATAATGGTAAGCTTAACATTGCATAAGTTTGATCATTGTCATTAGATGGTTGACAAAATGGGTTATCCAGAAAAGTTTCATTCAGAAAAATGTTGATCAATAGACTACATAAAAGTTTTATGCTATAACTTTGAAAAAACAAAGTCAAGGTCATGCAAACAAGCAGGAGGACATTTTATGGAGACTAAACCCACTTACTCAGACACATTTTCATGTATATGACTAACCATTTACATTTGGAAACTGTACCCACTACTATCCCTTTTAAAAGTGAAAGTGAGTGATATTGAGTTATGTGTGACGTCATGTCTGGTGGAGAAATGCCCCTGTCTGACCATTTTAATGATGCTGACTGATTTTCATAAACAATATGAACAGGTTTGGTGAAGACTGGGATTATGGGATCGGCCTGGCCACACCTGCTGTGCCAGGCCAAAAGATGGGATAGCCAGTTTTATCGTAGCACTGCTATTTACTGTGTGCTTTCAGTTTTATCGTAGCACTGCTATTTACTGTATGCTTTAAAACCAGGAAGACTGGAGGGGTTAGCAGTGTTGTAAACAAGGGCTGTGTTCATTTAGAATGATTAAACAAGACATGTTATGCATTTTCATTAGCTCTTAATTTTAAACTTTGACAAATCAAAGTCATCCTTTTGCACTTAGTTCAATGTAAACTGTAGTATTGGTCAAAATGGCTTAAATGGAAATATAAACTTCCTGTTGAAAATGTTATTTGAGTAAAGTAGTTGTAGTTTGTCTTAGCAAGCAGTCTTCTAACCCAAAATCCAATTTTCTGGAATAATTACTCTTTAGGCTGATATAACTGAATGTAATTAATTCATCATCTTTAGTAACCCTAACAATAAACACTAAAAATAGTCTAATTGCAAGTTCAGACTTGTCCTTTTGTGCAGCTCAAATGAACCCGGTAGTCACTGTTAGAATGAAAGCCATAAAAAATGAAAGCCTACTTATTATGCAATGTAGTAAATGATTATTGTTCGTGGTGCAGCCGGAGAGAGCGGACAAGCAGGTTTCACACACTCTTCACACCATGCTCTCTCACACACACACACACACACAAAGCGGAAGGCAAACTGAGCAACTGCCAAGCAGGCTGAACAGGGGCCCCTAAAATCAGGTGAATTTAAACTCTTGTAATAAGCTCTGGTTAGGTCAACATCATTTAGTTAATTGATAAATGTAATTATTCAGGTCTAAGAAAAAATGGCAGTGTTAGAGGAAAACCTGATGAGTATTCTGAGTTCAATCAATCAATCAAAAAAAAAAAAAAAAAAAAAATAAGAACAATTTTAGAAGAAAAATCTACTAAAATATGGTGGTGTATATCACTTTCTTTCACATGTATAACATGACATAATGTTGCATTCTAATAATAAAACTACCACTTTGTGACATCACAAGGTAGCACAAAGCTTTTTCAGCTTTGAAGATAACAATTTAGTCCTTAAAACATTCTGTGCATCAAACTAAGCACGACTGTGATTTTTTCATTGGAGTTGCAACATTCTAACATGGCTAAAAGCTGACAGAAGTTCATTTGTCTTAATATGTTACCTTTAAGTAGTTCCTAAGCCTTTACACACCTTTTCATCTTTTAGTTAATCTTTTGCTCATGAGGAACTAAGATTATATTAAGACTGTTTAAAGTGTAAGGTTACTGAAAAATGCTAGACCAGAAACACTTTTCAACCAAATTTGAAATATCAACTTAATCTTAAATTCATAAAATGGAAGGTGCAGATCTTGGCTTGACATATGAACAGGTTTAGGTTGAGTTCATTCATTTTGAAGCTGTTATCATTTCAAACCAACAGGAAGTCATTTCATTTGCCCACATCATGAGACAGTTGTAACATATCAAAGGGACGACTGTAACATGTGAAATTACAACAATTAATATTTTTTTTTTCTTTATCAAAGCAATGCCCTTGACAGACTGAAGGTTGTCCACATTTAAAGCACTTTAACTCTATAATCTAATTATAATAAAACAATCCTGCTGTTCTGTCTGCTTTGAACATCACTTTTTTCCCCCTCCAACTAAAGTGATAATGTTTCTGCAAAAATGAAAGCTTTCAGTTAAAGAAATGATACACAAACCTGTTTTGGACAAAAAACATAAATCTAAATAAATCCATACATTTTTTTTTTTCTCTGCTAGCTTTGGTATTTGTTGTTGTAAAACTAAAAGACAGGCCACAAAATCTATTTTTACCATAAAAAATGACCGCCATATCTTCATCACATCTTTGTCCAGAACAAAAACATGAGCTCATGCTCAAAGTTTTTTTTTTTTTTTTTTTTTTTCTGTAAAAAGTTTCCTGAAATGTCAAATGTCTTTCTACTCAAACAGCAAATGGAGTAATGAAATTTAGCGACTGAAAGTTATTGTTTGAAAAAGTTCATTACAAGGTGATAAAAGGCAACAAAAATTTTTTTCTTATTAAAATAGACCATAAAAGCCATATAATTATAATGTAATGTATTTTTCTTTTAGAATTTCTGCACCCATGTAATAACAGTATGTAACAGTAAAGTGAGACGAGCAAAAAGTTCTGGGAATACGACATGCATTGATTTATGCAGCAAACTATTCTGGTTTGCTTCTTCAAATGGGAGCTTCTGTTACAATTGTCCCCGGTCTCCCTTACTACACTGGAGCCATAAACGTGACCCACTGGGAGATCATATTTCAGATAATAATATGTATTCAAATTAAGATAAACATGACATACTTTAACGACATATTTACTTAACATTGAATTTAAGATTGTGGCTTTTGACAGTGAAAGTACAAACAAACTAGCTTGAGTCACGCTGAAGCACAGTATCATATGTAAGGAACTATGAACTGTTGACATCTGCTCTAGAAGAGGCCCCGACACACTTTTGCCTTGGGCCTCTTGTTCGCGCAGAGACGGCCCTGCGCTCGCACACTCTTTGACACACACAGATTACACACACACACGCGCGCGCACAGAGCCGCAGAGTGAAAGAGGAAATCAGTCAGCCAGAGTGAATTGGAGCACACTTTCAGACTTCCTCAAACCCTGCTTTTACCGCTGCTGGTGTCGATACTGCTGATGGTGTTGACAGTTGACAGGATCCCGTGAGAACCATGAGGGGCCCGGACTAGTGCTGCCCGTGTCAGAGCCAGAGGAGCGGGGGGACCTGCCGGACTAGTGCTGCACCTGTCAGAACGTGAGGAGCGAAGGACCTGCCGGGTAGGACACATGGAGGTGAGTGTGAGAGTGAATCTGACTAAAGCGGACTTTGGTCTACACCGTAAAAACACACTGATTCTTATGAAGGTTAATTTGTATTTTTATTTCTGAAACTTTTTTTGAACACTGACTTTATGTAACTGATTTTTTTTAGGAAATTTGAATATTTTTTAAACATCGAATCAGGTGAAAATATTCAGTGTAAATAATTACAATGCTTTAAAAATCAAAGTTTGGGGGTATGTTCTACTTCTCAGGCTCTTTCAGTAGTTTGCCTAATAATACTGTGAATTGTTCCAACTGAATTTATTGGTTTTGCACAAACTTGACAAAACTAAAGTAAACTGATTTGCTTGCCCCCACGTCCATTCATCATCTTAATATCTGTGTTGAAACATAAAATACAGTGAATGGACTGATAAGTTTAATAAACAAGACTTTGTACAAAGACAGATCTGTCCATTCACCGTGAGTCTGTTTGAGCTGAGCTGCTGTTATCAGGCCTTCTCCTCCTCCTCCTTCTCTTGCTGACAAACCCAGGTGATATTTACAATTTAACCTAATAGAACAATGAGAGTTGACCACCACACTCACACAGACAGTAATTCCTTGAGTTACTTTGCATATGAGATGAAACAACAGTATTCTGCTCCATTAGTGTTTAGGAACTAGCTTTACAAACTGATCCTCCAAAAACACCCAGGATGCCCCCTGCTGTTTTGGAAGTTTACTGAAGATAAATTTTTTCAAAACTGTAACATACAAAAACATAGATGCATAATACAATAATGTTTGCATTTTCATTTGAACTTACAATGTGCAGAGCAGGTAAAAACAATGAATAGTTGCCTGAAATATGTAAAACATGCACAGGAATGATTGAAAATTAACTAGACCTCCTAAAAATGTGATTTGTTAGCTTTATGCTAATATACATGGCAAATCCCATAGACATGCTAGCTCTATTAGCGCCTTATATTTCATCCATTTCCACATCCAGAACATGTTAAAGTTACTACAACGACTATACAGAGAAATATAGCACCTTATAACAGTACAATACTTACAGACAGATATTTCCATAAGGCCAAAGAACAGTTTACAGGACATAAACACTCTGCCAAGTGAAGAACTGTAGAAATGTCTGAAGACTATTAGCTCTCAGTGGACTAAACACATTAACTCAAAACAGAAACGACTTTATTTTTATTTTACACATTAATAAGGATCAATATATGAACAATACAAACTGAACTGTGAAATATACTTTTAAAAGTACTGCATTCTGCCTCAAAAGGTTTAAAATAGCCACTAAACTGCTCTGGAGAGCTCTGGGCTCGATTGCTCTGATCTGGATTAACACACAAACGAAGCAGCGAATTTTCAGACATTGAACTTTTTTTACACTGAATTTTTTACACTGAATTTCAAAGCACAGCGACTCTATTTAAACTTTAAACTTGTCTTATTTCTATCACAGTTTATCTAGTTGGACTTACTTTAAGAGAGTTTTGCTCAGGTCAATTCAATAAGATGAAAAAGAATAGTTTTAAAACAAAAACATTTTTGAAAATTGTATGAGCCAAAATGGGTCACTTTTATATCGTGAAACTAAGACTATTTACTTTGATCAATAAAAATGTGTTCTTAACATTAAATCAAGCAAAACTGCACTAGACTAGGACCTAAACTGGACTTAATCAGGACTAAAACTGGACTAAATCATGGCTACAACTTAACTAATTTAGGACCAAAACAGGACTAAAACTGGACAAAACTAGGACTAGACCAGAACAAAAACTGACCTAAACCAGGAATAGACCAAATTTAAAAATTTACTAAACTAGGACAAGACTAAACCAGGACTAAAACTGAACTAAACTAGTACTAGCTTGGTTCTAAAACTGGACTAAATCATGACTACAACTTGATAATTTGGGACCAGACCAGGACCAAAACTGCGCTAAATCAGGACTAAAACAGGTCTAAATAAATCATGACCACAACCTGGCACATTTAGGACCAGACCGGGACTAAAACTGGACTATTTATTTTTATTTTATGGAATGTGCCATCTATTTTTCGAGGGGGGTCCAAAGACTAAACTAGGACTAGACCAGAACAAAAACTGGGCTAAACCAGGAATAGACCAAATAAAAAAATTGACAAAACTAGGACAAGATGAGGCCTAAAACTGATCTAACCCAGAACTAAAACTGAACTAAACTAGTACAAGACCAGGACTAAAACTGGACTACACCAGGACTAAAACAGGACCTAATCGTGGCTAACTTAACCAGGACTAGAACAGAACTAAACCTGGATTAAACCAGGACTAAAACTGGTCCAAACTAGGACAATCAGCAGCAGTGTACAAGGACAAAAATACTAGGCTTGAGATTCTGAGGACAGTCATCAAGCCTTTTTAAAAAATCTTATAAAAAGACAAAATATGCTTGTTCCATTGACAAATTTTGTCACTTATTTCAGGTAGATCTTGACTTGTTGAAGTATTTTTAAATTTGTTTTAAGTCAAAAATAATCATGTAAGAAAGACAGAATGTGAACATTTCTGAAGATTTTAAAATGATTTTGACCTTTATCAAAACCAAAAAAAGATGAGTTAATGATGTTTTCCAGTAAGTGTATCAGTGTAAGAGTCCGACAGGCTCTTTTTGTGGCTTATGTCAAAACGCACAAACCACTGAAATGACATAGTACAGGTCAAATCTGTAGATTAAAGGAGACATCGTGTCAAATCTATTTTTTTTCTGTTCTAACATGGCTTCCTCAGCATAAACACAGCTGGAGTTCTCGGAGGTAAAATGATGGTATATAGACACTTTGAAAGGACAAATAGATAAGACAGTCATAACGGACACATGGGGTCACATATCTCTGTCATAACAAAATGGAGTAGTAGCTGATACTGCAATATAGTGATAAAAATCAAATCGTGAGCTCACTCGTGTGACAGTCTGCTTTTTAATTTCCCATTTCTCTATTTAATGCACGTGTTCTTTCCAACCTACTTCTCTGAGCCTCACAGTTGCCAAGTTTGTTTCCTTATAACGAGTTTGGGCGTCTGTTTTCAATAGTTATATGAGTTTTGAAACTCATGTGTTGAGGTCTTTTGTGCTGCAGCTTCAAGTCAAGTTCCAGGTGAATTTGAGCACATTTTCAGGTTGGATTTACAAAATATATCTGTTTATGGGTAAAACATGGCGTTTTAGTATATTTTCAAAAGCTGTTATTAGTGTTAGAAATGCCAAAAGTGTATTTTCACACAATGTTCTAATGAATTGATTACTTGAATCACTTTATTTATGGCTGAGGTCACTTGTCTTTGGATTTTTTTCAAAGGCTTTGTCACGTTTTTCTCTGAAAATCTGGCAACACTGGTCAGTCTTTGTTCTGTCTGAGTGAGTGACAGCTGGATTTAACCAATCACAGTAAAGTAGGAACTTTCATAAAAGCAGATGATTGTATTTACCTCAAAGGCAATAAGACAATAGTTTACAAGAATTGTGATGAAATTGAAATGTGATCTGTCTCCAGGACGATCGTGAGAATATGTTTTTGCTATGTCGCCCAGTCCTACTGATAATCATCAGAGAGAGGACCTACATTTGTATGAAATAAGTCACAGCAGCTGCAGACATGCCCACATGAATGAGCTCAAGTCAATGATTTGTCACAACAGTGTGGTGTTTGATCTCAGAGGTGTGTCTGTTTTCTGCTCAAAGGACTTTATACTTTCAGGCAAAACACGACAGGTGTAGAAGGAAAATCTATACAGGTCTATAACTACCAATGTGAATTTAGTCACATAAATGTAGAGTTTCCAAAGAGTTTCATTTCATGTTTTATATAGAAATTACGTAGACATTTGGTGTGTAAGCAAGAAAAAAATTACAAACCTGCAAGAGCCACGTTTAAACTTAATAAATCATTTTAGATACATATTATATACAAATATTTTTGACATTTACAGAAGGGATTTTGACTATCTATTTTTGACTAAATTTGATTTGAAAGGAAAATTGGCATCAAAACTATTCAGTCATTTTTTAAATATAAATCAAGCTTTGACTTGGATATGAACAATAACATGCATGTTAGGGTAATATTCTCCCTGAGCGCTGCAGCGCTCACTGCTCCTGAGGACATGCCCCAGAGGCAGTGAAGGATCCAGGGTATTGCCTGAGGACACATTTCCCGGGGACAATAAAGCATACCTTACCTTACCCTACCTTACCTTAAATCCTTGTGTAAAACCCTCTGTATCTGGCTCAGTCCAAGTCTGTAAGTTTGGTCTGTTAGAGGCTCCCGTTTGTTTCAAATATTGCCATATGTTTCTCAATCTGTGGTACTGGTGGTTGGGTTTGGGTATCTCTATATCAGGGATGCAGCTTTATCATGTGTATTTCATGACAGATCTCTTTAACCAATCATATTTCAGCCATCAGCAGTAGTTAGGGTCAGGGAAACCAATCAGATTTTACATTGACAACGGCAAGGCCTCTAGCAGGTGAGTGTCAATGTCAGGATTCATGAAGAACAGGATTTGAGTGGCTACACCAGGCAATATTACTGCTGTGTAGATAACTGTGTAATCCACACAGTTATCAGTGTGAGTGAAAGTACAGACACTTTCTCTCAGCTGTGTGATGATAATGAACAGATTATGAATTTGACGTTTATAAATCTGATACAGCTTTTACTACAGAACGTTTTAAATTTGGTTCACAAAGTTAGATTTGTCCAACATTCACAAAACTAAATGTTTTTTTGTGATGAGATGAAGCTGAGTGTGGAAAGAGGAAGCAGTGGTCATGTGGTGATGTTCTGAGCCCTCACACTGCACATGTGTGTTTGTGATCATACATGATGTTAATGCACAGCAGCAGTTTCATTTCATATTTCATACTGACCTTTATGAAGTGGAATCATGAGAGGGAAGGAGAGGTTTGGTAGGAGGAGCCTAATTTGCACAGGGAGAACATGCAAACTCCTCTTAGAGAGGCAGTAGCAGACACTCTGGTGGAGATGTGAAGGCAAGGCACCATTCATACTCAGAGCAACTCAAAGCGCTTTACAAAACAGGAAAAGATACATCAAGATAACAATACAAAGAAGCAAAATGTAAAACTTCAAAGAGATGTTTCTCAGCTAAAACTCATCTTGTTTAAGTCATGTCTTTGTTGTAAACAAAAGTCTATGTGTCTAGTCACTAATTTAAATTTATTGAACATGTGTGAAACACCAACCACAATCTTCATTGTAAGTAAGTTAGTAAGTAACAACATACAATAACATTATAGACATATAACAAGACACAGTGCACGTGGTCGCATGGTGAACACACTGGCTGAGGTACTTTTGGAGGGTGATGGTGTTTGTGCTCCTTACAGTACATTTACGCTGTATTTGTGAACCATCTTGTGGGGTAAACTGTCATTGCAATCCAACATTTTATCAGTGTGAAAATACTGTCATAGTCCACAGTGGTGTTCTGAGGTTCAGACCATGTTTAAAGGCTGTTTCATATTTCCTTTGTGTCTTTGAGATTGTATAAGATAATGCATATTTAGATATATTCTGGACCAATCATGCCCTTCCCAGATACCAGTGTAGTCACGTAAAGGTGCACTGTGCAACTTTGTAGTCAAAAAGGTAAGGTAATGTTTATTAAGGACAATGACAGAGATGCTTTTACCAGATTGTAGCTTACAGCTAATTTCCATCTGTAGACTTGAACAATTGAAAACATTATGATTCATCTTTATTCTTAGCAGACTAGCATTTCCTTCAAATGTAGTTTTCGCTGCAAGAAACGGATGCACATTGATGAAGAATGACCCTATTTCATGATGCATCTGACGTTTCACCACCAGAGGTTTACACAGTGTCACTAACAGCTTTCTTCTTCTCAAAGCATTTTTCAAGCATTTGCTCACGCGCAAAAAAGGTTAAGAGGAGCAAAAACCTGACACAGGTGACATTTGCGTCTCACACACTGTAAACTCTACATTTGAGGTGGTGCAGATATGTTTTGTGTAATATGGTTTTCTACCGCTTAATCCCGTTAGGGGTCGTAGGTGACTGTAGCCTATCCCAGTGACTTTGGGCCTTAGGCGGGGGAAAACCCTGGACAGTGGCCAACTCGTCACAGGGTTAGAATGACAAACATTCACTCTCTCATTCACTCACAGTGAGGCCCAGTTGTGTCCCTCAATAAATGAAAGACACAACCAATACAAAACATCATAATGAGACAAGGAGAAGATATTTTTTATTTCCATGCCAAACATTAGCATTGACATTAAATGGTGGGAGGAGGCGATCCCAGCAGAAAAAAAAAAAAAAAAAGAACAAAACGGAGTCTGACCGAATCTCAACTTGGAGAAGAAAAGGAATGAACCAAAGTCCTTTACTCTAAGACAGGTTTGTTTAGGGCCAGGCAACTGTCAAACAGTAAATTCATTTATGATTACTCTAAGCAAATCATTGTTTCAAAAATTGTGATTTCAGTTATGATTTAGATAATCATGATAATTATTTTCATCATAATGGAGCAGCTCTATGTGTTTACTATAAACAGAAAGTGATGTGTATCCATCCTCTGCTAAAACAGAAAGTGAATACTGTAGATTATGAAATAGAAAGTAACATATTACAAACTGTGTCAGATTCTTCAAACAGGACATCTGTGTATTTGAAACACAAAGGCATCAATTGTTTTCATCATAATGGAGCAACTCTATGTATGTGTTACTATAAACAGAAAGTGATATCTGTCCATCCTCTGGTGAAACAGAAAGTGAAATAATCAGTACAACTCGGAATTAGAAAATAGCATATTACAAACTCACTCTGTGTCCGATTATTCAAACAGCATTTGAAGCACAAAGGCATTTCTATGAAACATGTATGAATCATTGTTTCAATAATTGTGATTTCAGTTATCATATTTACAAAGCTATACAGAAAGACTCTGTAATGTAGAAAGTGATACAAAATACTCTCTCCTTTTTTATTCAAACACACAGTCACCTTTATGTGTCCACTGGAAACTGAAAAAGAGAAAGTAATGATCTGTCTTGTTCTGTAAATGTGTGTTTCAGAATTCAGAGCCTGTGTCTCCAAACTCCAGGAGGAGTTTTAGCTTCTCGTCTCTGCGAATCAAAAGTAAGAAGTGCTTCTGCTCTGAGCTCAGCCTCTGTCATATAGACCTTTTAAGCTTTATAAAAGAAAAAGACATTTTAAACAGAAATGCCAGACTTGGTAGATGCATAGATGGAATGTAACTAGGCACAAGAGTACTTAAGTAGCTTATCAGTGCTTTACTGAAGTACATTATACTCTTACTTTACTGATACTTTTCCTTTCTCACATTTTAGAGCATGTATGTATTATTTAAGGTGAAAAAACAGTCATTTGAAAACAGTGCAGTATAAAGCCACAAACTCAGGTGTATTTAGTAAATAAACTCTTACTTGTACTATCTTTTGTCCACAGGGAGGCACCACAGTCAGGGCGAGGCCTTTTCCAGGCGCAGAGGAGTGTGGTCCTTCTCCTCTGTGCCAAACCGTTCCAGGAAAGGTGCGTTCTCTACAGCAGCATCCTCCGTGTGTGTGCGTGCGTGCGCGTGTGTGGTTAAATAAATAAATAATACACGCAAAATGAGCTTGTGACCTTTGACCTGTTCTGCAGATTCTGTGTTTGAGGACAGCTCTTCTCCTCAGAATCCTCAGGACAGAATCAGACCTGCTTCTTCAGGTAATATTCAGATGTCAAACTCATTTTTGATATGTGTAGATTTATTGTAGTGACATGACTCAATCTAATGAAATGATTGGTCTGAAAGAGAAGACACCCAGATTACTTCAGGCAATAATAGGACATTTAAAGTGCCTACCAAACAAAGATAAAATCATTAGACTGAATATTTGACTAAACATTTCACAAATGTCATCCCAGTTTAGCTATTTTTTAGGATTACAAATGTATTTCTGTTCATAGATGAGGTCTGTAATAAACTGGGCTAAATCTCTTCTAATGTTACAGGTTTTTACTTCTTGAGACAAAAAAATACACAAAATCATTTTTTTAAATGTATGTTTATAGGATCATTAAAATATGTTCATTTTGGTTTTTTTTTAATGTTCTGGTTATTATTTTAGAACTCTGCTCTACTTCCTGCTTTTTCCCAACATATTTTCAATTTTTTCTTCACAAGCTTGTTCTGTACTCATGTAAAACTCGTAGGAACAAGCTGTAGGTATATTTACAACTAGTGGTAATCTTCTGAATTTAAAGGTTGTATGGAGGATTTTCAAAAATAGTATGTTGTCAGTCTTGGTCAAAAACAGTTACATAGATTTGTAACAGTCTTGTACTTATGCTAAACAAAAAAATAATTATAAAAATATATAAACTGTGGACATGATGAGGCTAGAAAAATGTTGACCAATAGATAACGAGGTACCTCGTTATCTATTGGCCTGTAAACCTGTCAAGCAAACCCTCAGTGTTCCTCAGTAACTCATTGGCCTATTTGCAGTGAAGGGCGTGGCCCTGGGAGGAGAAACACATGTGCATCATATGAAAAACAGCAAACAGCTGTTTGATTTGAAAAATCTTGAGGGCCACATCCAGCCCCCGGGCCATGTGTTTGGCACATGTGTATAGATTCTATCAGACAAATGTAATGTGCCCATTATCACTTGATAGACATAGATCAAGACTCATCATTTACTGCACTACAAGCTAAATAAACATATGATTGAATGAAACAAATACACAATTGTTTCAAAGAAATAATAGGAGTTATTGCGTTGAAGCAGAACGAAGTTATTCAATGTTTTTTGTTAAAAGTCTCTATGGTGATGGTCGCGTTTGAAGCTAGAGCTGTCGATTTTCGATTAGAATTTTATTGTTGTCTGAAGATATGGAAAAACAGAATATAGAGTATAGTAAAAAGGCAACAAAAAGCTTTTAATAAACAACAACAACAACAACAACAAATTAAGAAAATTACAAATCATGGTGATATTTTAGTGAACTGATTACTCATTGGTCTCTTAATTGACCAAAGCACATTGCAAAGTTATTGAATTTTGTACATGAAAATCTTTAGCTTTTTATCTTTAGCTGTTTATATTTTTGTTTTTCTTCAGGAGTTAACACGCTAACATTTCAGCTTGTGAATCCAAAATTTTAAAGACATATTTGATTCTTGTTTTGAAACAATACGCTATTATTGCAATTAAATATGTCTAAAAATGATAGAGATAATATTTTTGTCAATATTGCCCAGCCGTATTTGAAGCACATGTCGGCTCTCTCAGTTGTCTCCCAAGGCAAATGTGGCAACTGTAACAATCTGATTCTGAATGTGACAAAAACTAAGGAGATGATCTTTGATCCAAGAGGAGTTGGGAATCATAGTGTCGTCTCAATCAAGGCTCAGGACATAGAGCAGGTCACAGCATACAAGTACCTGGGAATCTATTTTGACCCACAGTTTTATTGGGCAGAACATGTGGATCATATCTGTGCAAAAGTAAACCAGAGATTACATTTTCTGAGAAGATTGAGACTACATGGTGTTGATGGAAAAGTGATGCTTCTCTTTTACAGAACTTGCATAGAGTCTATTATTCGGTATGGCATGACAACTTGGTTTGGTAATCTGACAGTTAAGTTAAAATCACAAATCTTGAATTTGACCAAACGAGCAAGCAAGATTATTGGTCTGCCTCTACCCTGCATCTTACAGAAGATTTTTGAGGAGACAGTAGTGAAACAGGGTCAGAAAATGCAGCTGACCCTACTCACATCCTGTATAAGGAGTTTGAATTGTTGCCGTCTGGTAAACGATATAGAGTGCAAACTGTAAGATGAACAGATATAAACACTCAATGGTCCCCATGTCGATCTCTCTTCTAAATCGTAAGAAATTGTTGTGAAGGCTGTCTCCCTATTCACCTGTTGGACTCATGTTTGGTGCAGTAGTTTAGCTAAATACTTGCACTGTGTTGTTTGACAAAGTGAGATGTATTTTGAACATGTGCTGGGCAGTGCATGTTTTCTGCCTAGAATTAGGACTGAGTGCAGTGTGTGCCTCAGACTAATTTTTTTTTTTTTTTTTGTCCTGACTATTTAAAAATGTATGGACTCGGTCAGGGTTTTTATGTATGGTGACTGTCACATGTTGTGAATGCGGATTGTATGTCTGTCTTTGTGAGACTTTGTGCCCATTGATTGTCCAAAGTGAATTTCTTCTTATGGAGACAATAAAGGATACTAACTAACTAACTTCTCTCTGCCGTCCTCGTCCCGCCACATTCCCGACCTGAATTACTCTCTCGAGAAGCCCTGGCTCTTTGATACTTTTATTTGGCAGTGTAAAATGTGCAAGTATTTGCTTTGCTGCTTTATTTAAATCCAAAATTCAGTAGACCAGCGTTATTACACACGAGGACTGTAGAGGGAGCACTACCGCTCAAGTTGTTTAGTTCTACTAAGTTATTCTTTTCAAACTACAGTATTTTTTTTTCCTCCAGAAAATAACAACATTTTACAGCTTCGACTTTATTCTCATAGTTTAATCTCGAACTATTAAAAGTTTCTTCTCATAGCGCGCAGCCTTTGTTTGTCTCCAAAGACTCAGATGAAATTTGGATTTTAAATAGTTTGAGTCCGGATCCTTTCTGACCAAAAGCCAAAATACGGCAAAATACGTCACTGCGCTCACCTCTGTTTTATGGCAACTGTACAACACATGCCTGTCCCAAACCCAAACCACAGAGATAACCCCAGTATAGCCCCGCCCACCCCGTTTGGAGACCCGCGCACTTCACTTTACGCACAAACACACGGTGACGGGACAGAGCCACGCGTCTGAGCCATGTTCCGACCTCGCGAGCAGAGATGAGGCCCGGTGCCCGGTGTCTGCGGACGGATACAGCCCCTTTCAGTCCCCGCGATGAGTAACGGCGTGACCATGAGACAGAAGGGCCGCGTGGGAGAGCTGAGGAACCGCTGGAGTGAGTGTCGTCAGGCTGAGGCAGGTTGGGTCGGGCTGGTCAGGTGCTGTGGGACTTTTCTCAGAGTCAAACAGTTTTGTAATTGTGTTTGTAGCACATCTGCGTCCTTTAGTCAACATGGCGCACCTCCTCTGTGTTCACTTCGGCTCAATGTCAGACACAAGTGTTTGTTTTCTCCCTCCGGATCCTGAGCGTGAGCTTGTCAGTTCAAGACTGTTTTTTACCTGTAAGGGAAAAGTGCAGCTACTTGTCTTTAAACGACTCTGTAAAAGTAAAAGTTTTACTTCCAACAAAAGTCCAGCACTGTGTATTGACCTAAGTAACAAAAAATAAATAAATAAATAAAAATAAAAATAAGGCTGCAGTAAGTTAATGATTAATCGCAGCTAATCTAAATGTATTAGATAATCGTCAACTATTTTTATAATCGAATAATCGTTAACTTGTTTTATGTAGATTTGTGTACTTAGAAAAGAACTGATGATGATGAACAATGAAAATTGTACATTATATTTACTGTTTTTGTGATGTAAACACTAGTTTCTCCAGAGTATTCTCAAACAGTGTTACCCTGGGAAAAACAGACTTAAATAAGCTGATATGAAAAAGTGCTTAAATGAGATGAAATGTAAAATGCTTTAGGCGTAATTTGACTTTCCAATGCTAAGATTTGTTATTAGAACATGCTAGTTTTATTAGTTTAGTTTAGACATGTCAGAGACCATGTACAAATGCATTAATCTTAATAAAAGAAGAGATGAACTGTTGTAGTGAGGAGCTGTTGTAGTGAGGAGCTGTTATGGTGAGGAGCTGTTGTTGTGAGGAACTGTTGTAAGTGAGGAGCTGTTGTGAGGAGCTGTTGTGATGAGGAGCTGTCATTGTGAGGAGCTGTTGTAGGAGCTGTTGTAGTGAGGAGCTGTTGTGGTGAGGAACTGTTGTAGTGAGGAGCTGTTGTGATGAGGAGCTGTTGTAGTGAGGAGCTGTTGTGATGAGGAGCTGTTGTAGTGAGGAGCTGTTGTTGTGAGGAGCTGTTGTAGTGAGGAGCTGTTGTGGTGAGGAACTGTTGTAGTGAGGAGCTGTTGTGATGAGGAGCTGTTGTAAGTGAGGAGCTGTTGTTGTGAGGAGCTGTTGTTGTGAGGAGCTGTTGTGGTGAGGACCTGTTGTGAGGACTGTTGTTGTGAGGAGCTGTTGTGATGAGGAGCTGTTGTGGTGAGGAGCTGTTTGTGGTGAGGAGCTGTTGTGAGGAGCTGTTGTGAGGAGGAGCTGTTGTGAGGAGGAGCTGTTGTAGTGAGGAGTGAGGCTGTTGTGTGTGAGGAAGCTGTTGTGGGTGTTGTGTGGAGCTGTTGTGAGGAAACTGTTGTAGTGAGGAGCTGTTTGTAAGTGATGAGGCTGTTGTGGTGAGGAGCTGTTGCAATGAGGAGCTGTTGTGAGGACCTGTTGTGGTGAGGAGCTGTTTAGTGTGGAGCTGTTTGTGAAGGGAGCTGTTGTGGTGAGGAGCTGTTGTAGGTGAGGAGCTGTTGTAGTGTGGAGCTGTTGTAGTGAGGAGCTGTTGTGAGGAGTGTGTTGTAGTGAGGAGCTGTTTGTGGGTGAAGGAGCTGTTGGTGAGGAGCTGTTGTGGTGAGGGAAGCTGTTGTGGTGAGGAGCTGTATGTTGTTGCGTGGAGCTGTTGTGATGAGGAGAAAAAGTGCTCAGAAAATCCCTGTTCTCACTTACCACCTATCCCCTCCCACTTGCCTGTTTTTTCTGGTTATAATTTAAGATGAATACTCAAAGTGAAACATATGATTCAAAAACGTTCCAAAGCCACTTTCCAACAGTAAAAAAAACAGTTATTTAAAATCAGTTGCTGTTTCAAGTTAGATTTAAAATGAAGAGGCGGGGCTTATCAGTTCTGCAGTTTTGAACAGGAAGTCAATAGAGCTGTTTGTTACAATGAACAAAAGTAAATTACTGATCTACTTATGTTCTAGTTTCTTACTAAATAGTTGGAAAAACACAAGAGCACTCCTTTAAAGAGAATAAAATGCCTTTTATATAGATTTGGACAGTACATGTTATTTTTGTCACAACCTGCTGCTTATGCAATCTGTTTTTTGGTAGAAAAGACAAAGTATTGTTAATATTATTAATTTAAAACAAATGTACCGTAGTTTCCGCACTAAAGATACAGTCGGCAACGCGTCATATTTTTCAGGGGTAAGCATTTCCCCCCTCACTGTAATAAAGAATGAGATAAGCTAAACTGTTTACCTCTTTTAAGACGTTTTCTGGCGATATAAGTGCAATTTTAGCACAACTAATTCGCGTCGAGTCACAACTACATTTAAATGGAGGTTACTGATGTGGCGTTATGTCAGAAAAGTAACCAAAAGTTAAAAAAGAAGCTAAGAGACGCCAGGCGGCGCTAGCATCACATTAGCATTTAGCTCGCAGCTACCGTTAGCATTGTTGGATATATTTACATACTTGGAAGGTTGAATCACTTTATTTATCTCCATGTCTTCGTGTTGATCAAGCTGCTGTTCTGATCACTCTCCCAGGTCTATTTTGCCCTTGTCTTAGCCTTGGTCTTAAGTATTCCTCTGTTGGCCACTAGTGGCTCTCTCCAGCTCTATACTCTGTCAGTGTAGAAGGTGCAGCTTCAGCCAGATGTGGGGGTGCAATTCTTCAGTGAACCTGAGATGTGTCACGCCTGTGACAAGTGATCTTTTTTATTAAGTCAACAGGTTTATGTAAAAGAAAAGACCATTTTTAGACAAAGTTGTTAAAGTATGTCATATGAATAGACTTTCACCAAACTTTTGCCTGTGATAATGCAGCTGCCCACTTGTCACAGACGTGACACATCTCAGGTTCACTGAAGAAATTGCACCCCCACATCTGGCTGAAGCTGCACCTTCTACACTGACAGAGTATAGCGCCTGGAGAGAGCCACTAGTGGCCAACAGAGGAATACTTAAGACCAAGCTAAGACAAAGGGCAAAAAGACCTGTCCATGTTAACTTTCCCACCTCGGCGTGCGTTAGTGGCGTGGCCTGTATCTATTAAGCGCAGCTGAATATAAACTTCACCAACTTAATTCAAATAAAATAATTAAGTAGGCTACATACACAGGCTGCACTTGTAAATATAAGTCTGTGATACTTGATTAGGCTCGGGAAGCGTCTGCGGTTACTAGGGGAACAGTGGCAAATCCGACCGCCATGTCTGTACTCAGTTTGCAGAACTTCCATAGGAATACATGAGACAAAACGGTTAAATAAATGAACAAAACAGCGGTGGAACAGCCCAATAAACTGGTGGGTCAGTACTGGTAAATTTATCTATCACTGTTGTGTCAGAATATAATTTAATTAACGCTATTTTCGGTATTTAACCATTTAAAATCTCCATTGGTTTAGCAATTGGACCAACTGAACATCCTAATGCTGTTTGATGTCACGTTACCGAGGAGCCTAACTGTCTTGCTGTATCGTTGTGTAAGCCGCAGAGTTCAAAGTTTGTGAAAAAAATAGCGGCTCAAAGTCCAGAAATTTTGGAAATTCCATGAAAGCAAGGGTTAGAAAAGCAAAAAGTGTGTGTGCCTTTTATTTTTAAATTTTTTTATTATATATATAGAAAATAAATGATACACAGAGAAACATCAAAAACAAGAATATAGACAACTCTCACACAAGAAAGAGAGAAAAAAAAATAAACAAACAAAACAAAAAAAGACAAGGCTAATATTGCATAGACACATTAAGTAAGAGGAAACTAAATAGTGACGGTTAGTTATTAGTTGTTACAGCTGTTATTAGTTAAGTCCATAAGTTGTTGTAAAATCCCAAATATAATCACATTCACAGTGTCTTACTGAAAACTTGCTCCAACCAGTCACATGCACTTTAAACATTCACAAAGACTTTCACAACAAAACACATTTACAGCACTAACCAATCAAATCGAAGCTTCATATTATTAACAATCATCGTATATAGTTAGCGCTTTTAGTGCCTTTTTGTTTTTGCTGTCCTTTAATGCCTAAAGTAACACTTTATTTCAGCCAGAACTCAATAATCCTGGCTGTTTTCTGTGAGTACTTTGATTTGTGAATATCATTTCTCCCCAAAATAATAAATAAGTTCAATAAGTATCTCTTTTTGGTATCTGTATGTTTCAAAAACTGTAGTATAATTTATTTTTTCTCTAACATTCCTATTGCTGTAGTTCTTTGGTCGTTTAGTCGATTAATCGGTCGATGCATTCTTAGCCGACCAACATTTTTATTAGTCGATTAGTTCCTTTATTTTGACGGTATGGATTTACACTGAACGTGATCGTCTGAAATTAGAACAAGTGAATCTGAGCCTGAAACTAGCCCTATTCAACAGATTAAAGTCGATTTTGACTGGTTTAAAATAAGATTGCCAATAGAACAAGCATAACATATCTTGTTTTTGCTTGAAATATGAAAAATACACATTCATTCTAACTTGAAATCAGCAAAAATGCTTCTGTACTTGGAATAAGAACTCATTTTACGTGTTCTATTGGCAAATCTTAAAATATTCTCATATCTTTTGATAGATACCATTCATTTCAACCCTTTTCTTTATCTTGTGAATGTGTTGAACAATAAAAGTAGTGAATTAGCTGGGGATTTTGGGACAAAATCATTGGTCTTATCTGCATTCTTTACTTAAACACACGGTCAGATTCATTTTCTGTATAAATTGTTGGCTTTTCGTGAATTCCAAAACCGATTTTAGTCTTTTTAGCACATTTTGGGTGAAATAGTCTGATCAAAACATACTTTTTTGCTTCAGAGCTTTGGCCACAGCCCTTTGAGTCGATTAATCGGTCGATGGGACAAGATTTTAGTCGACCAAGAATTTCTCTGGTCGACTACAGCTCTAAACATTGCATAGTTATTATACGTCTTTCTTTTGATCAAATGTTCAACCAACCAATACAGTAATAGTGTGTGTGTGTGTGTGTGGGGGGTTACTTTTTTCTTAAGTTGTAAAAGGCTGGAATCAAACTGTGGCTTGTCGACCCGCTTGAGCATTTGACAGCAGATCCTTCAGCAGAATCAGACAGTCAGATATAGAGCCGGGCAAAAGATCCAAGTTATTCTACAAACTAGACGATATGACAAAAAATGTATATCGCAATTTTCGAGGAGTCAGATCACAATTTCTGTTTTATCATATTCTTCTTGCAGACTGTTTATTTTCCTATTGTCTTTGAGATAACACAATTCACTATCAACAGCTGTAAACATCTGACCAGTGTTGCCAGATTTTCAGAGAGAAACAATAAAAAATTGAATAAAAAAAGATTAATCATAACATTGTGTGTTGCTGTAAACAAGTGTTAGGGATTTTGCCATATCATGTGTGAAAACCTGCTAAAAATCATGCTTCAGTTTAATTAATTGCTATATTTTAATAAATCAAAACTGTTATGATTAAATCATTTTTATGAACTAAAAGCGCAGTCCTAAAGGAACTTCAGAAAAAGGAGCCCAAAGTTGCTGTAAAGACTTGGATTTGGAAATTCTGAGACGAAGAGTAAAAGGTAAAAGCAACAAAAGAAGATGGTCACACCTGCTTATCAAAGCCTCCCGTCAGGTCTCAGAAGCTAAGCAAGTTATGGCCTGGTTAGTACTTGGATGGGAGACCGCTGAAACACCAGGAGTCATAGTGGGACGACAAGAGAGGACAGTCGTTGTGTCCTCTGTTCTGTGTGTGTGAGGAGCTGTTGTGTTTGTTCTGTGTGTGTGTGTGTGAGGAGCTGTTGTGTGAGGAGCTGTTGTGTTTGTTCTGTGTGTGTGAGGAGCTGTTGTGTTTGTTCTGTGTGTGTGAGGAGCTGTTGTGTGAGGAGCTGTTGTGTTTGTTCTGTGTGTGTGTGTGAGGAGCTGTTGTGTGAGGAGCTGTTGTGTTTGTTCTGTGTGTGTGAGGAGCTGTTGTGTTTGTTCTGTGTGTGTGAGGAGCTGTTGTGTGAGAGCTGTTGTGTGAGGAGCTGTTGTGTTTGTTCTGTGTGTGTGAGGAGCTGTTGTGTTTGTTCTGTGTGTGTGAGGAGTTGTTGTGTTTGTTCTGTGTGTGTGTGTGAGGAGCTGTTGTGTTTGTTCTGTGTGTGTGAGGAGCTGTTGTGTTTGTTCTGTGTGTGTGAGGAGCTGTTGTGTTTGTTCTGTGTGTGTGAGGAGCTGTTGTGTTTGTTCTGTGTGTGTGAGGAGCTGTTGTGTGAGGAGCTGTTGTGTTTGTTCTGTGTGTGAGGAGCTGTTGTGTGAGGAGCTGTTGTGTTTGTTCTGTGTGTGTGAGGAGCTGTTGTGTGAGGAGCTGTTGTGTTTGTTCTGTGTGTGTGAGGAGCTGTTGTGTGAGGAGCTGTTGTGTTTGTTCTGTGTGTGAGGAGCTGTTGTGTGAGGAGCTGTTGTGTGAGGAGCTGTTGTGTGAGGAGCTGTTGTGTTTGTTCTGTGTGTGAGGAGCTGTTGTGTTTGTTCTGTGTGTGTGAGGAGCTGTTGTGTGAGGAGCTGTTGTGTTTGTTCTGTGTGTGTGAGGATTGTTGTGTTTGTTCTGTGTGTGTGTGAGGAGCTGTTGTGTTTGTTCTGTGTGTGAGGAGCTGTTGTGTTTGTTCTGTGTGTGTGAGGAGCTGTTGTGTGAGGAGCTGTTGTGTTTGTTCTGTGTGTGTGAGGAGCTGTTGTGTGAGGAGCTGTTGTGTTTGTTCTGTGTGTGAGGAGCTGTTGTGTGAGGAGCTGTTGTGTTTGTTCTGTGTGTGAGGAGCTGTTGTGTGAGGAGCTGTTGTGTGAGGAGCTGTTGTGTTGGTTCTGTGTGTGTGAGGAGCTGTTGTGTTGGTTCTGTATGAGGAGCTGTTGTGTTTGTTCTGTGTGTGTGAGGAGCTGTTGTGTTTGTTCTGTGTGTGTGAGGAGCTGTTGTGTTGGTCGTGCAGGAGGAATGCAGATTCAGACTTGTGTTGAGACTTGTCGAGGAGCCCGAGGCTTTGACACTGCTGCAGCTGCACTAAGTCTGACTGTGGGAGTCTGCAGGAGGAGTCTGTAGGAGGAGTCTACAGGAGGAGTCTGTAGGAGGAGTCTACAGGAGGAGTCTGTAGGAGGAGTCTACAGGAGGAGTCTACAGGAGGAGTCTACAGGAGGAGTCTGTAGGAGGAGTCTGTAGGAGGAGTCTGTAGGAGGAGTCTACAGGAGGAGTCTGTAGGAGGAGTCTGTAGGAGGAGTCTGTAGGAGGAGTCTACAGGAGGAGTCTACAGGAGGAGTCTACAGGAGGAGTCTACAGGAGGAGTCTGTAGGAGGAGTCTGTAGGAGGAGTCTGTAGGAGGAGTCTACAGGAGGAGTCTACAGGAGGAGTCTACAGGAGGAGTCTGTAGGAGGAGTCTGTAGGAGGAGTCTACAGGAGGAGTCTACAGGAGGAGTCTGTAGGAGGAGTCTGTAGGAGGAGTCTACAGGAGGAGTCTACAGGAGGAGTCTACAGGAGGAGTCTACAGGAGGAGTCTACAGGAGGAGTCTGTAGGAGGAGTCTACAGGAGGAGTCTGTAGGAGGAGTCTGTAGGAGGAGTCTGTAGGAGGAGTCTACAGGAGGAGTCTGTAGGAGGAGTCTGTAGGAGGAGTCTGTAGGAGGAGTCTACAGGAGGAGTCTGTAGGAGGAGTTCTACAGGAGGAGTCTGTAGGAGGAGTCTGTAGGAGGAGTCTGTAGGGGAGTCTGAGGAGGAGTCTGTAGGAGGAGTCTGTAGGAGGAGTCTACAGGAGGAGTCTACAGGAGGAGTCTACAGGAGGAGTCTACAGGAGGAGTCTGTAGGAGGAGTCTGTAGGAGGAGTCTACAGGAGGAGTCTACAGGAGGAGTCTACAGGAGGAGTCTGTAGGAGGAGTCTGTAGGAGGAGTCTGTAGGAGGAGTCTACAGGAGGAGTCTACAGGAGAGTCTACAGGAGGAGTCTACAGGAGGAGTCTACAGGAGGAGTCTGTAGGAGGAGTCTACAGGAGGAGTCTGTAGGAGGAGTCTGTAGGAGAGTCTGTAGGAGGAGTCTACAGGAGGAGTCTGTAGGAGGAGTCTGTAGGGAGGAGTCTACAGGAGGAGTCTACAGGAGGAGTCTAGCAGGAGGAGTCTACTGGAGGAGTCTGTAGAGGAGTCTACAGGAGGAGTCTGATAGGAGGAGTCTAGAGGAGGAGTCTGTAGGAGGAGTCTGAATCTAGGAGGAGTCTACAGGAGGGAGTCTATCACGGAGGAGTCTACAGGAGGAGTTACAGGAGGAGTCTGTAGAGGAGCTGTGGAGGAGTCTACAGGAGGAGTCTACAGGAGGAGTCTACAGGAGGAGTCTGTAGGGAGTCTGGGAGGATCTACAGGAGGAGTCTGTAGGAGGAGTCGTAGGAAGTTACAGGAGGAGTCTGTAGGAGGAGTCTGTAGGAGGAGTCTACAGGAGGAGTCTGTAGGACCGGAGACATGTTTGTGGTCTTGGGGAGGTCTGAGGAGGACAGAGACCTGGGGCCTCATTTATAAAGCTTGCTTACGCCTTACGCAGTGCGTAAACCTCCCTCTGCGCCAAAGGTGGTATTTATAAAAGCTCCACTAGGCGCAGGATTTTGCTCAGCTCTGCGCAAACTGGAACCCATGCGTGCGCTGTACGCAAAGGCTGGAGACACGGGGAAAAGACGACACTCGTGGAGAGAAGCAGAAGTGAAGAGAGTTTGAGGAAGTGTTTGATGGAGAAAATCATCATTTTATACAAATATTGCATTTATATTTCAGCTTTAAAGCAGATGTTGACCAACACAGACAAGGGCTGTTTATTCCTCTCATTTTTATTACAACACATGCAGCCTATGTAAGCCCGTGCGGACTCGTGCACAAGCTCGTGGCTCTCGTGTGCGCGTGTGTTCATTATGGCTTTAATACCAGAGAGAATGACCCTGTATCTATGAACGTATTTATGAAACAACGCTCAGACCTGAGAGAAAACTCCTCCCTCAGCACATGAGCAAGGCTTATGTTAAATAAATAAAGCATTGGACAAGACGCAGGTCCAACTTTTTACGCAGCACGCGCCAGAATGTAGATAGGCAGAAATCATTCTGACACAAACGCGCACACACAGCCTGAGCCTGCCCGACCCGGGGTGGACCAAAGGTAACGGGGAGCTTTATAGCGCTTGTTCTCTTTGTCTAAGTAAAGGAAATGTCTAAAGTGTCTGTGCCACGGCGCGCACGTGCAGGCAAAGAAGCAACAGGAGTTTCACGTCCCGTTCTCGCCTGTAACGCTGCCTGTTCTCTGGATTCTGCTTATTTCCCCATCGCTTCTTGGCTCGTTCAGGGAGGGCATCTGTGTCACCCTCGCGCGCTCATGAGCCTCGTTTCATTCATTCAGACTTCCGCGTGCACGTATATAGGCCTATGTGAGTGAACGAGGCCAAATCTCACACATCTGATTCATTTAAAAGGTGAGCCTCATTTACGTTACAAGAGTCTTTTTCATTCACATTTTATTAGTAGTAAATCCACATGTGACAGACGAGCTGCTGCTGCTGCTGAATGGTGCGTCTCTCTCAGACTCCTCCCTCTTTGCCTTTCCCCGTGTGTCAAACCCACTGATTATCGCCTCATGTCTATTAAAATATTATTCATGAGTCACCTTCATGGTGAATTGGAGGTGTGGAGAGGGCGTGGTCTGACGCTGCTTCACGTGCGCAGATTCTAGAAGCAGGTGGGATTTATAAAGCTCAGATTGCGTGGAGGAGAGCGGACGGAGGCTTTTATAAATATGGATGTTGCGTGGCGCACGCCACCTGTGGCACTAGGTGTACGCACTTGCTCAGCAAAAATCCTACGCAAACCTTTATAAATGAGGCCCCTGCTCTAGTGTGTGAGAACAGTCTGGTTCATGTTCAGACCTGAGCAGATCTGGTTCTTTCAGGAGGAGGTGTGAAGTAGCTGACCTGAGGCCCTGAGGACATGAGGACCTGAGGACCTGAGGCCCTGAGGACCTGGGCTGTGTTTGACTGTCCAGTGTGTCACCAAAATGTTCAATTCAATTTTGAACAAGCTCAGCGCACAAATGTCAATGAGCTTTAAATACCCAGGTCTATCAAACACCAAACACACAAAAGTAGTTTAGGTCTACTTTTGATGACATTTATCACAATAGAAAAGTGAACATTACTATTGTTGGACGTGGTGCATGTTGTTATTCTAAAGACGACCAAGATTCTAAAGGTTAAAATTAGATAAAAGTTTATCCTGTAACAAAAAGTCTAAAGGTCTGGGCCAGACTCTTTCCCTTTTATTATGCAAGATTGAAGTCAGGCCGCAGGCATGAACACAAAACTGACCGCTCGCCTTTCCCTGGACCCACACAGACATACAACATGACTATGAAAATAATCATGATATAATCATGCATCTTCACCATTTTCTCATGGTTCGTGCTGCAGCTGTGAATAGACAGCAGTCAAGGTCTCCATCACCTCCTCCACAGATCACCTCCCTCACCCTGAAGATGTCTCGGTTTCCCCTCCAGACCACCTGCTCCCAGGACACAGCCTCTCCCAAAACTCCCTCACTGGCACAAAATACAGCTGCAGTAGATCAGCATTAGAACAAACAAGAATAGAACAAATACATGACTTCAGTATTTCATCTAGCAAATACACGTGACTTCATTGTTTAAATGAAAGCGTGTGCGAACTAAAAGCTTTATTCATTTGAAACTTTCTTCAGTTTATATAATATACCTAAGTAGTGGCTTATATAATGTATTTGTAGTTACCATGATGATGCTACATATACAGAATAGACTAGAATTTGTATTTTTGTGTACTTTACATTACACAGTAATGAGAAACAGTAGTATTTGGTAACAGAACGGCAGTACTACATCACTCAAAGTGACAGAAACAGTGCATCAAAACAAAACTAAGGACGGAGTCTGCTCTTGCTCAGTAATTATTAAATGGAATTGTTCAATCAGTGAGCTTGTTTTGTTAGTTTCTTGTTATATGATTTGAATTGTTCAATAGAAGACAACTACATTTAATTTTAACATAATGCCAAGAGGGTAACTTTCACTCTGTTTCGTTTAATCAATATAATCATAGTGCTGCTTGATTATGATGAAAATAATAATCACTGTATTTTGAAAATCACAATTATTCAAACGAATATTTGTTTAGAGAGACGGCAGAGCGTCAGTAAACACAGTGAAGAGATCAAATGAAATATGTGACACAGAAATGTTGTAATTACACTGGGAAACGCCTCTCAAGATGGCTGACAATGGCAAAAGAATCATAAATGAAGAATATGAAATGTTTCTCACTTGTTGGCAGGTTGAATTATGAACTGGAAAGTTCTATGACAGACCAAGAACAAAATCACTATTTCCATTTACTGTAATTAAGTCAAAAGTCTAAATATTTATTGTTTTTTACTCAGACCAATTATACGAGCACTGGATTTATTGATTTACTTGTTACCCTGGATTTATATAGATTTGTCCAGATTAAAGTGTTTCCTTTTGTTACCTCCACAAAACCATTTGAACACAACCTCCTGGGAACAACCACTTCATAAGTATTTACTCTTTTCCAGAGCAAATGAAGGCAGCAATAGATTAGGGGACTTGGTGTTGATCAGAGGTTGAGACGCCAGGTGTTTAGGTGAACTGCCTCTGCTGAGCTGCTCCTGTGGGGAGGAGGGCTGCTGTGAACCAGGGCTATTCACCTTCATTTTCCAGAGGGCCAGTTTTTACCAAAGACCACGGCTTGTGGCCGAGTAGTTGCACAATACGTCGCCACTTTTGTTATAAGGTTGCACCAAATATTTACGTAACTAGATATGTTTCTACAGTGAGAATAATTAATGTTACTGTCTATTTTTCATGTTACAGTCTATTTTAATGTCCAAACCACATAGGCAAGCCTGAACCTGGACTATGTCAGCATTAAACCAGCTCCAAACCAGGACTAAACCATGTCTAAAGCGGAATTAAATCAGGACATTGTAAAAAGTATCGAGTATTGTCCTGTTAAAAAACAACATTTTTTCTTGGAATGAAAACAAATAATGCAATTGGAATTGAAAACTAGAAAAATACACTAGATTCATTGACAAATCTTATTTTCAAAGAGTAAAAATAGAATCAAACCCAGAGAACTATTTCCTAGTTTTAACACTTCACACATTATAAAATTTAAGTTGAGTAATAACCACAATTAAAGGGGTCCTATTGTGGTTTTTTTTTTTAATATTTACTAAGAATCTAGAACATGTCCAGATCAGTAATTTACCTTTTGTTCATTGTAAAACACAAAGTTGATCTAAAACAGCTTGAAAATAGAAACAGCTCTACTGACTTCCTGTTCAAAACTGCAGAACTGATAAGCCCCGCCTCTTCATTTTTAAATGTATCTGTAAAAGCAACAGATTATTCTTGTTGGAACGTGGCTCTGGACAGTTTTGAACCATACTTGACTTTGAGTATTCATCTTTTGAATTATATCAAGTCAATACAGACAAGTGGGAGGGGATAGGTGGTAGGTGAGAACGGGATCTCTGAGCACTTGAGCTGCAGCTGAAGAACAATACAAGATTACTCCAACATGCATGAATCAATTCAAATATAACGTTGCGTAAACTAATGATGAAGGAAGGCCGTTATAAACTTAGAAAAGTGAATTTGACAGAATAGGTCTCCTTTAAATCTACAAACTAGAGAAACCATATTTTGTAATATAAGAAAATGATTTGGGGGCCAGATCAGATTTTTGGAGGGCCCGTTGGCACTCGGGCCTTGAGTTGAATAGGCCTGCTGTAGACCATCTCACTGTGAAGCACTTTGTGACTCTGTGTCTGTGTGTAAAACAAAACTTTCTCTACATCTTTATTTTCTTCTGTATTATGTTTTTGATTAGATTCTTCTTCTTTTTCCCCTGTTATTGTGCTTGTGTTCGTTTGTGTTGGTCACTTCTCATTGGCTGTCTGTCGTGGATGATTAGTGAGAACACTTGTGAGGTTTGGGACTGATTCAGAGGGGAACGTCTGAGTTTGGTTTGGCTTTGCCTTTTTACTGTCAGTTTATTTAGAGTGCTAAGTATAATTTCTCCGATCTTTGGATGTTTAGATAAGTTGTTTCTGCAGTTGTTTAAGTTATTGAGATTATTTGCCGGGGTGTTGAACGTCCCTGCTCTGTCTCCTCCTTGGTGGCGGTTGGAAGAGGCTTCAAATTTGAACTGAGTGCGAAAGGCCGTTGGACTAGTTCATTTTTTGTTTGTCTCCTAAGTCCGAGGCATTTCTTTTTTTTGCAAATAAATTCACTTTTTGAGCACACTGAAAAAGCTGTATCACGCTGCCTGAGGGTAAAATCTCCCAAGTATGAGATTGAATTGCAAGCAATACTTTAAATGCCACATCTGTACCACTGTAAAGTAGCGGACCAAATCTGATTTAGATTTCAGTTTTTTGTGACTTTAGAATGGTTAAGTTTATTTCACGGTCCCCTTAGCTCCAGATTCCTTGTTGGTTACAGTGAGTCTTTTAGATGGGAGCTGTGTAATGTGTCGTAGCTTGTCTCTTCTCACATGAATCATTTTGAATTCACTCTTCTCGGTTTGTCTGTGTTTTGTGTTGCAGGTGAGCAGCCTCGAGGAGCTCTCATCTCAGACATCCCAGCCAGGAACGGTCAGTATACAGCAGGGCTATTCTCTGGACTACAAAACTGAACTACAAATGTGTTTAACATTCATTATTCTCAGACAACTCAAAACGGCACTTTTCACTAGCGATGCTTTTCATTGGGCTTAATAAAATACAACAGTCTTCAAAAATAACCAGATAAACAACAGGAACACTCAGGCTTCTCACATTTTTCATTGACAGATTTTAGGATCAGTCACAGTTCAACACAATATCTTAAAAAAATAAAATCCTTCTTTTTAAATGTAGATAAATATAATGAATAATGAAAATGTGTAATTTTACTGTGAGTGAGATTGCATGGCCACAAAATTAAAGGGACTATACTCAATTTTTACACAACAAAATAACTTAAAAACAATTTCCCCCTAGCACTGATATCTTGTTAATGTATCTATTCAGGTGGAAATTAGTCCACAATGTCTTGTCTATGCCTAATAATGTCCTAATTGTGTCCAACTTGGTCTGTTTTTGTTTTTAGCATTGTGGCTAACTGTTGTTAGCATAGTGACTCACCTCACTGTTAAAAGCTGTGAAAAAACATTAAAACTCATCATGATGAACAATTCTGAAGCTCAGAATGCATTAGCTAAGTGAGCAAATCATGTAGCCTGAAGGAAAAAGGTTACAATTAATTACTTCTATTTGTTTACATTTTAAGAATACAAAAATCAGGTACACCCTTGACCCTGCGGCAAGTTGGCCACTGTCCAGGGTGTTCCCTGCCTAAGGCCCAAAGTCACTGGGATAGGCTCCAGTCACCCGCGACCCGAACGGGATTGAGCGGTAGAAAATGAATGAATGAATGAAAAATCAGGTACAGTCCCTTTAACTCTTATTTGACCAAGAGCAGCCTCTCCTATTTATTTCCATGGAAAAGTTGCCCTTTTGCCCAAGTTTTGTCACATTATGGCATAAACCATATTATTTTCAATAAGAATTATATGATACATATAGAATATGAACATATTTTTCTAGGCTATTAAATCACTGCACAGTTTAGCTAAGGTCTGTTTTATCAAGCTGGGCCAAAAGGCATGATATAGGGGCCGCATTTGGCCCCCGGGCTGCTATTTGAATAGCCCTGATATTCAGTATGTGCTGCTTCCTTTTTCTTTCATTCTTAAATAGACTTAAGACACGTTATACTGACTGACTATTTGAATGAAAGGTCAAGAAAGACCTAAAGAACTGTTTGTGCTCAAAAATTGTGTAGCTTTCTTTGGGCGCAATGTGCTTTATACGCTTTGTGGTGAGTAAATGACTTCAGACAAATTATGGAAATATAGATAAATGAAAAAGTTTTTTTTTTATATATATTTAAAATAGTGCTGTCAAGCAATAAAAAAATTTAGAGATTAATTTATTCATAAGATTAATCAATAAGATTAATTAATACATTTTTAATCTCACCTAAAATTGCTGAATTCTGTTTTGTTTTTATCCAATTTAATCCATTATATTGGATACAGGTGGGAAATATGAATATACTGTATTGCAAAAAATGAAGATTTCAGAAATTTTTTTAACCTAAAATTCCCGTTGATCAGACTAACGCCGGCTCCTTTATTTTTGTCTCGTTGCTACTCGTGGCCTTTGCCCCCGTCCCTCAGGTCAAAGGTCATGTGCAGACTTTCCTCAAGTCAAGTTGAACAACCCTTATGTCCACTTTACAACTCGCATATGGAAATAAAGAAGTTAAAGATTTCAAAATAGATTAATGCGATTAAGAAAAATTAACTCGATTAATCTCAATGAATGCACTAATTTGACACCCATAATTTAAAATGTTACATTTTGTTAAACTGAATGATACTCAATATTACATTTTTGCTTATCATCAATCATATTCACAAAATTTTTTAAAGTTCAATATATTGCACAACTCTATTTATTTATAGCCTATATCTGAACGACAGTTATTTGATTAGTTACTTTTTTAAATGGATTAGTTGTGATTAATCTTTGAACTTCTTCACAAATGATCCAAGAATCTGTGATGAAACTGACATGATAGAAAAAGAACAGATTAAAAAGACGTTGAAATAACTGGAAAGCAAATATTTTCATTCATTTTGTTCACAATTTGTCTTATTTTATTTAGTCAGTGGTGGCTTAGTCTGATAATCTTGTTGACTTGCGTTTTTTCTGTCTGATTAGTTATTTAGCATGAAGGTTTGGTTAAATCATTGAGCTATTACAAGGATCCTTTTAATTGACTAATCAGTAGAATGTTTCTTAGGTCCAATACAGTCATATTTGATATTTAAGCCTTAATATGTTCAATGACATGTTGATGGCGCAGCCCTAATAGCCGTCCAGTTTCTACAGAACGAACTGAAAAGATGTTTGTTGCACAGATTGTCACGATTCTTTGTTCTATGATTTTGTGACTTGAATAATATGGATTAACCTGATAATTGTGACATTCCTAGTTAAGACTGGGACATACGCAGGCCCAGCCCTTCTGGAGAAGATGCAGGCGGACGACAGGGGGCGCTCAAGAGGATCAGTGCCATGTTCACTGCCTTTCACAAGGGGAAGAAAGAGCGTGAGTATAGCCCCTGAGACTTTTCTGACTGGTGATGGTTTATTTAGCAATGTTTCTGCCTGCTGTTGACCAAAACAAAAATAAATGGAAGTAATGGACCTCAGGAACCTATAAGTGTGACTAAAAAGTGAAAGTTACATTGGTTCCTGGCCAGAACGGGACTACACCTGGATTACACCGGGACTATGCCATGACTACATCAGTACTGCACCTGGACTATACTGGAACTACTCCAGAACTACACCAGAACCACGTTGGGTTTACATCAATACTTCATTGTGGTTATAACAGCACTAGACTGGGACTGCATTGGGTTTGCATCAGGACTACACAAGGATTATGATGGGACTATACCAGGGTCACACCAGGACTCTAACAGTAGGACTACACAAGGGATGGGACGATATTACAATTTGCACTCACGATTATTGTGACCAAAAGAATCACGCTTAATGATATTATCACAATAATTTACTAAACATATACAGTTTAAAAGTCTCTAAAACATTTATTACTGCACAATATGTATGTGTTTGTACAACTACTTATTGTTTTTTGATCTAAGTGGAATGAACAATGATTCAAAGTGAACAAATGTGTCTGTACACTGAGACTCCTTAATCACGATTTTCATCATGTGCGATTATCACGATTATGAAAAACTTCACAATTATTAAATTGCAGCCCTTTATTATCACGATTAACGATAATATTGTATATCGTCCATCCCTAGACTACACCAGGACTCCAACAGCAGTACATTGGGACTATACCAGCGCTAGACTGAGACTGCATTGGGTTTACACCAGGACTCCAGCAACAGTACCAGCGCTGCACCGACATTACACCTGCACTATATTGGAGGGATTATACTCAGACTATATTAGGACTATGCTGGCTCAGTGGCTAGGGGACAGTTCAACTTTGAGTTTTAAGTTTTTGAACTATATCAAGTAAATACAAGCAAGTGGGAGGGCATCGGTGGTAGGTGAGAACAGGGATTTTCTGAGCATTTGAGCTCCAGCGAAAACAACAATACAAGATTACTCCAACATGCATGAACCAATTTAAATATAACTTTGAGTAAACTAATGGTGAAGGGAGGCCATTATAACAAGGTTAAAATCTTAAATACATTTACATAATAGGACCCCTTAACAGTTAGCAAACATTCATGGTAGAAAATAGGAACATTATGGATTCAATAAAACAGGCACATTTTGAACACTATGTAAGAGAGAACAGGCTACAGATAAACTAGTAGCTTTAGTTTCTGTTCCTAACTGGCCTAACCATAGGCAGTTTCGTAGACCATTTTAAGCCTAATCTTAAATGTAGAGACTGTGTGAGCCAATTGAGCAGGAGCTGATTCCATAAAAACAGCTTGATAGCTAAATGTTCTGCCTCCTGTTGTGCTTTTAGAGACTCTAGGAACCACCAGAAGTCCAGCATCTTGAGAGTGAAGTGGACGGTTATTATGATAAGGAATTATTTCATCTTTGATATAAGAAGGAGACATATTATTTAATGCTTTTTAAGTTAGAAGAAAGTTTTTAAATTGACTCTAGACTCAACAGGAAGCCAGTGAAGATCTTTTAGTACTGGGGTAGTGTGTTCTTGTTGTTTTTTGTACCTGTTCGTACTCTGCTGCTGCTGCTGCATTTTGAAATGTTGAAGGCTTTTTATTGAGCTTTGAGTCAAGCCTCGACGTGACAGAAGCGTGGATCTCTTTTCAGCATCACTACATAAGCTACACTACGACTACATAAGCACTACATTGGGACTATACCAGGACTAGATTAGAACTAAACCAGGACTACACCAGAAATGGATTAGGATTACACTGGGACTACACCAAGGCTCCCCTCAAACCTCAGTACAGCACCACTTGGACTCACTTTGACCCACAGCAGCTTAAGTCCAGTCTTCGTTCATGTCTGTTGTTGTGCAGGGGCCAAAGACCCGGAGCCCTTGGAGCCTCTGGGGCCTCTGGTGGAGGACACGTCCCGGCAGCAGCGCTATGCCAGTGGACAGTACTTCTTTGAGTACCTGGTGGTGGTCAGTCTGAAGAAGGGAAAGGACCCGGGCAGCTATGAGCCTCACATCTCGTACCAGTTCCCCAAGGTTTGTGTCTTTATACAGCTGCAAATTTAGCCAATCACAAAAGTTATTTTGTTTCAGGATTATCTCTGATCACTCAAACTTGCATTTCAAGTAAAGCAAATGCAATGGTCTCTTCAAGAAATCACCAGATTAAAAATGTGTGAAATGACTTTTTAGAGATTTCATGGTGAAGTACAAACTGTTATTTAATGTTAATGGACAAATGATAACCTGGCCCACGTCAGCTGGATCTGTGTTTAACTCTCATTTGAGTTCTTCCACAGTATCCATCTGGAACTTTACTCGCGGAAAGCATTTGGGAAAAGGTGGAACATACAATGAAAAGCATCGAGCTGATTGGATGTGCAGCCTACATTATTTGTGCTCAACCAATCAAAACGTAATGGCGTATCCAATGTCTGCATGAGATAGACCAGGTGTCACACACACCTTCCTGCTCTTCTTTCAAAGAGAAAATACCGCAGAAACACGTACTTCCTGTGTCAGACTCCAAACCAATCAGGCGGCTGGAAGGTTAGATTATCTCGAGTTTGTGAATTCACAAATATCGCGAGATAATCCATCTGGCTGGACAGGTTACAAATGCATTGTTCCATTAGGGCTGGGCGATCTGGGAAAAAATAGATCACGATTTTTTTTCATATCGTTCGATCTCGATTTTTGATTCGAAAATCTAAAATCTAAAATTGTGTATTATGCAAATGATATACTATACAAAGAAAATGAAACCACATGTCTTTTCAAAAAAGCTTTACATTTATTTATTTAATAGGTGAAAGTCCCCCTAATTTTAATGGTAAAATGTGCCATTGACCAGAAAGAATAGAGAAGATGTCCAGGTCAGCTTGACCAGCAGAAATAATCAGGCTAATAATAAACGTCAAGAAAATAAACATGATTTACTGCAGGCTATTCAATTATATTCTAATTGTTCGTTCTGCAGTCAGCCCATGTGTTCAGTCAACTGTAACCAAGACTGGTGCTTATACACATGAGCTGACGCTGTTCGCAGTGATTGACAGCTTCAGTGAGCAGTGCTGCGATAGGCTTTTTTCTCAACTCACGACAGATGCTTTACTCATGTGAATACAGCGGACAATAGCGAAGTGAAGAATTCGTGCATGTAAATGAAGTGCGTCGCCGGTTATGAAGTGGAAAGGGAGAGAAAATAGTGAGAAAAACACGGGAAAGCGCCAAACCTGTTGAGCAGAGATAATGTTGCAGCGGAACAGACAAGTGTTTCTGCAGGAGACTCACAGGTCCAACACTTTACACTGAAGCCCGTCTGTATGAGCCTTTTCTGTCACTAACTGGCGCTGAAGTGGGCTGCGCGGTCCCGAGGCGCTCCGGGGCTCGTCTCACACACACGGGGTTGACGCTGGCTTGATCCGGGTTCAGTGCGTGCCTCCCCGGCTCCTGCCTCAAACACACGCGGGGATCACGGAGCTTGGCTCTGGTTAAGGACGCGCACAGACGTGATTAAAATGTGTGGCTTGTCATTATAGGTAAAAGTTAAAGTCATTTAATTTCATTAACGATGACAATTTTTATCTTTAAAATAAAGACTGTAGTGGACAGCAGCTCCCACTCTGTACCGCGTGCATTTACCTCGTTGTGATTGGCTGATGGACTTGTCAATCTTAATGCGCAAGCTTATCATCAGATCGAACAAAGTTGAGATGCGATCTCTCGATCTTTCGATTTTTGGTACAGCCCTAGTTCCCATCCTCCAAACCTGCTCCTGAACTCCTCCCCTTTGCAGTACCAGAACCAAAAGAAAAAGTATAATAAAGCACACATAAGTCATGTGCGTATGATTCAGAGCTCCATCTACTGACTGCAAAGAAAATAACACAAGAGAAATGATCCTTTAGCGGCTGATATGTTGAAGAAATGCTCCAAACAAGTCTGGGTGATTTATGGACTTCAAAACATTAACTCAGATCTACCTATGACATCCCAGATCTGGCACATTTAGCACAGTTTTATTTGAGGCTCAGAGCAGAAAGAATAGTAACCCACAGACACAAGTTCAGCCGAGTTTGTGATGAGGAAGTGATGTTAGAATGGGATTAAACAACCAAACATGAATAATATGCGTGCTTTAATAGGAAACTTTTTCCACCGTCTGGATTTAGTCACACTCTAGAAGATTATGAATGCAGCCTAGGCTCTGTTCTACAATGTGATAATGTCCTAAGACCAGATACACTGTACTTGAGATGAAATATCTGAAAATAAAAAAAATATATCTTTCACCAATTGACAACAAAACTACATTCCAACAGTTTTAGCTGCCCTCCACTTGCCTGCAGAATGTTGTGATGTCACGTGAACAGGATGTGGATTGATGATTAGAAATGCTGAAGCTGTATGTGTCCCTCAGAGAGACGGGATGGGACGGCACCAGAAAGAAGAGGAGGAGAAGATCCTGAAGGCAATCACACTCTTCTGTTTTCCAGAAGGGATTAACTGGGCTCCTCTCACAGAATACCACAGGTACTACCCCTGACCTCTCGTTGACCTCTGATCTCTCGCTGACCTGTGCTGTGTGTTACAGTGAGACCTTCTCGTTCGTCATAACGGAGCTAGATGGCAGCAGGAGAAATGGCTACTGCAGGAGGCTGCTGGTCAGTGCTTCACTCTTAATCACTTAATCACAATTACTGTCATAGGCCTGGTTTTAGTTGTGCATCGGTCGTAGGCCTGGTTTTAGTTGTGCATCGGTCGTAGGCCTGGTATTAGTTGTGCATCGGTCGTAGGCCTGGTTGCAGTTGTTGGGGTGGGATTAAAAAAAGATATGGATGAAGTAACCTAAATAACTCCATGAATCATTTTCACAAGTCCTTTAGAAGCACATACATCTGATAATTGTTGATTTTTTGATTATTATTTTACTCGGTGTTCATTCTGTCACTACCAAACCCACAGCAGAGGGTGGGCTTGGTAGTGACAGCATGGTAAAGCTGAAGTAAATCTTCATTCTGCTGCTTTTGCTGTTTTACTGGCCTCATTTCCTCAGCAGCAGATGTGGCCTATCACTAATAATGCATTTGTCAGAATGTATTCATTAAAACACACCTCTTATTAGATAAAATAGTTTAATGAGGCAGGTGAATCCTGGTGGTGTTTTATTTGAAAGGTTTGGCTGTTGTTAGAGGTACGCTGACGCTGTTACATGAGTCTGATTCTTCATGCTTTGAACAGAATCACGTCACATTTTGAGCTCGTTGATCAGACGTTACAGCAGCTCTCGAGTCAAACATGACGGCCAGCACAGCACTTCTCTCTTCTGCCTGTGAGAGACGCTCACCCGGGCAGCAGAGCAAAGTTGCCTTGCAAAAAGCACTGTGCCACCGCTCCAAGTCAAACCTCAGCGTGCACACAAACCACAGAGGGAGAGGCTGAATGAACATGGACAGTGTCACTACAAACAGCTGTCAATCATCTGCTCGAGCTGCAGTGAGAGTGCGCCAGTTATCATGCGCTTACATGATGTGTTAATGAACGAGAAAGCTTTTTTTTTGACCATTGCACAGTGTGCAAGCAAAATTCGTCTGCGTGCCCAACGTGGCAGGCTTGTCATAGTTTGCCGACCCCTTCACCACAGCTACAGCCTTGAATGTTCTGCGAACTGTCCAAACTGAACCAGAAACAAAGACTAGACCAGCACTTGCCAAGCCTGAAGGCTGCTAGCGGATCAGGTCTAAAGCACAATTACACCAAAGCTAAAAAGGGACCATCTCGGTTATAAAGCACACAGTCAGATTTAAGCCTGCAAATAGGAAATGGATGCATCTTTAGAATATGGGTTGAGGGCTGGATCAGATCTATACAGGACCAATTTTACCCCAGGCCTTAAAGTTGGGGTAGCTAACTTTTTTAGTTGTAAATTTGTAAACTTTGTGTTTTCCACTAAAATATATGTACTGCATTTGATAAATACAGCACTTTGTGAGAAAATGAGACCTGTGTACTGTCTGAATTGAATAATATAGAAGTTTAGTTCTCACCAGGAGCCAAAAGCGGCGTTCTAATTGGTTGAGCTTGGGTGGTCCTCTCCAATTTCACTTTGTTGTTTGTAAAAAGAGGGTTTTAAGCCAAATTTGCAACTAAAAATGAAAACATGCTGATTTTAACCATGTGTGAAAGCATTTATGAGAGGAAGTTGTCAGATTTAACACCATAATTGTGTTTGCAGTTTGAAAATCAACTACTCTACCTTAAGTTGAATAGTCCCGTAGTAAAATCTAAGTGTGGACATATTATAAATTATGATCTATTATGCTTTATAAAGCCTAGGAGCCTTATAGAAAAGAACAGTAAACCTATGATCGTGAGTTTGAGAACCCTGCTTTAAAGAGTGTTTGCTCAGTGCCTTTGTTGAAAGATCTAAAAAAAACTACAGCTGTGTAAATGAAGTGCATGTCATAAGATTGTTTGACACAAGTGTACACATTCTGTCTCTATTCATACCAGGTTGTGCTGCCCATACCTTGTAAAAGTTTAATATTTAACTCTCCTGAGGTCATGTGACAGCGTCTTGACCAGGACAAGGAAACACACTTGTGTCAATAGTACACACAAAGCAAATACAAAAGTGTGTTTAAATAATGACAGACTTCTGTCCTTATGTATGTGCCATCTATTGTCTTAAAGATGCACGTGGAACTTTTCTACCAAAAATACACTTTTTTTTGCTATTTAGATTTCTTTGTTGCACTAAATCAATTAAATAGGAACTCCTGAATTGGGTCATGGACCAGACTGTTCTGTGCTTTTTCAGAATGCACCTATGGCCAATCCATCCCTGCCTTAGCTCCTCCCACATCCTTTTAAATCGTAGCCCTGCCCACATCCTGTACTTAACTCTAAACCCCTCCCACATCCTGTGCATACTTTGATTATTAATTAAAAAAAAAAGGAAGGCATTTATAGTCTCATTTATCAATCCAGGTGCTAAATTAAAAGTACAAACTGAAAAAAATAATAATAATGTGCTTTTTCCCACTTACTTTTTTATTGGAAGATGCACATTAAAAATCTTCACCAAACCAACATGTAATGTGTCTGTGTGAGAAACAAATGTGAGCTGTGTCAAGTTTTTGCTGTAGACTTTTCACAACCTGCAAGACATGTACCTTTGAACAAGAAGTCTATAGGCCTGTTTCTTTTATCAGATTTTTTTAGTTGGTTATTGCGGGTTCCAGTGGACAAAATGTAAAATGGCTGACCTGTGGAAAGCTTCATGCGTGTCTTTTAAAAGTGTGTGTGTTTGTTGTGATGCAGCCTGGTGGTAAAGGAGCTCGTCCTCCAGAGGCCTACTGCATTATCAGCCGCCTGGCCTGCTTCGGCCTTTTCTCAAAGGTAAGCACACAACCCAAGAGTCATGTTCGCTCACTGCTGCACTGTCTTGTCTATGCTGCTGTGGTGTTTCTGAGGTCGATTTCAGGTTGTAGAATGTGATGATATCCTAAGGAAGGGCTATTCAACATTAGGCCTGAAACACAGTAGTCTGTAGTAAGTGAAACAGCTGTAGTCTTAGTAGAGTGAAACACAGCTGTAGTCTGTAGTAGAGTGAAACACAGCTGTAGTCTGTAGTAGAGTGAAACACAGTTGTAGTCTGTAGTAGAGTGAAACAGCTGTAGTCTGTAGTAGAGTGAAACAGCTGTAGTCTGTAGTAGAGTGAAACACAGCTGTAGTCTGTAGTAGAGTGAAACACAGTTTGTAGTCTGTAGTAGAGTGAAACACAGTTGTAGTCTGTATAGAGTGAACACAGCTGTAGTCTGTAGTAGTAGTGTATAATAACAGCTGTAGTCTGTAGTAGAGTGAAACAGTGTAGTCTGTAGTAGAGTAAAAAGTGTAGTTTAGTAGAGTGAAAAACAGCTGTAGTCTGTAGTGAGTGAAGTGTAGTCTGTAGTAGAGTGAAACACAGCTGTAGTCTGTAGTAGAGTGAACAGCTGTAGTCTGTAGTAGAGTGAACCACTGTAGTGTCTAGTAGAGTGAACCAGCTGTAGTCTGTAGTAGAGTGAACAGCTGTAGTCTGTAGTAGAGTGAAACAGTTGTGGTCTGTAGTAGAGTGAAACACAGCTGTAGTCTGTAGTAGAGTGAAAACAGCTGTAGTCTGTAGTAGAGTGAAACACAGTTGTAGTCTGTAGTAGAGTGAAACAGCTGTAGTCTGTAGTAGAGTGAAACACAGCTGTAGTCTGTAGTAGAGTGAAACACAGCTGTAGTCTGTAGTAAGTGAAACACAGCTGTAGTCTGTAGTAGAGTGAAACAGCTGTAGTCTGGTAGTAGAGTGAAACACAGTTGTAGTCTGTAGTAGAGTGAAACACAGTTGTAGTCTGTAGTAGAGTGAAACACAGTTGTAGTCTGTAGTAGAGTGAAACACAGCTGTAGTCTGTAGTAGAGTGAAACAGCTGTAGTCTGTAGTAGAGTGAAACAGCTGTAGTCTGTAGTAGAGTGAACTGTAGTCTGTAGTAGAGTGAAACACAGTGTAGTCTGTAGTAGAGTGAAACACAGCTGTAGTCTGTAGTAGAGTGAAACAGCTGTAGTCTGTAGTAGAGTGAAACACAGCTGTAGTCTGTAGTAGAGTGAAACACAGCTGTAGTGAAATGTAGTAGAGGTGAAACAGCTGTAGCTGTAGTAGAGTGAAACACCAAGGCTGTAGTCCTGTAGTAGAGTGAAACAGCATCGTAAGTCCTGTTTAGTAGAGTGAAACAAGTGTAGTCTGTAGTAGAGTAAAACACAGTTTGAAAAAAATAGTCTGTAGTAGAGTGAAACACAGGTTGTAAAAAAAAGCTGTAGTCTGTAGTAGAGTGAAACACAGCTGTAGTCTGTAGTAGAGTGAAACACAGCTGTAGTCTGTAGTAGAGTGAAACACAGCTGTAGTCTGTAGTAGAGTGAAACAGCTGTAGTCTGTAGTAGAGTGAAACACAGCTGTAGTCTGTAGTAGAGTGAAACACAGCTGTAGTCTGGTAGTAGAGTGAAACACAGCTGTAGTCTGTAGTAGAGTGAAACGCAGCTGTAGTCTGTAGTAGAGTGAAAAGCAGCTGTAGTCTGTAGTAGAGTGAAACAGCTGTAGTCTGTAGTAGAGTGAAACAGCTGTAGTCTGTAGTAGAGTGAAACACGCTGTAGTCTGTAGTAGAGTGAAACACAGCTGTAGTCTGTAGTAGAGTGAAACACAGTTGTAGTCTGTAGTAGAGTGAACACAGCTGTAGTCTGTAGTAAGTGAAACACAGTTGTAGTCTGTAGTAGAGTGAAACACAGCTGTAGTCTGTAGTAGAGTGAAACAGCTGTAGTCTGTAGTAGAGTGAAACAGCTTGTAGTCTGTAGTAGAGTTGAAAACCAGCTGTAGTCTGTAGTAGAGTGAAACACAGTTGTAGTCTGTAGTAGAGTGAAACAGCTGTAGTCTGTAGTAGAGTGAAACACAGCTGTAGTCTGTAGTAGAGTGAAACACAGCTTAGTCTGTAGTAGAGTGAAACACAGCTGTAGTCTGTATAGAGTGAAACAGCTGTAGTCTGTAGTAGAGTGAAACACAGTTTAGTCTGTAGTAGAGTGAAACACAGCTGTAGTCTGTAGTAGAGTGAAACACAGCTGTAGTCTGTAGTAGAGTGAAACACAGCTGTAGTCTGTAGTAGAGTGAAACACAGCTGTAGTCTGTAGTAGAGTGAAACAGCTGTAGTCTGTAGTAGAGTGAAACAGCTGTAGTCTGTAGTAGAGTGAAACGCAGCTGTAGTCTGTAGTAGAGTGAAAACACAGCTGTAGTCTGTAGTAGAGTGAAACACAGCTGTAGTCTGTAGTAGAGTGAAAACAGCTGTAGTCTGTAGTAGAGTGAAACACAGCTGTAGTCTGTAGTAGAGTGAAACAGCTGTAGTCTGTAGTAGAGTGAAACAGCTGTAGTCTGTAGTAGAGTGAAACAGCTGTAGTCTGTAGTAGAGTGAAACACAGCTGTAGTCTGTAGTAGAGTGAAACAAGCTGTAGTCTGTAGTAGGTAAAACAGTTGTAGTCTGTAGTAGAGTGAAACAGCTGTAGTCTGTAGTAGAGTGAAACACAGTTGTAGTCTGTAGTAGAGTGAAACAGCTGTAGTCTGTAGTAGAGTGAAAACAGCTGTAGTCTGTAGTAGAGTGAAACACAGTTGTAGTCTGTAGTAGAGTGAAACACAGCTGTAGTCTGTAGTAGAGTGAAACAGCTGTAGTCTGTAGTAGAGTGAAACACAGCTGTAGTCTGTAGTAGAGTGAAACAACATAGTCTGTAGAGTGAACACAGCTGTAGTCTGTAGTAGAGTGAACACAGCTGTAGTCTGTAGTAGAGTGAAACACAGCGTAGTCTGTAGTAGAGTGAAACACAGCTGTAGTCTGTAGTAGAGTGAAACACAGCTGTAGTCTGTAGTAGAGTGAAACACAGCTGTAGTCTGTAGTAGAGTGAAACACAGCTGTAGTCTGTAGTAGAGGAAACACAGCTGTAGTCTGTAGTAGAGTGAAACAGCTGTAGTCTGTAGTAGAGTGAACACAGCTGTAGTCTGTAGTAGGAGTGAAACCAGCTGTAGTCTGTAGTAGAGTGAAACACAGCTGTAGTCTGTAGTAGAGTGAAAACAGCTGTAGTCTGTAGTAGAGTGAAACACAGCTGTAGTCTGTAGTAGAGTGAAACACAGCTGTAGTCTGTAGTAGAGTGAAACACAGCGTGTAGTCTGTGTAGTAGAGTGAAACAGCTGTAGTCTGTAGTAGAGTGAAACACAGCTGGTAGTCTGTAGGTAGAGTGAAACACAGCTGTAGTCTGTAGTAGAGTGAAACACAGCTGTAGTCTGTAGTAGAGTGAAACACAGCTGTAGTCTGTAGTAGAGTGAAACCAGCTGTAGTCTGTAGTAGAGTGAAACACAGCTGTAGTCTGTAGTAGAGTGAAAACAGCTGTAGTCTGTAGTAGAGTGAAACACAGCTGTAGTCTTGTAGAGTGAAACAGCGTAGCTGAGTAGAGTGAAACACAGCTTGGTAGTCTGTAGTAGAGTGAAACCAGCTGTAGTCTGTAGTAGAGTGAAACAGCTGTAGTCTGTAGTCTGTAGAGAGTGAAACACAGCTGTAGTCTGTAGTAGAGTGAAACAGCTGAGCTGTAGTAGAGTGAAACACGTAGTCTGTAGTAGAGTGAAACAGCTGTAGTCTGTAGTAGAGTGAAACACAGCTGTAGTCTGTAGTAGAGTGAAACACTGATCTGTAGAGCAGTGAGAGTGTAGTCTGTAGTAGAGTGAAACACAGCTGTAGTCTGTAGTAGAGTGAAAACAGCTGTAGTCTGTAGTAGAGTGAAACACAGCTGTAGTCTGTAGTAGAGTGAAACACAGCTGTAGTCTGTAGTAGAGTGAAACAGCTGTAGTCTGTAGTAGAGTGAAACACAGCTGTAGGTCTGTAGTAGAGTGAAACACAGCTGTAGTCTGTAGTAGAGTGAAACACAGCTGTAGTCTGTAGTAGAGTGAAACACAGCTGTAGTCTGTAGTAGAGTGAACACAGCTGTAGTCTGTAGTAGAGTGAAACACAGCTGTAGTCTGTAGTAGAGTGAAACACAGCTGTAGTCTGTAGTAGAGTGAAACAGCTGTAGTCTGTAGTAGAGTGAAACACAGTTGTAGTCTGTAGTAGAGTGAAACACATGTGTAGTCTGTAGTAGAGTGAAACACAGCTGTAGTCTGTAGTAGAGTGAAACACAGCTGTAGTCTGTAGTAGAGTGAAACAGTGTATCTAGTAAGGAACACAGCTGTAGTCTGTAGTAGAGTGAAACACAGCTGTAGTCTGTAGTAGAGGTGAAACACAGCTGTAGTCTGTAGTAGAGTGAAACACAGCTGTAGTCTGTAGTAGAGTGAAACACAGTTGTAGTCTGTAGTAGAGTGAAACACAGCTGTAGTCTGTAGTAGAGTGAAACACAGTTGTAGTCTGTAGTAGAGTGAAACACAGTTGTAGTCTTGTAGTAGAGTGAAACACAGCTGTAGTCTGTAGTAGAGTGAAACACAGCTGTAGTCTGTAGTAGAGTGAAAACAGCTGTAGTCTGTAGTAGAGTGAAACAGCTGTAGTCTGTAGTAAGTGAAACACAGCTGTAGTCTGTAGTAGAGTGAAACAGCTGTAGTCTGTAGTAGAGTGAAAACAGCTGTAGTCGTAGTAGAGTGAAACAGCTGTAGTCTGTAGTAGAGTGAACACAGTTGTAGTCTGTAGTAGAGTGAAACACAGCTGTAGTCTGTAGTAGAGTGAAACACAGCTGTAGTCTGTAGTAGAGTGAAACACAGCTGTAGTCTGTAGTAGAGTGAAACACAGTTGTAGTCTGTAGTAGAGTGAAACACAGCTGTAGTCTGTAGTAGAGTGAAACACAGCTGTAGTCTGTAGTAGAGTGAAACAGCTGTAGTCTGTAGTAGAGGTGAAACACAGCTTGTAGTCTGTAGTTAGAGTGAAACACAGCTGTAGTCTGTAGTAGAGTGAAACACAGTTGTATCCATGTAGTCTGTAGTAGAGTGAAACACAGCTGTAGTCTGTAGTAGAGTTGAAACACAGCTGTAGTCTGTAGTAGAGTGAAACAGCTGTAGTCTGTAGTAGAGTGAAACACTGTTCTGTAGTTGAAACGTGTAGTCAGGAGTGAAACCAGCTGTAGTCTGTAGTAGAGTGAAAACAGCTGTAGTCTGTAGTAGAGTGAAACAGCTGTAGTCTGTAGTAGAGTGAAACACAGCTGTAGTCTGTAGTAGAGTGAAACACAGTTGTAGTCTGTAGTAGAGTGAAACACAGCTGTAGTCTGTAGTAGAGTGAAACACAGCTGTAGTCTGTAGTAGAGTGAAAACACAGCTGTAGTCTGTAGTAGAGTGAAACACAGCTGTAGTCTGTAGTAGAGTGAAACACAGCTGTAGTCTGTAGTAGAGTGAAACACAGCTGTAGTCTGTAGTAGAGTGAAACACAGTTGTAGTAGAGTGAAACAGCTGTAGTCTGTAGTAGAGTGAAACACAGCTGTAGTCTGTAGTAGAGTGAAACAGCTGTAGTCTGTAGTAGAGTGAAACACAGCTGTAGTCTGTAGTAGAGTGAAACACAGCTGTAGTCTGTAGTAGAGTGAAACACAGCTGTAGTCTGTAGTAGAGTGAAACAGCTGTAGTCTGTAGTAGAGTGAACACAGCTGTAGTCTGTAGTAGAGTGAAACACAGCTGTAGTCTGTAGTAGAGTGAAACACAGTTGTAGTCTGTAGTAGAGTGAAACACAGCTGTAGTCTTAGTAGAGTGAAACACAGTTGTAGTAGAGTGAAACAGCTGTAGTCTGTAGTAGAGTGAAACACAGCTGTAGTCTGTAGTAGAGTGAAACAGCTGTAGTCTGTAGTAGAGTGAAACACAGCTGTAGTCTGTAGTAGAGTGAAACACAGCTGTAGTCTGTAGTAGAGTGAAACACAGCTGTAGTCTGTAGTAGAGTGAAACAAGCTGTAGTCTGTAGTAGAGTGAAACACAGCTGTAGTCTGTAGTAGAGTGAAACACAGCTGTAGTCTGTAGTAGAGTGAAACAGCTGTAGTCTGTAGTAGAGTGAAAACACAGCTGTAGTCTGTAGTAGAGTAAACACAGCTGTAGTCTGTAGTAGAGTGAAACACAGCTGTAGTCTGTAGTAGAGTGAAACACAGCTGTAGTCTGTAGTAGAGTGAAACACATGTAGTCTGTAGTAGAGTGAACACAGCTGTAGTCTGTAGTAGAGTGAAACACAGCTGTAGTCTGTAGTAGAGTGAAACACAGCTGTAGTCTGTAGTAGAGTGAAACACAGCTGTAGTCTGTAGTAGAGTGAAACACAGCTGTAGTCTGTAGTAGAGTGAAACACAGTGTAGTCTGTAGTAGAGTGAAACACAGCTGTAGTCTGTAGTAGAGTGAAACACAGTGTAGTCTGTAGTAGAGTGAAACACAGCTGTAGTCTGTAGTAGAGTGAAACACAGCTGTAGTCTGTAGTAGAGTGAAACACAGCTGTAGTCTGTAGTAGAGTGAAACACAGTGTAGTCTGTAGTAGAGTGAAACAGCTGTAGTCTGTAGTAGAGTGAAACACAGCTGTAGTCTGTAGTAGAGTGAAACACAGCTGTAGTCTGTAGTAGAGTGAAACACAGCTGTAGTCTGTAGTAGAGTGAAACACAGCTGTAGTCTGTAGTAGAGTGAAACACAGCTGTAGTCTGTAGTAGAGTGAAACACAGCTAGTCTGTATAGGTCTGTAGTAGAGTGAACACAGCTGTAGTCTGTAGTAGAGTGAAACACAGCTGTAGTCTGTAGTAGAGTGAAACAGCTGTAGTCTGTAGTAGAGTGAAACACAGCTGTAGTCTGTATAGTTAGAGTGAAACACAGCTGTAGTCTGTAGTAGAGTGAAAACAGCTGTAGTCTGTAGTAGAGTGAAACACAGCTGTAGTCTGTAGTAGAGTGAAACACAGCTGTAGTCTGTAGTAGAGTGAAACACAGCTGTAGTCTGTAGTAGAGTGAAAACAGCTGTAGTCTGTAGTAGAGTGAAACACAGTTGTAGTCGCTCTCACACGGGTTTGATTTGATGTTGGTTAACCATGCTCCGAGTGTGCTGTCACAGAGGAAGTGTTTCAGGTTTCAGAAGCTTTACTCGAGCACAGACCTGTGATCTCATGCAACACTCTGGACCTACTTGGAGTAGTCTTATTCAGAATAAGACAAGATGTTTTTAAATCCTCTTAAAATGATTTTTAAAGTTTGACAATGGGAAATTTAATGCTAAAATCAATCTAGTTTAAGGAGATTTTAGTTGTAATACAGTTATTGTGTCTATTCACTAATGATTGAAAAGACTTTGTAGATATTGTTTAGTACAATTCTACTAGTAAAGGTCTTATTTCACACAAAATGACCTCTGTGAATGTATTTAAAGTAGGTCTTTGTTTCATTCGTAAATGTTTGGTAATTCAGTGTCCAAGATTCAAAAGCTCTATTTCACCTTATGTTATTTATGCATACTAGGCAAAACCTAGTACCTGCTTTTGTTGACTCAATGTCTACAATCTCAGTGTGGTTTCAAAATGCAGGTCTGTCACTGAATGCCAAGTTGTCTGCTTTGCCACTAGAAACAAAGGAAATATCTCAATTTACACACAAATGGACAAATTATTGAGCAGGTGTCAGATCAAACACATTTGGCTTGTACTTTTCCAAGCTCAGTTTTGACAGCCACATCAAAAAGGTTTCTTGAGTCGCCAGAGCAAATTTCTACACATTCAGACTAATCAGGGTCTAGTTGTCATCATGTCACGCAGCTCAAAAAAAAAAAAAAAAAAAGGTACCACTTTATATTAACTACACCTTAATCGGCCTTAGTAAACAATGAATAAAGCATAAATAAAGCCTTAATTATTCATGAACTAATGGTGAATTAATAAATGAAAAAGTTTATTTAATGCTTAATAACTACTTAACCAAGGAACTAAGGTTAGGATTTAGGGTTAGGGGGCAGGATTCGGAGTAATTACGTAGTTAATAAGCATTCATAAGCTTTTTCATCTATTAATTAATCATTTGTTCATATGAATTAAGTCTTTATTAAGGTGTTATTATTGATTTATTAAGCCTAATTATTCTGTAGTTATTCTAAAGTGTTACCAAAAAAAAAAAAACAAAAAAAAAAAAAAACACATTACCTTTAGAAATGAATGGAAAGACAAATTGGGTTATCTTTTTTTTTTTTTTTTTTTTTTAACAACTCACAACAACTTACTTTTTAATTACAGGTAAGACTTATGACCACTGACTTGTTTTGAATTGTATTATGTGTTTTATATTTTGTATTGTGTAGCAGATTGTATTCTGATTGTTTTTATGTAAAGCTCAAATATCACAGACATTGAGAATTGTTGTAATGAGTGACCTGATCTTATGAAACATACTTGTCCCTATCAAGCAAACCTAAACCTACAAGTGGTGCTGAGTGAGGTTGTGTAGTTTGGGTAGATCCCAGAGGAAACCAGAGTATAGAGTCTAACACTAACATCAGCTACATTACAGAATAAGCCCTAGTTTGCTTGTGCATTTAAAGCCTTAACCTGCACTACTGCACCACATTTTACAAATAAAAACACTGGACTTGTATCTAAACCAGTACAATACTCTGAACTTTTGTGCTCTGAAAACCGACTGTTGTTTCCTTGGGCAAGACACTTAACCCACACTGAATGAGTGTTTGTTACTTGAGTGAGTGGATATTTGAAGCTTGAGCTTGTATCACAGTAAGTGTGCTCTCTTTTCAGCAGGATAGTTCTATCTTTTCTCCGGGAATCTGTGCATTTGTAACATTCTCATGTAAAACACATGTGTCAAGTCCATCTGACAGGTTAGAGCACATTTTTCAATAAAACTCAGTGAACATTGTTGTTTTAAACCAGTTTCTGTTTTCAATGAGGTTTATAAATGCCTTTTGTCCAGTAAATATGACACATGTTGGGTCGAAGTCCACAAAACTGCCCCAGAACTCGCACTTCAAATGCTGTTCATGACGAGCTGCTAAAGTGTTCCAGTTTTTATCCACACTTACCACAGTTTTTAAGACAAAGTGTATTTCCCACACATGAACGCTCGAGCAGCTCAGAGCAACTGCTGACAAATTGAGACTGATGAAAAATCAGCTGGAAAATAAATCGAAACTATTAACGCTGCGCTGCCTCAACCGATTCCTAGTTCAACCACTGGAGCATAAGCACCTGTCAAAGTGACCGCAAAGTGTAAATATAACACTCCAAATAGCCTAATCAAATAAACTTATTTGATTATTTATACAACTCAACATATTTATCCATGAACATGAAATAACTTAAGTATAAAACAAATATATAATAGCAAAATAATAACAGTTTGTCTGTTTTAATGAAAATAGTTGCATAAATCTACTGGTAACACTTTAGAACAGGGCGTCGAACTCATTTGACAAAGGGCCGCATTGGCATAGTGGGGTTGTCTTCTTAGGGCCAGTGGGGTTGTCTTTTTAGGGCTGGTTGTAACTAAAATGAACCTTACTAATTTCCGCATTTGTATATTGTATATTAATTAAAGTGACAATTACTAAATATACACCTGCATTATAGTCTGAAAAAATAACTTCAGACAAATAATTCATTAGGTTTAGGCACCCAGATTACTCCTGGTACTAATATAAGATTAAAGTAAACCTTATAAGACCTTGAGGGCCGCATAAAATGAGGTGGCGGGCCGCATCCGGCCCCCGGGCCTTGACTTTGACATATGTGCTTTAGAATAACTACAAAAAATTAGACTTAATAAATCATTAATAACATCTTTATAAAGACTTAATTTATCATGAACAAATGATTAATTAACAGATGAAAAAGTTTATTAATGCTTAGTAACTACTTAATTACTCCGAATCCTGCCCCCTAACCCTAAATCCTAACCTTAGGTCCTTAGTTATTATTTATTATTATCAAGCATTAATAAAATCATTAATTCACCATTTGTTAATGAATAATTAAGGTTTTATTTATGCTTTATTCATGGTTTACTAAGGCCAATTAAGGTGTAGTTATTATAAAGTGGTACCAATCTACTTGTGCAGCTTCCACAGTGCTGTTATTTGTTGTGGCAAGTTCAGCAGATGATCCAAACTGAACAGAGCTGTGACTTTAGCAGCTGTTTCACTTGATCACATTCATATGTAGAAGTGTGGACTGTCTTGGTCTGTGTGTAGTGTGTAGTGCATAGTGTGAATCCTGGGACAGAGCTTTAAATTACACAGACATTATGAGTTGACAAATAATAATGATACAATGATGATCTCGTAACACATTGTGTAAAAATTAAGCTCCAGACAACTTGTGTGTCAAGTGTATTTGCATTTTGGTGCTTTTCGGTGGAACATGTGGAGGGATTGTTTTACAATTACTTCAACTTGGTTTTGTCAATTTCTTTTAGAGTGCAACTTAAACTGATTATATTGTTCTTCGAAGATCATTTAATCTGTGGTGACAATCTAGAGAAGCTTGACTAACTTATTGTTCAGGTTTACAGTGGGAAGAAGAACCCTCTTAAAAAGGTAGTGCATTTATAAGGTTTGAAAATTTATTCTGTTTATAGATGGCAATTAACTCATTAAAATATGATTGTCTATTGGAACAAGAATAACATTTTTTTCTTGAAACAAGAATTTACAAACATTTGTTAAAGCTGAACTAACGTCATTGTTTTAGCACTTCAAACAAATAATTTTAAGCTTTTTGCATGTTATCTTTGCATTCAGGACAAAGCTAACACATTTTGACCAAATAAAACTTTCACAAAGTATCTGTGCTGGGGGATATTGATTTGAAGCTATTTTTTGTAAAACTGGGTGTAGTTGAATAATAATATATATAATAATGAAAAAAAAAAGTTTTTAAATATAGTTTAAGTTTGTATTTAGCCATAATTGATAATGGATAAATGTGAAATGTCAATCACACACAGATTGCTTATTAGATTTATTTTTATTTATTTATATTTATTTTAATACTAGCAGCATTGTGTTTGCATTAAATGAGACTCCAACACAGTATTCATAATGTTATGCAACTGGGATATTTCCCACTCTTATTTGTAAAAATGCGCTGGAACTAGTGGATAAAGAGTCTTTAAAATGTCACTATTGATACAATATTGATACTGATTTGCATAATGCAGATGCTAAAGTGAGGCATTAATAGAATTATTGGGGTCATCTATTTATTTTGTGTCAAACTCAGATCAGCAGCAGCAGTTTCTCTTGTAAGGTTGTACTGGTAGAGTCTCTGTATCGAAAAAAAATCCCCCAAAATACTTATCATATCATATCAGTCCCAAAAACTGTATTTGTACGCACTCATCACTGGATGGAACACAACTTGAACTGGTAAATACTACTTTTGAACTGGGACCAGTCTCACTTCATAAAAGATCAAAAATCACCACAAAAAGTGAATCTGAGGGTTTTGTTATCTTTGGTCTATGTGCATGTCTTGTGTGTAGCACTTTGGGTCTTTGTGGTTGTTTTAAATGTGCTTTACAAAGCACTTTGAACTGGGAACTGGTATTTTAAATGGGAAATTTCCCAGTTGCCTGGAACGCAGCATAGAATTCAATGTGTGTCCCAGCTCTAATCACTAGGAGGGTTTTCAGTCAGAGAGCTGTGTACAGTCTAAACATACAAGGTTAAACTTGTGAAATGATATGGATCTGATGAGGAAACATTGTAAGAAGGCTAAAAATGCACACGTTTTTCACCTTT